>OY978530.1:5600000-6087500 GCA_963854835.1 Megamerina dolium
GACGTTTTTAAGTCTGAATCAAGTCTGTCTTTATTTTTCTAAAATGCAGTACTTATACATATTACTGATCCCCCAATTTTTTCGTAAGCAACCCACTATTCTGGCAATAACTAATCAGTACGTAGTCTGCTGTAGTCACTAATATTGCATTGGAATGATTACCAATCAGCACATAGTGTTGCTATGATCAACATTACATTTCATCATTATGATACTTTTGTCTTTTTACATACATTACGTATCATACAACACTTGTCATGATGTAGGGCGCCCTCTATATATTTGATATACACAAATAATAAAGTATATTCTTTATTTACACATCGTAATAATTTGGGTTGTTTAATAGGGCTAGGCTGCCGTAGCTCAGTGGCTAGTGTGTTGGCCTTCTGATCTGTAGGTGGTGAGTTCAATCCCCGGCTGAAGCATAACAAATTTAATATCGAAAAGATTTTTCTTTCTTCCGGCAGAAACAATTTGCCATGGAAAAGTTTCTAAAAGAACGCTATGACAAAGCTCAGAAAAAGCGAATTCATCATGCTGCATTGACTCAACGATTTTTAATAAGGTTAGTACTAGCTCTTTTGCTAATAAATGTTGATCTCGGTTTTCGATGGGTTTTAAAAATTTATAAATATATGCCAATGTTCTAAGTATTTTTGAATAACAAGACCAGTTTTTGATAAGTTCGTAAATTATTTTAGGCACTTTTTCGATGACAAGCGCTGTAATTCTAGTTTTTTTATTTCCAGTCGACTTTAAATGGCAAATGGCTCAAAGGCCATTGGATTTCATTTTTCGTCAAAAAACAGGTCCATCAATATATCGAATTTTTTAGCTCATGTGCATTGCAGCTTATAGACACAATATCTGCTGCATGGTGAGCAGTAGCCACATGGCGCCATATAGCCTCAATTGTCCAATCTTGGATATCAGCTACTCTATTTCCAACGAATGTTGATAATGTGGATGGATGCTTCTTCAGCCAGTATAAAACGATTTCAGAATCGCTCCAAAACACTATTTTCTCAGCATTAGGCAACAATGTATATGAGACGACTTTCCACAATTTGGCTCGGAAAAGCCGTGTAATTAGTTTTTTTACAATGATATTTTATTAAACCAAGGTAATCTTAGTTCTGGCAATTTCTTGAAGTTTTCTTTAAAATTTTTCCAACTTGTTTCTAATGACATTGGGATTGACTCATCTCAATCCAATTTCTGCAGCCACAACTCTTACAGAATGATTTTTGCTTTTGTAATCACAGGGCATAATAACTCCAGTGGATCGAACAAACGAGACGACATGGATAGAATATTACGCTTTGTGGCCTTCTTATTGTCATATTGTCTTCATATTGAAAAATATTGAAGAGTTGAGAGATGCCGGTGGGCTCTGGCCACGGTGGTTCCGATACCCTGCTTCAGATGTAGGGCTGTGTTGTAGTGGTGATGGACGGAGAAGTTGTTGTTTTTATGAATGCTGCTGATAATGAGACTACTGCTGTTAATACTGGATATGATGATGGGATTATCTCGTGTTCAATAAAAAAACTCGCGATGTTTGTATTCTTTTTAAATTTTAAATTAAAACTTTATTTATGGCATCATAAGTCCTTAAGCAAATGAGACTTAAAAAAAACGTTTCGTACACTGCTCACTCCGTATATAAAGAGAATAATAATAAAAATAATACGGGGAGTGAAGAAGAAGAGAGGCATCAACAAAAGTTGAGTTGCCAACTCTCATGATATTTTACGTTTTTATTTGTGAGCGTTTAATTCTATTTGAATTAAGCTTGTTCGATTATTGGATTCTGTCAATAATAATTGCAACACTTATTGTTATTGTACAATTATATACAGCAGCAATTTATTCAATCAACTCTGTTTACAATCAAATATTTACCATAACTCTTTTAATGTACTTTTGCCTCTGATACTGTATCGATGTTTGCGCAATCACGTTCGGGATTAGATTGAATTGCATTTGTGAACACTGGCTCTATTTATACTCTGTTGGCAACACTCCAGAATCGTCCTTTATCGTAGTCGAGATTCATCTCTTTTTTCTCGTTGGTGTGTTCTGGTTATCGCCTATTTCTTTTTGTTGACATTCGTTTCGATGCTGCCAACATTTGTGTCATTCACAATGGTGTCAGTCACAATAGTGATGAGTAACCAACCATCGATATGTATAAACACTTTTAGGATGTATGCAGACAGTGAACGTCACATTCTCTGGCGTAGACATTCCGCCTCCCTTGCAGGAATACCGCAAATGACACGAAAGGTCTACCCCAGAGAGAGAGAGATATAGTAAAGTTGTACAGGGGTAGTAATATTACATAAACTTAAAACTAATACAAGCTTGAACTACAAATGATCCAATCCAAATGAGCAGCAATCAAATAAGGAACATTGCACGGAGTCCATATCACAATCGTAATGGCAATATGTTGACTTCTTTAAAGCATACTGTAAATATAAGATATATCAATGATGTTCAACAAAAATGCAAAAAAAAAGGCATTTCAAGAGGAAGAATAACTGTTGAATGTTTTGGATCGTTGATTGATGAATATGTTGAATGTTGAATATTGACTATAGAGTTTTGATTATTGAATATGTAATACTGAATGTTGATTGTTGTTTGAATTGCTGGATGTTGATAGCTGAATGTTGACACGATCTTGTAAAGATTTTGATCACCTCTGTATTTAGAGTACTGATCTCTCTCTGGGTATTTCAAAGATATCGAACGTGCGGCTTCTTTAAGTAATCTTCCTTTCATCGTAGATAGAAGAGTTCGTTCTGAGTATAACAGCATAAGGGCTGGTCGTAAACCCGGCATACGGGATTGCATGCTAACATAATTGTCTAACCAAACTAACATAAAAAATTTCGAGTTGGGGTACGTCACATAAAACAACACAAGTCACAACATTTGTGACAGTGAATTTCTCCAATATTGATTATATATAAATGAGCTTCAAAACTCTTAACGCTTGCTGCTTCAACGATCCATTTGAGTTTTAGCAGCAATGAAATATTGCTTGAACCTGTTGTGGCTCTGGGAGTACTTCACGCACAGTTAAGAAATTCGGATATTCATGGATAGTAGAGCACGGCAGTAAAAAAAAGTGGGGATGCCAGATTAGCGGTATTGCCGAAGATGAATATGCTTCCGACTATGTATAGACTCAAATAGAATCCAAAAGAGTTTCTGGTTCATGACCGTATGATGGTTGACTTGATTCATGAAAATGTAGCAAACAGTGTACTATTTTTAACACCTGGGATTTTTCATACGCATGTATGCTATGCCACTTGACGTTCCGTAGAAATCCGACAATTGTATAGTTCAGTTAAATTGTGCTGAACACAATGAGAGAAGGATGCGTATGAAGGTCCAATTCGTAGAATCTGACAAAACATTGCTACATAATAAGGGTGTAGCTTCTGTCAATAAGTACGAGCCACATTGTCACGGTAACATTTCCACGAGAATAAATTTATGGGGCCAGTGTTAGGCGGGATCGTGTACATTGGTATTCGTGTACGATTTATCTCATTGAAGAAAGTAGAATGATGAGTGGATAATTCCTCTATAGACGGGGTAGATAACGACATCAACTTCTCTGAAGGGAGTCGGATTTTGAGGTATTCTATGAAGCACGGAGTGGTGTCGTCTTCCACAAATACGGTACGAGAACTTGCTCTGGCACTCTGTAAGAGTATGCGATGTTGCCAAGCTGTTGGTGAATAAATCGCACTTTCGCACAAGGGATATTCTCTCATCAACTCTAAGTATTGAGAACTTTGTTCATGTTCGCAGTTGGTGGTTACCTCTACATAATTGACAACATGCATTCGTAGATGTTCTATCGGACGAATCAATTGACTTCTCGTTTGAGTTAGAGTTGTCGGGAGTTATGGAATAATGTTGATTGTTGCTTCTATTTTATACATGTCGTATAAACCAACAAAAGACAAATTGGAACTGTTCGGGAATTGACACCATTTGATTTCAGTATAAAATGACATGATCCTTCTATGGCATTGCGATGTCGGATTTTCGGCTGAGTGGTTTGAACTGATGGTCGGGGTATGCTGGTTCTCGTTGATGACAGCTTATCGCTGAGGAACAGACGACTGGCGAAAAACTTCAACTGATGCCGCAGTTGGCATTGCGATAGAAAATGGATCGTGACTAGTACTGGACGTGTTTTGAAGCCTTTAAAGCAATGAATGATACCGTTTTCTACATGCATGTGAATCGGCTGGTGCAACTGCCATGATCATGTGAATTGGCAAAACAATTTGTACATAGTTTGTTTCTTTTCAAGATTGAAAAACGCTTATCTAGTGAGAGTTTGAGGAATTCAGAGCAAACACGTAGTAAATGTGCTTTAGTGCACAGCGGAAAATTATGATCTGCATTTGTCGTGTGAAATGTATTCAGCATTCGATAATTTACTGGGGTTGAAGTATACCGCTTAAAAGATTCTAATAAGTTAGGTTGTCGATTTTGTGCCTGGTTGGATTGACGATTCCGTGGTTTGCTGGGTTGCCGAGAGCCACTTCGTATGTCCAACACCGATTCAAGCGTCTGAAAGCGCTCTGTATGGAAATAATTGGGGGCGCTCCACGAAGGGATCTCACGTTAGTCAGTGACTGACTGCTCCCACAAGTATACGAAAATTGCGTCCAAATGACTGGTGTTAATATCCAATAACTGCAAATTAGTTATGCTGAAATTTATTGTCTGCTATAAGCGTTTTATGCTCGTACCGGTTTCATGAACGACCGGTTGTAAATTGAAAAGGGTTTTCAATTGGATGTTGACTAGAATACGTTTATTCTCATACCGTTCTTGTAAAATGTACCACGCAATTGTAAAGCCGTCATTACTCAACGGAGTTGACTTAAAGATGCAGGGTGCCTCGCCACGGGTTTTCTGCAGTAGGTGGTGCAATTTTTCTACGGGAGATAAACTGGGATTGTTTCGATACAAGGCCATGAACAGATCTCGAACACTTGGCCACGAAAAGTCATCGCCCAAGAAACACGGAATGTCACATGGAGGAAAGGGTATAGCCGGGAACGGAGTTGGTTGATTACTATTTTCTGAAGGAGTGGAAGCAGACGGGGGAGTCACTTTAGGGTTGATCTCGTGTAAGTAGGCGTTGATTTCAGAGAGGCAGCGAATGTATGCGGACCGGCACTCTTTATAAGTCTCCTTGATTTGACCAATAAAACCTTCACCAACTTCCTCTCTCTCAATTAAAAAATGGGCCTCTATGCCTGAAACTCTTTCTTTTTCATTTCCAATATAAATGTGTTGTAAACCTCCGGATTAATGGCGTAAAAGCTAGTATCAGAATCCATAACTTTCTCCGCGGCAGTTTTAAAACGAGCAATAGTAGACATTACAACGGTAATTCGTAGAATTACAAGAAATTTCAGAAATATTTAGAAAGGGAGGGAGAGTGAGAGCGAGTGATATTAAGAAAAATAAATGTAATTCGTAGAAATACAAAAATAGGAGTGAGGAAAAATATATAGGTATATAGAAAAATTGAAGTAATTCGTAGGATTACAAAATACAATAGCGAGATATATATTGAAAGGTTTGGAATTCAAGAGATTCGTACAATCACTACCAGAAAAGCAATTATGATTGCTTGAAATTAAAACCAGAAATGCTGTATTTATGTGTGAGAATGAAAATTAGTGTGAATAAGTAGTATACACAACGCAAATATAATGAGAGTAACAAAGTAATTCGTAGAATTACAAAGAAGAAGCGTAAGAGCAAGTGTCGAGATAAAAGTGTAAAATCTAGAGAGAAAACCTTCGTAGCAAATCTTCTATTTCCATGCACATGTGATAAATTGTGTATCCAAAAAAACGTCTAGCAAGTATTTTCTCAGAGAGACGAAGTCTTCCGTTGAGAGAGTGACGTATAAGATTGCTCTTGCGCGATAGCTGAGATTTGGAAACAATATAAGATATTATTAAATGAAATTAAGATAATATTAAATGTGGGTGCCGTAGCTCAGTGGTTGGTGTGTTGGCCTTCTGATCTGTAGATCGGGAAGCTCTACTTTTTTGCTTCAATTTGAAGAAATCTGCTGCTGAGTCGCAACGAATGCTTGTGGAGACAGTGCGCTATCGGAAACCACTTGCAAATACTGGTCTCGTCGGTTCACGTTTCTTGTCACTTGAGTGACAAGAAGCGTGAAAATAGACCCAGAAAAGTTGAGGACATGATTTGCCTGCTCTTTTGGATGAGGACGACACCCAATCAAAAAAATTATTGCCAAACAGTTAGGTGTTACTCAACAAGCCCTTTTCATACGTTTACGAGCCATGGGGAAGGTTCAAAACTTTGGAAAATGGGTACCCAAAGAATTGAACGATAGGCAGATGGAGCGACGCCAAAATACATGCGAAATCTTGCTTGATAGACAAAAAAGAAAGTCGTTCCTGCATCTTGTGATGACTTGCGACGAAAAGTATATATATATATATATATATATATATATATATATATATATATATATATATATATATAATATATATATATATATATATAATATATATATATATATATATATATATATATATATATATATATATATATAATATATATATATATATATATATATATATATATAATTAAATTGTGCAATTCTTGTACGGAATACGTAATTTAGGATAAATTCGTTACAAATTGTGCAATGCGAATGGCCTGAATTAAGCCTTGATTTTGAATTTTGTTATATATATGATGTGCAGAAATTACTTACCAGGGACCCTTTTTCTCATTGGATGGATTCTCAATATGTAATATACAATACACTTGTTGTTGCTAAACATAAGCAGATAGAAAATAATTTTGATGTATGTACTTGTTAGCTCTGACAAGTATGTGACTAATTGAATCAAATAGTGAGAGTGAGAGATTATCAAATAACCGCAAAAGTGTAATTATGGTTGTACAATATAATTGTTGTACTTCCCTTTTGGTCAAGCATCGATAGGTAAATGCAATGAGATATATGTATGTAATATGTATAACACAATTTTGGTGCTCTCGATCAAAGAAAACAAAGAAAACTAAAGAACCGAAACTGACTCTCACGCTCAGAGAATGAAATAAAATATTACAACTTAAAATTGTAATGGTAAAAAGGCATGAAAAGTAGTAGAAAAGTAGTTAGAATATGTTAATATATATGCAATTAAACACAATTCATTTTACGGAATAATAAAATGAAATGCCAAATAAACACAAACGTCTTATTTTACTAAAATTCTGTAAGTATGAAAAATCAGAAAGCATTGAATACTATTATAAAGAGCCTTTTTTCCACCTTTGAAAATCGTAACACACCGTTAATGGTGAATGGATTTTGCCGCATTGTTGCATTCACATTAAAATTTATGCATAAATTTATCAAATAATTTAAATTCCTGCAAAATTTACGTATATGTATTTAAGAAATACATTATATTTCCAACATTTTTTTATTATTTAGCATTTACTAGTTTTACATGTAAATAAGTGTAAAATATTATTAAAATTTTACAATTACAAACACAACCATGTGCATTATTAAATTTATTTCACCATACATTTGATATTTCGTTGAAGTGTTTATTTTTGTTTACTTACATCTCGGTAAGTGTGCATATTTATTTATTTAACTATAAAGAAATGTATTAATCTATTTATTATTATGTGGTAAATCGCAATTTCCGGCGATGTGACTATACTAGAGACTGATTCGATAACTATGAGTTGCAGTGATGTTCTAATTGTTAGCTATGTACATATTTGTGAAGAAAATTATTTAATTTCTTTATTTTTTCTAGAACAATGTCACAGATTTACATCGATGTGACTGAACCGAACATGGAGTATAGAATTGGAGTATATTTTGTGCCAGCATTCAGTGTGGACCGTATATTAGCATAGGTACCGTCTATTTTCACCCCTTAAGATGGGTTCATCTACAAAATTGAGGTTTTTTGCAAATTAATTCTTGAAAGTGCTGCATAATGTATTTGTAATAGAAATAAGTGATGTTAATTACATATGAAAAAGCAAATGGAGCTCACACTGTTTTAAGCATGCTTGTATATCGGGTTTGCCTTGAAAATATATATGTGCAGTATTTATGAAAAAACTTATTGGTGGAGTTCAAATAAACAAGACACCGACATTACTATTGATTGTTTCTTTTTTTGTTGCTTCGTTCTACTGATTACAAATTTTTGTTCAATATTAAATACATATTTGAGGAAGAAGATTAAAAAAGGTATTGCTTGAATTCTGGCTGCCTCTCCGCGCTTGGTAGCATAAACATGCGCTGATGTCCATCGCATCCTAAGGGACATTTTCTGATTATCGGAATATTGTCCTTTTATATAAAATGAAAGAAAAGCAGCACTTCAAATAAATTGCCATGAAATATAATCAAAACTAAAATTTGCATCTTACCGCTCCGTAAATATCAAGTGAAAATTATGGTGCAAAATATATAGGTAGTATTACCTCATCTGTTTAGTCTTATGTTAATGGTTTGAATAGATGATTTAAGTTTTTGATTTCTCCTATGATATATTTGTTGTTGTTGTTGTTGTTAGAAATACAAAATAAGAACTTATCTCCAAAATGAACACTTACTCGACAGTCAGTTCTGGTTGTTGTTCGCTATAGCAATATCGCCGTTGTTACTAGCAAAACCTCGTTATCACACAACAATTTAAATGGCTACAATCTTCAGAAGCCAAAAAAAAAAAATTGGATCGGATAATAAGTTTTATTTCGAGTTTTCTATTGTAATAAGCAACAAATTTTTCCTTCCAGCAATAAAAAAATGGTCTTACAACCACAGCATTAGTGATGTTTGTTAAACTTCTAAAATGCATTTGTGTATTTTTTCTTTTCGATTAGTATTAATTTCATCGTAATTACATTAACTTATAAATCTTTTATTTAAATGGTCCAAAATTTGTTTAAATAACATTCTCTTGCATTAAAAAATTAAAAAATATACATTCAAAATTTTGTGGTCAACTAGAGGGTTAATAATGTTGACAATGAACAAATGTTGAACTGTCAAAAAAGTGTAATAATTTGACATTGAAGCGATAAAATTGGTAAGTTGGCAAAAATTTTATAAGATTTTATTTAATGTATTTATATTAGGTGTGTTTTCGTACTTTTCCAGTAACAATTAATTAATTTGACAGCATTCGCTCTCAAAGAGAAAAATATGCCAAAAAGCACAATAACGCAAAACCAGCAAAAACCTGCAAGTTTCACGAACAGCTGATTTTCCACTAAATAAATTGCAATTGTTCGTTTGCTTGTTAGTTTCATTTGCTTATGATCAGCTGTTTTTCCTACTTGCAAGTCTTTACTGGCATAAATTTGTCCAGTAACAATTTACAACTTCCCCTCAAAATGAAATGTCATTTCACTTTCTTAATTTCCCCTTCTTTGCAAGTTTTTTTGGGTACGAGAACGCCAAAACGTGATAGTTTGTAACAATTATCACAAACTATTGCGTACGAGAACACTCCTATTAACAGAAAAGAATCAAACAAGGAAGAAGCAATCATGCATATTCAAGATAAGATATACAAGCCATATATTTGTTAATTTTGGATAGAGCCAATAGCTCAAGTAAGTACATTGTTAACACTTTTTTTTTATTTTGTTACATTGCATCTATCTATTATATATTATTTATATTAACAGAAGCAAGCATATTCATCGTAAGCCATACAAGCCATAGAATTTTGGATACAGCCAATAGCTGAAGGAAGTAAATTGTTTACAATTTATTTTGATTTTGTTACATGGCATCTATGTTGAATTTGCAATTAACAAAAAAGAAAAGTGAAAGTGCAGTGTTTCTTAATGAATGGAAAAGAATATAGTTAAAATCTGTTAACCTTGCATGCATTGTAGTGCTTTTAATTTGTGTAACTTTTGTGTTAAAATGCAACTGGTGGTGAGCGCTTCAGTAAGCAAGTTCACTGCAGTCAAAATCGAACCAGATCATAAATTCTCCAAAAGTGAATTGTAATCACGTGTAGTCTCTGTTGCAGTGCTGAGAATATGGTGTCAGCATATTTGGCGAATTTATGGTCTGGAATGTTGTGTTGTATGTGTCAACATTATAAAATTACAGCGTTCGTTAACATGCATATTCAACATAGTATAATGGGTACACCAAATAAGCCTTAATCTCTGGCTTATTAATAATTTATAAATGCTTTTATTGATTTCTTTTTTAATTTTTTTATTTGCAGATTATTAATACTATTAGAACATTGGTACCATCAGTGCAACCATCGTTAAAAGTTCACCTGCAGAAAACTCCCTCACCTAAACAGATATTTGTCGTGAGTATGAATATACGCTTGATTATACTAATAATACCAATTACTTAAAACACATATTTCATTTGAGAACTAATTTATTTCTTATATTTTTCAGATTGGATCTAAGTGGTTGCATCCAAGGCAACAACCTTTTTAAACAAATTATTTAAATAGCAAAGATACTAATATTTATTTCCTCTTCCAGATGTAAATCGGTGCTACATATTTAACAGAAATATGAAATTCGTTGAAGCAACCGCAGCTGCAGCAAATTTTATAAAGTTAATATTTATTAAACATTTTTTAATAATTTTTAATTGTAAATATATATCAAAAGAAAGTAAATTTCACTACTTTTCTTTTGATTATAATCATGTTAAAATCGAATTTTGTAACATTTACCTAAAATTAATATTTTATTAATATTGTAATTTATTCAAATTTCATATTGTAGCTATATGTAAATATTTCTTTTATTAGAATTTTTTAAAAAATCGTCTAAATTAATATTAGCTGCATTCTTTTGTAACCGAGTTGCAAAAGAACACCAACTCGTATTTAATTTCCCGTTTACTTGAATATAATTTCCCTTCAGTTACTTAGCAATGCTGATGGTATATATGCTTGTTCGTGAAATTTATAAACGAAATAAAAACAAAAAAGAAACAATTCTGCGGAATCTGTAGTAAATATATTCGTTTATTTAAAATAAATTTTTATTTGCACTTGCTTTATTTTGCTTATTTTTGTTTATATTTACAATAACTTGACATGTTGTTGAAATTTCCCAAGCACATTCCAGTAGTCTATTCACAATAGTGCTGTTTTTTTACTTTCCAACACTATAACTCAGGTCGATTAAAATATAAGCAAGTTCAATTGAACTCGGTTAAAATAGACGATGTCGTTTATTTTTGTTGTTGCTTTGCATGCACTTCGGCAAATAAGTCAGCGTTCTTTTGCTATGCAACTCGCGTGCAAAAGAATACGGCTATTATTACTAATTGTTTACGCCAGAAAATTACGTTGCGCGCACTTCTGGTGGATTTGGTGCCACCTTGATTGAAGGCGAGTTGCATCCCTGTTTTTTAATCGGTGTTCAGCAATACATTCGGTTATTTGTTTTTTCTTACTTACTTGATTTTTCTCGAACACGGACAGTGCGCACATTTTCTTCTTATTTTTCATTTTTTATATATGTTTATAATATAATAAATTAGTGCCGTGCCGTTTATATTTCCGGAGGTGTTTTTTGTACTAAATAATATACATAGTATACTTGTAATTTACGTGCTTTTCAATAAAAAACCAATAAATTTCAATAAAAAACCAAATTAATTTCTTTCGATAACGAAATTGATGAAATGCATCGGAAATCGATTTGAACATTTACTTTGTGTAATGGTATTGGCCACCAACGAAAGGCTTCACAATTTAGACAATGATAAAAAGTGTGCTACTGCGAATACAACAACAACAGCAAGTAACAGCAGCACCACCACCACATCAACCGTATCAATAACAGCAACAATTAATAAAGCAGAACAAATGGAAGAAAGTCAACAGCGACAACAACAGCAAGATTTGTCATCAATTATCAATAGCAATAGTTTGAAATTGGAAAAGATGATGGTGAAAAATGACATTAACAACGCAACATCAACAACAGCAAGAACACCGGCAACAGCATCAGAGATGCAAACCCCCAAAAAGATATACAATCTCACAAGGCCTGGTAAAGTTGGCAGAAATTACGGATCATACGCTATCATGAGACGCGCCATTTTATTACCTTCTACTTGGGTCAAGTAGATTTTTATTTATATTATTTATTGTTTTATTATTTAAGAACGATTAATCTTAAGGTCCACCTGTGTGAACGCGGTATTTCGAACGCTTTTTCGGGAATTTTCGTTAGGAGAACTAATTCGAAAATAAGAATAAGTTTTACGTTATTTTGAAGGTTTGTGCTTATATTTCAATAGTAAATTTTTCCAATAGTGTAATCCGAAGGCTTGTACTCATTAAGGGCGTTCAAAGTGACCCCTTCAAAATGAAATACCGAAATTGTGGGCAAGATTCCGCTCGAACCAGTTATCTAAAACGTAAAAAGTAAAAAATATCTTATTTCTGTTTATATCGTTGAGGTACTGACGTAGGATTTTGACGAAATTTTAAAAATTGAAGAAATGGCAGTTGCTTTTATAAAAATTATTCGTTTTCATGCTTTTTTTCGATATTAAAACTGCTGTAAAATTGAAAAAAAAAAATTTCGAAAAACCGCTACGTGGGTACCGTTATCTGTATTAATGAGTCTGTCAAAATTTCAAGTCAATCGGTTAAGTAGATTTTTTTAATCCTGCCCACAAAATTCAAAAATATGGTTTCGAGAAAAAGCTTTCAAAGTTTGGAAACACAACAAAACTTTGTATTATAGACTCACATTTAATCTGCAATACCAGGACCATAAACTTCCCCTTCCTCATCCTGTAGAAGCTATCGTTAAAGATGCGAAAAATGTAAAAAAAATCGATTTTTCGAAAATTTTACACACCCCCTTAAACAACTTTAATTTATTATTAAGCCAGAAGCAGTCGGTAATTGAGGCAGAAGAAGAATCAGAATGGAAGCAACCAAGGTATGAGCCCACCGGCATCTCTCTCCCATTTACACACTAATATTATTAATATTGTTATTATTATTATTATTATTATTATTACTGTTACCAACATCATTGGATAATAACGGCCAGGTTCAGGTTACTCGGGGGATCAAAGGTGGAGGATCGTGAACAACCTGTCTGTGGACTTGTCCATTTAACTGCGAATAACCAATAAGCAGTCCCCGACAAAGAGCGGCATCAGCGAGGACGCAGATTAAAAGTCTTGCAAGTCCCAATAAGCAGATGTGAAAAGCGGGTATTCGCCGCTATAAGCGCCCCCGCTTCGGCGGCACCGATGGGATTCTTTACGTGGAACATCTGGAGAAAACCAAGTACACGTCACCTCTGAAATTGAGTGGTGTATTAGACCTCCACATGCTTCAGCACACTGGGAGTCTCCGGAACCACCGTTGGATTTTTTTCGTCGACTGTGTGGAACCAGCGACCAGGTTTCTGGTCAGGGAGTGTTCATTGGATGCAAAAGTTGTAACTTGCTTTGCCCCGAGCGATCGCTGCTCCGTCCGTGTATTCCGGCACCGGTAAAGCGTAGGTCAGGCCTCAGGGAACTATGGCAGGGGTTTCATCCCCAAAGGTATACCCACATCTGATTATTACGGCCCGCCCCCCTGTACCCGATGCGCTGGTATAACAACAAGAATGGAAAATAATAATGAAAAAGAGACAAACAAAAAGATGAGCAGATGGAAAAAGCGTATTCGCTTTAGGAAAGCTTCATTAAAATTTAGATCGCCACCAGAGTCTACCGCAATTGAGGTGGGAGTCCAAGATAGAGGAGAGAAAACTGGCTGCTCGACGCCCATCACAAGCGGAGTCGAGACTGCTGCAATCACTTCAGTGACCGCAGATCCTACGCGCCCGCCGGAGTCTCAGTCACTAGTAACTCCACACGCAAGTGATTTCCCTAGATTGGAGCTTATTTTTAGGATGAGAGTCCTAGAAGAAGAATCCTTTGCGAAGTGCAGAAATGTTCTTCGCAAAATGAAGCAGGAAATGCAATGGCAAAGAACCGTTAGCATGGACGTGAAAGACGAAGTGTCTGAATTGGCCGAGCTTTTCGATGTAATTGAAGGTTACAGGAGAGCTGGAAAACGACAGAGGCCAATAAAGAGAAAGATCGAAAACTTGAAGCTTCTCGCAGTACCTTTACTGAGAGTATATCCGGCGTTAGTACGCCTGTAACAGGCAAAATAAAACGAATTGCAACAAGCCCTGCTGCCCTCGACTCAGGAAAAAAGACAAGTTCCAAAGAGAAAGAAGTATAGCAGACAGCAGCTTGCAAGAAGCCCAAACCAAAAAAGAAGATATCGTTATCTACTGATACGCAAGTTCGGAAGGCCTACGATAAAAAGAAGGCCGCAGCAAAGAAGAACAAACCCAAGGCATTGAGGGAGCGCTCAGAGGCCGTACTGGTGAAGCCAATAGAAGATTGTAGCTACGCAGAGGTCCTTAGAGACCTGCGTCACAAGGTTAGACCAGGAGAATTTGCAGTCGTGATACGATCGGTCAAGAAGACAAGGGATGGTTCTTCTAGAGCTTGCCAAAGGAGGTAAAAAAGAAGTTTTACGAAGCGATTAAAATTACGCTTAAAGACACCGCGACAGTGAAAGACCTTAAAACTAAGACCACAATAGAGATCCGTGACTTAGATTCATTCACGGACTCAGAGGAGGTCTTAGCACCAGTTAGAGCAGAAATTTCAAAACCATCAAGGTTGGGTTGACAAACGTAAATAGCAGAGAACAACGCCCAGCATTTGTGAACTTGGCGGTAGAAGCAGCAAATATCATCCTAAAATCATAACGAATAAATATTGGATGGATAAGCTGTAGGGTAAAACAACTGGAGGAAACCAAGCGTTGTTTCAGATGCTTTGGGGCTGGACACGGGGTTGGATTGTAACAGTTCGGATAGTAAAGGCCAGTGGCTATGCATACGGTTGGAAAAAGCAGACACGTGATGCGAAGTTGCAGAAATCCAACAGAGTGCTGCCTTTGCGCGCATGAAAATCTGAAGAAGTTGAACCATGTACCGGGTACTAGCAAATACGCTTCTTATAAGAAACCAGCTGATAAATGATGAAAATACTCAACGCCAATTTACATAGAAGCAAAACCGCTAATACGATCTTGCCCCAGATTATCGCAGAACGTAGAGTGGATCTTGTTATCATCAGCGAACAGTATAGGAAAATTGAAATCGGAACCTGGTTTGAAGACGATACATCAACGGTAGCCATTTATATACCTGCAAACAGCAAGGTTCAGGCCACTGACAGTGGCAGGGCACCCTGCTACGTCTATGTGCGCATAAGGGTATTACATTTATGAGCTGTTCTCTTACTCTTAGTAATGATAGGTAGACCTTCCAACGTAAACTGAACAACATTGAATATAGAGCCTTAGAACTCGAAGAAGCTTTGGTAGTAGCAGGCGACTTCAACTCCTGTGGCCCAGAGTAGGGTATGCCAACGACAGATGCTAGAGGTCGTCGAGTGGTAGACATGGCTGCAAGACTTCGCCTAATTGCAGTAAACACGGACACCGCGAGAACATTCAGATGACCGAGCTGTGAAAGCGCGACACAATATATAACTCTTGTCACGGAATCAATAGCGGGTAAAATTTGTCGCTGGAGGGTATTAGAGCATTTCACGGCCAGTGATCACCAGTACATCTCTTACTCTTTTGAGTTTCAAAGCAACAAAAAGACATCAGTGGATAGCGCTAAAAACGCCTACAAGTGGAACGTTAACAGTGTGACGACCGAAATTTCTACGTTTTTTCATGAATTTTTACATGTTTACATGTTTTTATTGGTGTTTTCAAGTATAGAAAAAAAAAATTTTTAAGTTAATTTTACATTAATTTGTTTTTAATTTTTGACGTCAGAGTGGAGTCCTCGAAAAAATATGAGTTGGTTCGGGAAGCACACAGCCTTCCGAAGTCATCTGAAATAAAAAATTCAAAAAGATTTTTCATGAACTAACCTATAATATACATAAAATGGCGGACTTGCGAAAAAAGTTCTCAAAATTTAATTTTTTTTCTTGATAAATTGTTTAAATAAAATAGTTTATTATTAAAAAATTAAATGTTTTAAAGGTTACGTATTTAGCTATGTGTGTCTAGAATAACGGGTAAAATAGCCAAATCGGTTAAATAGTTTTGAGTTAGTGCTTCCCCGAAATACCGAAAATATGGTTTTGAGAAAAACGCGTTTAAAGTTTTGACAACAGATTCATACACACTATGGCGCGCTCTCTTATTTTAGCCATAACTTTAAAAATATTCAAAATTTCGGTGTGAAATTTTTAGAGTATATTTTTAAGATATTTTTCTTCCGAAAAATGTAAAAAATCGATTTTTTGAACCCGTCACACCGGACTACTACCTTAAATAATAGACATACTAGTGACAAAGTTCAATAGAAGATTAAGCAGAGTAAATCAAGCGTCCACGCAAATGAAATAGTTACACAAACGATGAGTGCCATTAAGAAATCGTGCAATATATCCATGCCGAAAACAGGATATAGACGACATCAAACAGTATATTGAAGGTATATTGAAGGTTGCGCAACTGAGAAGGAATTGGCTACAGTGCAGACGCAAGCTAGCAATAGCTAGACGTAGAGACAACTTTAGTGTAGAATGGTTAGCATATAGGAGCGCAAAGTCAGAGCTCAAATCTGCCATTTTCCGCAGCAAAAGGGAGAAGTGGGCAGAAGTACGCAAGGATGTAAACAACGATCCATGGGGTCTAGGGTATAAAATCGTTATGAAAAAACTGGCCAGTAAAGCATCGACATATAATATGGATGAAGCGACAATGGACAACATTGTGTCCACATTGTTCTTCCAGCACCCAATACGACCACGACCACGGGCGTAACTTTTTTCAGTGAAGAAGAGCTAAGAGATGCAGTAAGACCCCGACAAAATTCCAGGGGCAATCCTAAAGGAGCTTGCACAGGAGCAGCCGCAGGCACTGCTAGATATGTACAATGCATACCTTAGAGATGGGATCTTTCCAAAGGTATGAAAGAAGCAACAATTGATACTAATAAGCAAAGGCAAAGGCGACCCAACGACGCCAGGAGCATATCGCCCGCACTGTTTGCTAGATACAGCAGAAAAATTATTAGAAAAAAAGCTCATTACATTCCTCATTGCGACTGCAATATAAGCAACTGGAGGACGTAGGAACAGGCAACACGGATTTAGAAAAGGCAGGTCCACCGTGGGAGCAATCGAAGAAGTGGTAGAAGCAGCTTCGGCAATCAAACGAGGAAACCACTATTTTAGGCCTCTAGTCTTATTGGCAACCCTAGATGTGAAAAACGCTTTCAACAGTGTGAAATGGGCAGATATGATAGGAGCACTTAAATCTCGTTTCCAGATACCTGTATATTTGGGCAAAATGATACGAAGCTATTTATATGACCGCGTACTCACATACAACACAAACTCCAGACCGTACACAATAAAAATAACGGCAGGTGCAGCTCAAGGATCAATCCTTGGCCCAGACCTCTGGAATGTAAGCTAGGATGAGATTTTGCGTATAGAAATGACAGATGATACTTTCCTCGTAGGCTTCGCAGACGACATAGCAGCCGTTATTACTGCGAGAAATACAAAGTAAGTGCAGCGAAAACTAACCCAGGTGATGTTACGAGTACAGATTTGGCACGCGTCGGATAAAGCTGCAAGAGTTACAGCTTCGCTAAGCAGGCTGATGGCAAACATAGGTGGACCTTTTCCAAGTAAACGTAAAGTGTGAATCGCGGTAAACCACTCCATTCTATTATATGGAAGAAGCAGAAGAACATTTGTGGCAACAGTACAAAGGTCTATGGCTCTACGTATAGCATGTGCCTATCGCACAGTATCATATATGGCGGTGCTGGCGACAGCGGGAGTAACATCAATTGATCTGCTAGCAAAAGAACGGAAAAGGATATATTAGGTGTAGGCTTTAGTAACCTGTATCTTGCGTTGTATAAGTGCGATCGGGTGGCGTTAGAAAGATATGATTTTGTACTAAATAAACTTTTCAGGCAGTTGCCTGACTCAGTATTGTTTGAGCACGCGTCAAAGATGGACACCACTAAAGAGAAAATACGCCATATTTTACAGTTTTTCTTCGATAAAGGCGAAAACGCAAGCCAGACGGCTGAAAATGTGAATAGTGTTTATGGTCCCGATACTGTAACAGTCAATCACGTGCAATTTTGGCTTCGTCGATTCCGTTCCGGTAATTTTGATGTCGAAGATGCAAGGCCAATTGTCGAAAATATCGATAAAATAATGGAAATCGTCGAGTCTGACCGTCTGTTTTTATGGCCCAGGAGCTAAACATTGCACAAAAAACCGTTTGGAACCATTTAAATAAATATAACCTTCAATTTAATGCAAAAATAATAGATTTCCTTTTACTACACCTAATATATGCTGAAAAAGCGGGAGGGCTTGCGGCACAAGCAGTAAAACAACTACGAGACCGGACAATTCAAGCCTGGCAGTAGAGGTGGAAAGCCGACGAATACGTCAGATGGACTGGTAAAAGAATACCAAACCTACGTCGACGGATATAGCGAAAACATTGCGAAGTAAATTATTATTTAACACAATTGTTATCTGGCCATGTGTGACTGATATATGTGACTATTTTAAAGTTGTAGGTTTTAATTAATCAACCAGCTCTTCCAATACAAATGTTTTCATATAAAAAAATAAATAAATATGTGGCACTTAAAGCCCCAAAGGGCTCATTGGCCGAGCTTCTCTTCCATTATTGTTGTGCGTCTTAAATTTTGGACAGTATTAGAATGGACCTACTTATTTTAGCCGGTTCCGAACGGCAGAACACTTGTGACATCACTTTTTCTGAGCTTTGTCACAGAGTTCTTTAAGAAGCTTTTTTCATGGCAAGTTGTTACTGTCGGAAGAATTGCCAATTGCTTGCCGACAGGTGGGTACCGTTCGAAAGAAAAATCTTTTCGATATTAAATTTGTTATGCATCAGCCGGTATTGAACCACGACCTACAGATCAGAAGGCGAGCACACTAACCACTGAGCTACGGCACCTTATACAATGTTTTCATATACAAGAGGTAAAAAAAGTTATTAGCCCGTTTCTGAATAATAATTCCCCTTTTCCCTATTCTTGTATTCTGAATATAAATTCCCCGGGAGTTTTTCCTTTTTCCCTTTCCTCCAATTCTAAACGAACTTCGAAATTGGGAATTTCTTCCCTGGGAAAAAATTAGGCATTACAAATGTAAATAAAAGGTAGAATATGGGAAAAGATTTAGGCTGTGGGATTAAATTCAGCAGGGCCACCAGCAAAAAGTGTGTCCGCGTGGAAGAAGGTAAAAATGATAAATTCTCTAAATGACAATAAATACGCATATTAAATGTGCTTAATACATTTCAGGTCTGGGCCGATAAAAAAAATACGTGCGACACAAGGCAGCCCAAAATTTGAAAGCCAATAACACAACAGGTGGTGGTCCTAATGCGGAGCAACAATTAACTGAAGATTCAATTTATATATTGCATTGCACGGATTCCTGCATTTATAAAAATGCAGCAATCCGTGGAAGGTGTGGCAACAACATTTAGAATTGGTTGCTCAACTTCGACAAAGCGATTTCCAGAAACTCCAGAAACAGCCTTAGAAGATATCGTGCTGCCAGACGATGCAGAAGACGTGTTGGAAAATGAAAATCAGCAACCGTCAAAAAGACAACAGATCGCTCACAGAGAACTGCGCCCAAATAAAGCTCTGCTGCTGATGACGTCCCTGGAGATGAGCTGGGAAATCAAAAACAAATTTGTCAAGCCATGAAGGAACACCAGCAAATAAGCACAATTTATCGCTTTATAGACCGGCTATATGATCTGAAATAACTAAAACGTCATCATTTAAAAATGGAGAAGTTGAGGCTTGGGGCTTTTCACTGCTCAACACTGGCTCTATTTATACTCTGTTGGCAACACCCCAGAATCTTCCTTTATCGAGATTCTTCTCCTCCTTTCTCGTTGGCTTGTTCTGGTTATCGCTTATTTCTTTTTGTGGACATTCATGTCGATGCTGCCAATAGTGTCAGTCACAATAGTGATGAGTAACCAACTATCGGTACTCGTTACACTGCCCTCCTCTTAACCTTGTTCGTCCCGAACAAGTTTTTATACTTCCCCTCGATATGGCGCAAGTCGCTCCAAGTGCACTACTTTAAACTTTGCTCTTTTATTCCAGGCACGTTGAATACGATACACTACGTCATTTATCTTTGCTATAATCTCATATGGTCCTTCCCAATGAGTCTGTAGTTTAGGAGACAGGCCTTTCTTTCGTTGTGGATTATGAAGCATTACAAGCTCTCCTTCATAGAACCCTTTTGAATTTGCTTTCAAGTCATACCTGGCCTTCATCTTATCGCTTATCATCTGCGACCGCTCTCTGTTGAACCGATGTACTTCATCCAACTGTTCCCGCTTTTCGCTAGTATAATTACCTTCGGTTGATCTCGTTGGTGTTACGACTCCAAATTTTAAATCAGCTGGCAGTCTTAACTCGTTTCCAAAAATTGCCATTGCCGGTGTAGTAGCCGTCGTATCATGTTGTGCGCATCGATATGCCATGAGGAACATTGGTATATGTACATCCCAGTCTCTTTGGTATTTATCTACGACTTTTCTCAAATATTCCTCCAAGGTACGGTTAAATCGTTCTACCATGCCATCAGATTGTGGATGCAAAGGTGTTGTACGAGTTTTGTATATACCCAGCATACGGCATATCTCTTGGAATACAACTGATTCGAAATTTCGACCTTGGTCTGAGTGTAACTCCATCGGTACACCAAAACCAGTAACCCATTGGTTGACGAATACATCCGCAACTGTACTAGCTTCCTGATTTGGAATGGGGTATACTTCAGGCCATTTACTGAAGTAATCTATAACCACCAGAACATACTTGTTTCCTGCGTTGCTTATTGGAAATGGCCCAGCTATGTCCATAGCAATTCGCTCAAATGGAGCACCCACGGTGTATTGGTGCATCTTACCTCGACTTTTCTTAGTGGGACCTTTGGCCATTGCACATTGCTTACACTTCCGAATCCAATCAGCGACATGGTCATGACATCCAACCCAATAAAATCGGTTCTTTATTTTCTCGACGGTTTTGGTGATTCCTAAATGCCCTCCACTGGAGGCATTGTGATACTCAGCTATCACTTCATTTATTCTTGCCTTGGGTACCACTAGAAGATCATTAGTGATTTTTCCATCCTCACTTTCCCATACTCGGAATAAACATCCGTCTCGTAAGTGCAGGCTTTGCCACTGCGCCCAGTATGCCTTTGCTATTGGACTCTCATTAGCCATTTCTTGCCAATCTGGACGTATGCCCTGCTCCTTGTATTCCATAATCTTTACGAGATCTGGGTCGTTCCGCTGATCTTCTTGGACTCGTTCGGTTGTCCATGACTCTTCCGATAATACATTTGTAAGTCGTAGGTTAACAATGTGATTCTGGCTTCCTAACCGAGAACAATGTTTACTATCTACGGTGCAAGTACGACGATATGGAGTATCAGCTTTACCACAATGAATGACATCACGATCTTTCTTTCGTTGTACTGGTGAATTCGATCTTTGTTGCTTGCGTCGTAGGCGGCAATTGCGCGCCATGTGTCCTCTTTGATCGCATATGAAGCACTTACCGGCAAATTTATTTTTGTGTTGATTCCTTGTTCTTCCTTTAGGCTTCATACTCGATTGATTGCAATCACGAGCTATATGCCCTCGTTTGTCGCAAATGAAGCACTTACCATTAAATTTGTTTTCACGTCGACCTGTTGTTCTTCCTTCAGGCTGCACTAATGACTTAACTGCCTGACACACTGCTTCAACCAGATCTGCTGTTTCTGTTTCTAGTTGGCGTACCCGTGGCATTGGTCGACACATCAAACTGGCGGCTTCAAACGTCAATGCACTACTGACTGTTTCGGCATAAGTATTCCTTGGTGACATGACTAGGGCACGCTTTGTCTCTCCATCACGTATGCCATCTATGAATGCCTCTATTTTTATTTTTTCGACGAACTCTTCCGAATTACCGGAGAACGCTAGATGACATAAGCGCTCAATATCGAAAGCGAATTCCTGAAAACTCTCATTACTCCGTTGCACTCGCGATCTCAATTCCACTCGATGTAATTGACTCTTGTATTCATTTCCATATTTCCGCTGGAGTGTGTCCATCAGTGATTGGTAGCTACCACGATCTTTCTCTGGAATCATCTGTAACACCTCGGAAGCATTACCTTTTAATGCGACTATTAAAGCAGCAGTCTTGTCGCTATCATCCCATTGATTCTTCGAAGCTGTTGTCTCGAATTGAAGCTTGAAGATATTGAATGGCGTGCTTCCGTCAAATGTTGGTGCCTTTAGTTTGATTGTGCTTGAATCTCGAATCACTGATGTGGCTGGTCCATTTAGTTTTAGTTGGTTGAGATCGTGCTGTAATTTCTCGAACTTATCTTCCAAATCATCTACATGTTCCTTCAGGTCTGTAACCTTTTCATTAACGGCTCCGGAAATTTCATCTACATGTTCTTTTAGTTCTGCAACTTTCTCATTAATAGCCCCAGAAATTTCTTGAAGTTTGTAGTTAATTGTCTTCTGGAATTCTCCAATGAAGTTTTCTTGGCGAGACGAACCTTCTTGGATTTCCATACGCAATTCACTAATAACGCCCTCTTGGCGAGCCGAATGTTCTTGAAGCTTGGAGTCAATGCGAGACGCATTTTCTTGTAGCTGTTGTTGCTGCTGTTGCATCATGGTTTTCATGAACTCCATGAGTTGACCACTCGAATCTATTTTGCTCTCTTCCTCAGCGTGCACAACTGCTTGTATATCGGCTTCCTCGAAGAACTCATGTTCTTCTACATTAATTCTCTTAGCCTCCATAGCTTGCCTCAGCCTCACCAGCAGTTCCGCCTTTGCACCTGATGACGATAGATTCATCTCTACCAACAGCTTTTTAAGCTGGTCCACTTTTAGTTGGTCAATTTTCACCATCTTTACAGAATCCCACTTCTGACACCAATTGTTACGTTTTTATTCTGTGAACGTTTAATTCTATTTGAATTACCTTGTTCGATCACTGGATTCTGTTAATGATAACTGCAACACTTATTTTATACAACTATATACAGCAACAATTTATTTAATAAACACTATTTATAATCAACTCTGTTTATAATCAACTATTTACAATAACACTCTAATGTACTTGCAACTTTTGCCTCTGTATCAATGTTTTCGCAATCACGTTTTGAATTAGATTGATTTTCACTGCTCAACACTGGCTCTATTTATACTCTGTTGGCAACACCCCAGAATCTTCCTTTATCGAGATTCTTCTCCTCCTTTCTCGTTGGCTTGTTCTGGTTATCGCTTATTTCTTTTTGTTGACATTCATGTCGATGCTGCCAATAGTGTCAGTCACAATAGTGATGAGTAACCAACTATCGATACTCGTTACAATATATATATATATATATATATATATATATATATATATATATTATATACACATATATATATATATATATATATATATATATATATATATATATATATATATATATATGTATATATATATACATATATATATATATATATATATATATATATATATATATATATATATATGTATGTATATATATTATATACATATATATATACAGTGAGCGACAAAAGTCTACATACGGCGACCATTTCGGCTATCTGACATGTCCAAAAGCATAATGAAAAGAAGTAATGATGCAATTTTGTTTTAAATATGTTTTTATCATTACATAGCAAAAATTATCTTATTTCATTAAAAACTTAACAAGTTATTAACATAAAACGAAAAAATTCAATGACAAAAGTCTACATACGGCGCGCATTCCACGCTTCTTTTTTGTTGTGTGTTGCGGCGCAATAACGGGAAAGTACCGCTAGTTACATTTTGCTGTTTTGCTTGGTAATAGACATACTTGGATTGCATTTAGTTGTATTTTTGCTGTTTCCAGAAGTTCGTGGTTGTGACAATGGCTTCCCGTAAAGAAATATCAATTGATTTGCGAAACTTAGTAGTAAAGTATAGAAATGAAAACAAATCGTAAGGTGAAATATCAAGCTTATTAAATTTAACAAAATCAACAGTTCAAACAATATTATATATATATATATATATATATATATATATATATATATATATATATATATATATATATATATATATATATATGTATGTATATATATATGTATTACAATTACGACATTTTGCATGGGCTTCGTTGAATTTCATTTCAACATATCCTTCTTCCGGACCTGTATGAGGCGTCAAAAGCCACGGTTCTAATAGATATCCGCGTCTCCTAATAAAAAATAAATTATGCATTGTTAATAAATACCTTTCAAAAATTTCACAACGGAGCTAATAATTGTGATCGCCCCGCAAATATTACTGTTTCAGGTGACTTCGCAGCTCGCTTGCATTCCAAATGAATGCATCATGACATGTACAGGGATGTGGGGCATCTACGTACTGAATTCTGAGCTCATTATCACATACCTGGAAATTTTGTTTTTTATTAACAAGATCAGATTATATATAACATCATTTACCAGCGTACTTGAGGGAACAATAGCACGAATATGCGACCCATCAATGCATCCTATAACACCTTTAATGCCGTGCGTAATATAAAAGGCTATAGCCGTTTTGCAGAAACTTTTCCAATTTTGGCATACGTTTTCTCCAAAAATGTTTATGACATCCGTCAACACTTTGCTGAAGCTACACTGGGCCAGGGACACATCGCAATCTTTCCCTATCCCTGTCTAATAATAGGAAATTGCGAATGCCTTTTATGGCTTAATATGCGACTCCAACACATCCAGCAGATACATAAAAGCGGACTTGTTCACCCTATAATACTATAATTTTCAAAACTTTGTATTTGAATACTTTGTACTCACAAAGTTTCCGGCAGTTCAAGAGGATTTGATGCGTCGCGTAGCTGCCTTCTTGCAATCCTTTGTTGTTGCTTCTCCCGCTCCTGCTCCTCTGCTAGCAATCTAAATAGAATTATATTGTTTTTAGATTGATTGATTTAGATTTATTGTTAAAGTTTCACACATAAATTGCACTTTCTCATTCAACACAAAACACAATAGGTAAAACAACTAAATAAAGAAATAAAATAGGTAAAACAAGTGTCTTCGAAAATTCGAAATTCTATTTCCCTTTTATTCTGTTCGCGGACTGTTTAGGATAGGAGGAATATATTCTCGGGAAAAATTCTCCGGGAATATTCAGAATCGGACTGTATATTTCTTAAGAAATATAACTCACAACGACACCGTTGTGGGCTATGGTGCAAGCATAAAACTGCTTGGTACAGAGCATAGTGCAGCGAAAATTCTGTATATCAATCCCGATCAAATACGATCTCTTAAACGCGAATAAGAAAAATGAGAGCAACGTGACGTGACGTATTTGAGTATACATCTCATTTTCTTTTGATATTTGTTAGATGTCAGTCTTACTTCGCTTTAGAAGTAAATTGCATGTATTTTTGTCTTAGGTCAGGATAGGTATTAGTTTCTCGTCAGTTTTAATATGGAGTACAAAAACGAGCATTTTCGCTGCAAAAGAGTTATGTGATGTGTATGGTGAGACAGCCATAAAAGAAAGGCTGTGTCGGAATTGGTTTGACAAATTTCGTTCCGGAGATTTCTGACCAACGGCAGGTCTTGGGTGAAATTAATGAGAGCAAATCTCTTTTTCAGCAACTCAAGCTTAGTCTAGAAAACTTACTTTTTTGAAGGTATTAGCAAAAGAGAAAAAAATTGTCGAGTAGTGTAATTTATGTAAAGAAAAAGAGAAATATATTTCCAAACACAATAGAAAACGAGAAGATTATACAGAAGATAGGGAAGAAGGATAACGAAGACACAACTATTGCTATACAGGACAGAATTCAAGCAGCTAATTGAGAATACTTTGCTCATCTAAAACTATTCAAATCCAAACTATTATTCAAGTATCCACGTATGTATCTATCATGCTCTCTTACGTCCAATCCTGACATATGGCTGTGAAGTTTGGACAATGAAAGCAAGCGACGTGAACCAGATAGCAACATTAGAACGAAAAATACTGAGGCAAATATTTGAACGGCTTAGATTAGAAGATGAAACAACATACATCATGTACAACACCAAACTAGAAGACCTTATCAACGCACAAAACGTCATAAAATATATAAATGCCCAAAGAATACGTTAGCTGGAACACGTAGAAGGAATGCCAAGGCAAGCCCTCAAGAAGCAACCATATGGTAGAAGAACAAAAGGAAGACAAAAAAGAAGATAGTTAGATGCAGTCATTGATGACCTCAAAGTGATGAAGGTGGACATCTGGTGGCGTTTATCATTGGATCGAGAAATTTAGAGAAATATAGTTGCGGAAGCATCGGTCCATCGATGACTGTCATGTCATCGAACAGCAGGAACTTCTTTCCTGCTGTGCCAAAAAGTAGAAATTAGACACAAAGAGCCGAAATTCAAAAAATTAAACTCATCAAATGTCCACACATCAAATATTAAAAGACAAACTTAATTTGCAGTAAATTTGATTCTTAAACTGATTGCTGATGACTATGACCTGGACTTTAGCGCTGAGACAAACTATAATAGAACAAGTAGAAACTGATAAAAGATATGTTGAAATACAAACAAGAGACGTAGACATTGTCCAGAGCCACATTACCACACTTCACATTGTAAATATATAAGAAGTATCACGTACGCTAGACGAATTCGATACAAATATTCGGAATACAAACCTATCAACAAACCAGCAAAATTGGACATGTAAATTAACTTTATTAGAAATAGAATTAAAACTCTTAAACCAACCGCTTAGCAACTTTTGCGGGGACAGTACAAAAATGGCTTTTTAGCACAATGAACAACGATGACCATCAGGACATGGAGCAACACCTCAACACGATAGATACTAATAACCACCATGCCATAGAAACCCTAAATAAGCAAATTGACTTTAATACAAATTTCAATAAACGTTCTATAAACTGAAAAACTCATACAACATGATCGTGATCCATTGAAAGTACATACACAAAATTACAAGATGAAAATTTATATATAGACTTTGTCTTGAAATTAAAAATACTACAAGATAATGTAGAACACATACATGACAACATTGTAGCAAGCGGGCTAGGTATAAGGAAATTAAAAAATACATCATAGATGCTTAATTTAGGATCACTCGGCGACACTTATAATAATATTATTTTTGCCATTAAAATTCCATAGTAACCCTACCGAAAACTCTATTATTGTCATTGTCTATTGTTAAATCATTTTATTTTAATGTTTAACTTACCTATTGAGATTAATTCAATTTTAAAGGTATAATTTTGATGTGCACGTATTTGTAATCTTTTTAATTAAAACTAATTTAAAATAATTGAATTTTCAATTGTAAATAATGCACTTCAATATCCTAATAACGTCCAGCGTTATTTTACTCACTCCATTCCAAAGGGTTTCACCATTACGAACGATAGGATTTCAAATGGAAATAAAACAGAAAATTTAGCCGAATTTGGTAAGTTTTACTTCTATTAGGTGGTATATTTTATGGCATTTATGATCTGAACAAAATAACGTTCAAATAGCCCCCACGGCTCTTCTTGCATTGGTCACATTTGGTCACTCCAATTTTCGATGATGTAGTATTTCGGTTTGTATGGCGGCTATTGTGCCTCGTATATTGGCTTCAAGCTCGTTAATTCGTTGGTTGGCGATAGTCCAGTGACATTAGATCACGCAATCTTGGTGGCCAGTTGGTGTGGTCTTGAAATTATCGAGTCGACGAATTAACCTCGCAAAAGATCCATCGTCGTGCCGGCTGTATGACAAATTGCGCCGTCATGTTGAAAATAAATGTCAGAATTGATTTCCTCAATTTTCGGACGCAATTTGTACTATTTGTTAAGACAAAATAGAAAAATATATCATTTGAATGCATGTTTTTTCGTTGATTTGTATTAAAAATGTTGTCTAAATCCCTTTAGAGGAGCCATATGATTATTCCCTGAAAGAAAGGACATAACCACATAAATTTTCTTTTTATGTTTTGGGTATTCGCCTCTCGTGAGACGATTGACTCATATGATTATTCGGTCCTAGATTTTGAAGCGATCGTGCCATTACGCGCATACTTACTCGTTGAAAGAAAAATTGTTTAAAATTTACTTATATTTTTCTTTGATAATTACGCAAATTTCTTTTTATAAATTTATACTTTCATACGCCACAATTGAAATACATATTCACAAATGCATTCAAATTATTAAATTGTTGAAATCCTACATATTGTATTATTCTATACAATAAAATAAAAAATAAGATAATTAGATCTTTTAAAAAGCGAAAGTTCAAGTAAATATTAATTAGACTTAAGATATTATTACGAAACGAAGCCAATAATTCCAAAATACAAGTATATAAGTAGACATAAGAGCTTCTCCTAAATTGAAATGAGTAATTAATTGTAGATAAGGTGTTTGTATTTGTATATTTCTTTAATAAAAAAGTAATAATAAGTAAAGAAATTAAAATGAATGCCCATATTTCTAGGCGTAATTTAGTAAAAATTCGTGTTAAAATAAGTAGATGTTAATTATTCGTAATGTGGATGATAATCTAACATATCTTTTGTTGTTAAATTCGTATGTCTTGAAAAATTTTAACACTGGAAGGGTAACGATTCGACGAAGTTAGCTCGTTATCCTCGACGAAGTTTTGCATACGCATTTTTCGATGCGTATGCAAAATCTATAATATTCGATTGCTCCATTTCGTTAACGAACAACTTTTTATTTACTTTAACTGTTCTAATGAATTGATACCAATCACTGGGATGATGACAGAATAGACACTACCGCACGCTAAATGAGTGTTACTGCATAAAAATTTCAAATATACTTGCAACGAAAGAATGTTTGTTTCGATTTGGACAGGAATCACTAAAAAATAGCAATCAATTGTAATAAATGAGTAAAAACGCAAAAAGCTTTTTCGTTTCCTCCACTTTTGGCTATTGCTTCAAGTCACACATAGGAAATTCGTTGATTCGTTGCACGTCATGTGTGGTAAGATTAATGGTCTAAAAGGGTCATTGAAACATATCACATTTATGGCAAGTGTCAATTTTAGGTGCTTTAAATTTTAAATTGAGTGTGCAGAACAACTCGGCAAATTTCGATCATATTTATCTCGACAAAGGCGACGCATTTCAGCCACAGACAAATCATTCGGTAGACGACTCATATGAAGGAAAGATATTTATGAAATCTAAGATTTCATTTCTTTACTTTTAGAAATCTATCTATGGCACCAGTTGTCTGAGCAAATCTCCTTTGAAACGAAATCCTTTATGTTTTGTCTTCGCATCGCAATCGTTTTTGTGATTCTCTGATAACGAGAATCTGAAGCATTTTTGACATACTTAAATTCGGTTAGCACCAACTTCCAAAAAATAATTGCATGATTGCCTTCTCCTATGAGTTTTCTACAATTTTTTTCATGCTTAGTTCTTTTTTACAGTGTTCGTTTCTTCGATTTCAATTAGGCCTCTTAAATATGGTTTACGCAAGTTATAGGAGCTTTGTCCCCAGTACTGCTTGTGTATGAGTTCTTGTTCTTCACATGTTATTCTATCAGCGCATTTTTTCTGCAAGATTCCAACAGGCGCACAACACGGGCAGAAATAAAATTTCCAGTTGTTAAAGTGAAACTTTCTCTTTTTTGGCTGATCATAGCCAATAAAGTTTATTACACTTACAACAGCTTATGTAGAAAAAAACGTAATAAATACACACAAACTTTGTTGATTTAAAATACCGTTTTCTTCAAACGGAAATAGAGCAGAGCAATTGTAAGTAGACTTGAGATGTTTTGCAAAACGAAATACAGTGGCTCCCAGCTTATTTCGTACAGTGACAGTTTAAAAATTGCTGCAGTCGTAATTCCTAATATAGCAAAAATTTGAACAAAATATAAATGTCATTTTTGAAAGGAAGGTTTGTTTTTTATTTTCCAAAATTTACTTTTTCAAAATTTTAGTGTTTGACACTATAAAAAAATAAAATAAGAAAAAAATAGGAAAATTCATGTCACAGCTTATTTCGTACAGTCTCTTTAAGTTCAAACTAAAAACAAAGTAAGTTGATTTTAATATTTAGTATGACATCCCTTAGCGTTAATGACAGCCTGGAGTCTATTTGGCATTGAATCCACCAATTTTTGAGTGATGTCTGGTGTGATTTTTTTCCATTCCTCCATTAGTACCTTCTTTAGGTCTTGCTTATTAGAAATCTTGTGTGTTCTTATTTTATTGTCCAAAATAGACCAAAGATTTTCAATCACATTCATGTCAGATGACTGTGGTGGTGGAGACATCAAGTGTGGGCAGTTCCAAATAAGCCAAGATTGCAAATCCCAGATTTATGTTTTGGGTCATTATCTTGGTAGTACCGAAATTCTTCCCGCAAACCCAGTTTGTCTGCACTTTGAAGTAAATTGTTTTTCAGAATGTCGAGGTACTTCATTTTGTCCATTGTTCCCTCAATAAAAACCAATTCACCTACTCCGGCTGCTGACATACAGGCCCAAACCATCACGCTACCGCCACCATGCTTCACTGTGGGCTTAAGGTTCTCCTTGTTTAGCTCGGTATTCGCTTTACGCCAAACATATGACATTCCGTCCGAGCCAAAAATATTAAACTTTGACTCATCCGCGAAAATAACGGTATTCCAGAACGCAGGAGTATTAATAATATGCTCTTTGGCGAAGTCAAGTCGGCGTTGTATATTCATTTTCGAAATGAATGGTTTCTTTCGGGCTACTCGACCGTTCAAGTCATGATTGCGCAGCACACGTCGGACAGTTTCAGCACTGGATGATTTTCCTATTTCACGCTGAACCTCTGCAGCCAACTTCGGAGCGGATAACTTTGGATTTTTCTTAATTTTTCGTACAATATAACGCTCGTCTGAAGCGTTGAAAATCTTATTAGGTGCTTCTCTGACCTTGTTCTCCAACCGATTTTCGCGAACGAAGCGTTGAATGATGTATTGGACAGTTGAGGCACTTAAATTTGTCATTTCAGCAATTTTTCGCACACTCTGACCTTTCCTAAAATGGTTAATTACCAGTTTACGCTGTTCCATCGTTGTACGACGACCCATAACGCTAAATGTTTAATTTACAGCACTTTAACTATTTAAAATAAGAATAATAAAAATTGTTATAATAGTTAAAAAGGTCCAAAAACTCATACAATTCAAAAAAACTTTGTAACTGCGCGGCAGAATGAAACTTACTTACATTGAAGTTTGTGTACGAAATAAGATGTGAGCTGAAAATCAGCTGATCAATAGTTTTTCTCTCTTGCATGACAAAAAGAACAATTTTTGGGGTTCCCCGTTTTCTTATTAGGTTTACTAAACACATACACAGACATCTACATTCAAAACTTATCGATAAGTTTTTTAGTTTCGATGTTACAGCCATTTACATAAAAATATATACACTGTACGAAATAAGCTGTGAGCCACTGTATTTAGACAGTACTCAAGGTGTTGTATGTTGTTGTATCGTAGAATAGTTTTATAGTTTTATAACTGTTGCATCAGCATTGCTTCTGTTTCACATACATATTGTAACACGCGTATTCGTGTTACAAATTAATAATATGAAAATATAATAATAATTAAAAAAATATATAAAACTCATGTCGCGATTCAGTATCGAACCCGTACATGTGGCCAAGGTCAGGTGGTGGGACAAACCCACGGAACACTTGCACCAAGACACATTACAACTTCGATACAGATAAATGAGTTTGCATATTTGCTTGTGCTTAATTCAGTTGATATAAATTAATTGATATAAATGAATTTAAATTTACATGTAATGCATGTATGTATGTATGTAATATACGTTAATTGAATAAAGGCAAAAGCACAAGCAAAAATAAAGGCAAACACATAGAGCAGAAATGAGAATTCTTGTTTGGTTTAGCATATACTTAATAGATAAAGATCATGCTGAACCAGCAGCAGGAGCAGGAATGCAGGAGCATTCCACTCCTTGTCTCCCTCTTACTTGCGTAGGATACGAATATGATCGTTTCTTAAATTTGTAGCCTTAGTGGAGTAATTCAATTGTAGCATATGTTTCATTAATTTTTTTTTCAATTTGCCAATTCTTCTGTACTTCTAAGCCTCTTTTCTTTTTGTAAATACTTAATTTTTGTAAAATCAAATAAACGAAAAGAATAATAAAATTAGGAATTGTACCGCGAGAGGTATATCATACAAGTCGAACACTTTAGTGTCGGTAATATTACTGTCAATTTGACAGTAAGTGTGTAATTCGGTTTTCCTCCTACAACAAGAGTTTTTCGCTGCCCTCTTGTTTACCGTGGCTGGCCGAGCGTTACCCCAGCTGGAAAACAAAGGCACGCGTTACAATGGCGCCCGAGCAGGGACTCTCCACAAAGGAGAGTACTTCTAATACAAATGAGGAAACAACACCAGCGACCGTAATACAAAACACAAACCGCTTAGGTTGGATATATACTTACTTACTTACTTACTTATGTGGCCATAACAACCGAATATCGATTTAGGCCGAAAATAACATGCTTCGCCAGCCATCTCTGTTCTTCGCTAGCTGGCGCCAGTTAGAAATCCCAAGCGCCGTCAGGTTCTCCAGTACTTGGTCTTTCCACCGGAGGTTTGGTCTTCCTCTTTTGCGTCGTCCTCCAGCGGGTTCCGAATATAACACCTTCTTAGCTGGAGCGTGTTCTTCCATTCGCTCGACATGACCTAGCCAGATCAGCCGCTGGATTTTGATGCGCTTTACTATGTCAATATCGGCATACAGCTCGTACAGCTCATCGTTGTACCTTATTCGGTACTCGCCACCAACGCAAATAGGTCCAAAGATCTTGAGTAGGACTTTTCTCTCGAAAACTCCAAGTATTCGCTCATCCGAGGTGGAAATTGTCCAGGCTTCAGCGCCATATGTTAGGACAGGCATGATGAGAGACTTGTAGAGTGTAGTTTTCGTTCTTCGAGAGAGGGCTCGACTTCTCAATTGCTTACCCAGCCCAAAGTAACACCTGTTAGCAAGAGTTATCCTACGCATGATCTCCAAGCTGACGTCATTACTGCTGTTAATGCTGGTTCCAAGATAGACAAAGTCCCTTACTACTTCAAAAGCGTAGTTGTCAACAGTGACGTGCTGTCCAAGACGCCGGGACTCTTTGTTTGTTGACACTAGATACTTCGTCTTGCCCTCGTTCACCGTGAGACCCATCCGACGCGACTCTCTTTCCAACTCTGAGAATGCTGCACTGACTGCTCGCGTGTTCATGCCGATTATGTCAATATCGTCGGCATACGCTAACAGCATGACACTTTTGTTGAAGATAGTGCCATTATGTCGTAGATCAGCAGCTCGTATTATTTTCTCCATAATAAGATTGAAGAAGTCGCACGATAACGAATCACCTTGTCTGAAACCCCGTTCGGTATTAAACGGTGCGGAGAGGTCCTTCCCAATTTTCACTGCACAACGGGAGTTATGCAGTGTCATTCTACAAAGTCGAATGAGCTTTGCAGGAATACCGAACTCAGACATTGTTGCGTAGAGGTAATCCCTTACCGGACTGTCGAAAGCGGCTTTATAATCAACAAATAGGTGGTGTGTGTCGATCTGTTTTTCTTGGGTCTTCTCCAGGATTTGGCGCAGTGTGAAAATCTGGTCGATGGTGGATTTACCAGGTCTGAAGCCACACTGATAAGGTCCAATCAGGTTGCTGAGCATAGGCTTCAACTTTTCACACAGTACGCTCGATAGAACCTTGTATGCGATGCTCAGGAGACTTATTCCACGGTAGTTTGCGCAAATTGTGGGGTCTCCTTTTTTATGTACAGGACAGAGAACACTGAGCCTCCAATCATCAGGCATGCTTTCATCCGACCATATTCTGCTTATGAGCTGGTGCATGCGGGTGAGCAGCTCATCGCCTCCGGTCTTAAACAACTCGGCAGGCAGGCCATCAGCACCTGCAGCTTTGTTGTTCTTCAGCCTTAAAATGGCCGTTTCAACCTCGTCATAGTCGGGTGGTGGAACATCAACACCATCATCTGTAATTGGGGTTATCGGGCATTCTCCTCCACTGGCGGAATTGTTCGTAGCATCGCCATTCAGTAACGTGGAGAAGTGTTCCCTCCATAGGCTCAGTACACTCTGGACATCCGTAACCAGATTCCCATTTCCATCACGACAAGAAGAGGCTCCGGGATTTAAACCTCCACTCAGGCGCTTGATCTTTTCAAAGAATTTTCGAGTCTCATTCTTGTCGGTACACATCTCTATCTCCTCACACTCGCGTCTTTCCAACTCCCTCTTCTTGCGCCTGAAAAGACGTTTCTCTGTACTCCTTTTCTCTCTGCACCGTTCCTTAACAGCTCGCGTTGAGCCTGCATGCTGGGTTTTTCTGTAGGCGGCGCCTTTCTCTGCGGTAGCGTCGCGACACTCTTGATCATACCACTCATTCCTCAGAGGCCGGTAATAACCGATTACCTCCTCGGCAGCAGTAGTCATGGAGTGGGATATATGTGTCCACCGTGCGCATGTATCATCAAGTGGGGGAGTGTTCTGCATAAGCAGATCCGATAGTCGAGCTTTCTCTGTGTGGGACTTCTCTTGTTATTTGAGACACATAGGCGTGTGCGCACCTTAGCTGCAACAAGGTAGTGATCCGAGTCGATGTTGGCACCACGGATTTCACGTCCATCACACTGGAAGCATGCCTTCCGTCAATCACCACATTATCAATTTGGTTTCTTGTACGTCGAGATGCTGGAATCTGGTACCACCAATTACCATGTTTCGTGCTGCGGCGAAGTCGATCAGCCTCATTCCGTTATCGGAGGTGTTCTGGTGGAAGCTGAATTTTCCGACAGTTGGACCAAAGGTACCTTCCTTGCCCACCCTGGCATTAAAGTCGCCAAGTAATTTATGTATGTATGTAATATACGTTAATTGAATAAAGGAAAAACAACAAGCAAAAAAAAAGGCAAACACATAGAGCAGATATGAGAATTCTCGTTTGGTTTAGCATACATTTAATAGATAATGATCATGCTGAACCAACGAGAATTGTTACCAACGAATGCTCTATTGAAGCAGAACCATATACGGTGCGCGACAATACGAGTTCTTGCCCTAAAGTGATCCCATATACGGGAGCTTCCGGTAGTCAACTGCGAGCCTTCTACTCTGCCAAAGTAGTCACTTTGACCACTTCAAATCCAGGAGCAACCAGCTCGAGCGCTGGTTCCTCCTGCATTCCACTCCTTGTCTCCCTCTTACTTGCGTAGGATACGAAAAGATAGTTTCTTAAATTTGTAGCCTTAGTGGAATAATTCGATTGTAGCATATTTTTCATTAATTTATTAAATTCAATTTGCCAATTCTTTTATACTTCTAAGCCTCTTTTCTTTTTGTAAATACATAATTTTTGTAAGGCCAAATAAACGAAAATAATAAAAGTAGGAATTGTACCGCGAGAGGTATATCATCCGAGCCGAACACTTTAGTGTCGGTAATATTACTGTCAGTTTGACAGTAAGTGTGTAATTCGGTTTTCCTCCTACAACAAGAGTTTTTCGCTGCCCTCTTGTTTACCCTGGCTGGCTGAGCGTTACCCCAGCTGAAAAACAAAGGCACGCGTTACAACATAGGTATGGAGCGGTAGGAGATTGGGCTACGTTGAAGGAGATTCATGTAAATAACTTTGGGGAAAAAGAAACAAGTAGGAATTTAGTAGAGAAATTGAAAACCTGGAGGGTGGACTCAACAATTGAGAAGTATTACTACAGTATAAATAATATTAGAAATAGGCTACATAACAGGAGAATGACGCATACTGAAGAGGGCTTTTCTGCGGACGAAATAAATAGACTTTCATTAGAAGTTTTTAAAGACCACCTACCTGAACCGACAAAAACTATAATTTTCGCCAGAAACCCACAGACTTTAGAGGCAGCTTTCAAAATTATTCTGGAAGCCAGGCATCAAAATTATACGGCCTTTGGAAATAGACAAAGAAGTGAAAACACGAGATCACCTTATAGGACAAATTTTAGTAACGACATAAGAAACACACATTCTATAAATAGGAGTTCTGACTACAATGCCAATCGTAATAATAATAACAATAGTAACAACCGATATTTTGGTAGTAGTAATACTAATACTGGTAGTACTAACAGAAGTAACTATCAAAACAACAATAGATTTAATAATGCACAAGAATTAGATTTGTGACGACAGTCGAACCAAACTAGGAACTCGCTTCATTCGCGTAGAAATGATGAACCGATGGACATCGTAAACTCAAATGTATATTTTCATGGGGTAGGCTAAAACAACTTCCCTATATAACTATAGTAAACCCGATTAAGACGTTACGTTTCATTATTGATACTGGAGTCGAATTCAGTATAATCAACGAAAATCTTTGTAATCCGAAATGGAAACGTGATGTTAATGTTAATGTTAATGTTAATGAATTTAAAGTAATTAAACTTTTTAAATTCCCCATATTTGACGAATTTAGTTCAGACTATGATTGAGAATTTTTGGAGTTCAATTTTATTAATAAATTTAATCGGTTGATAGGGAATAATATTTTAGCAGATCTTGATTGTGTTGCAGATTATGGAAATAGGTATATAAAAACAAAAGCGGCATGTATCCCAATCTACCTTAATAAAAGCGGAGAGGATTACAAAATTATGTGTAACAAAAAGAACGCTGTTGCAATCCTCAATAACGAAGTAGAATTTAGTGACACAAATTCCATATCTGACTTAAACCTATCGCATTTAAATACGTTGGATAGAAGCAAATTATTGTCGATACTTAAAATACACAATAAACCGTTTTACAGAGAAAATGAAAATTTAACTTTTACAAGTACAATAAAACACAAAATAAATACACAAAATGAAATTCCGGTGTACTCAAAATTATACAGATACCCTGAAATACACAAAAATAAAATTAATAGACAGATTGAAGAAATGTTAAGACAAGGAATTATAAGAGAATCTTCCAGTCCTGTTTGGATCGTGCCAAAAAAGACTATTGCGCCAAATGAAGACAGATTTCCAATTCCTAATATTGAAGCTGGGAAGATGTCAATATTTTACAACTCTTGACCTAACACAGGGTTTTTACCAGATAGAGATGGATGAAAAATAGATCCACAAAACAGCTTTTTCAACCGCGAGTGGGCATTACGAATTTTTGCGAATGCCTTTCGGCTTGAGAAATGCACCCTCAACCTTTCATAGGTTAATGAATGAGGTATTGAGGGAATATATCGGTAAAATCTGTTTAGTGTACTTAGACGATATTCTGGTGTTCTCTACAAGTATAGAGGAGCATTTGGAGTCTCTAGTTAAATATTGAGTTGTTTGCAAAAAGCAAATTTGAAGGTCCAATTAAGCAAATGCAGCTTCTTGAAACAGGAAACAGAGTTCTTAGGACATCTGGTTACTTGTGACAGCATAAATCCGAAAATAATAGAAGCTATAGACAAAATTCCCCTACCAAAGAATCAAAAAGAAATTAAATCTTTTTTAGGAATAACAGGCTACTATAGGAGGTTTATAAAAGACTACTCAAAATTAGCATTTCCTCTAGTAAAGTGCTTAAAGAAAGGAGCCAAAATTAGTCTAAAAGAAAAAGATTATAAAGACGCGTTCGAGAAATTTAAAACTCTTATTAAGTCGGATCCTATTTTAGTACACCCTGACTTTTCGAAGAAATTTACATTGGTCACTCGGGCTAGTGATTTCGCTCTGGGTGCGGCGTTAATGCAGAACGATAAAATTATCTGTTATGCTAGTCGCTCCCTCAATGGTCATGAAAAAAATTATAGCACCATAGAGAAAGATGTTGTGTACTATTTTTCCACAACACTTACTAAGTACCTAGCTCACAAGATTAACACCTAGACCTAAGCTTCTAAATATCCCTCGAGTCTAACACACTCGTTGACTAAAATAAAACAATTATATTTTATTAAGGATACTTGCAGTTTCTACTTTATTGCTGGTGTTTTTCACTTTTACACTAATACTGGAGGGCCTCGTAAGGATCGCAGTATTTACACTTTTTCTTAAAGCTAACACTTCGGTGTAAGACTCACAACTGAACAACCATTGCCTTCAGTAAGCTGGCAGCTTATATCCATTTTTCTAACACTAGCCACATATCAATCTACCCACATACCAACATATAACATACCATAATATATTCACACCACTTGTGTGTATGTATGTACTATATGTGTTTATGTACACGATCGATGCACTCTCCATGTGTGTATATTCTACATGAGAAAGCAACTTTTTGATATTCTCACATACGAGTAGACCACGTGATTTGAGTTGTCATGTATGCTTACGTAAGTGCAGAACTTCGAATTGTGTGGGAAAGTGCTTTGTCAGCATTTTCACACCCAGCTGCAACTCAGTTGGCGCAATGTTCTGACATTCCACAATTATAAGTAATATTAGTATGAATTGTGTATATCACAACTTCGAGCAATGTTGGTATGTGTATTGACAAATATGTAGTTCCCAATTTCGGGAAATATGTCGCGAGGCAAAATATGCATATGTGCATATTTCATATTTTGGCTCGCAACATCCCTCCCTTCTCTCAGGAAGAAAAAATTATCATTATGAAATAATAATAATTTTTTCTTATAAGGAAGAAGTTAAAATTATGCTTTTTTTGTAAAATTTAACACAATTAAAAATGTATGATACTATTAGGAATAAAATACGAAGTATTATGTACATATATGGTTATTGGTAATTCGATTATGGTGCCGATGATGACGATGAGTTTCCTGCTAGTTGTTGTCTGCTGTACTTAGCTTTTTTTTTAATGGTTTTGTTGCAGATTTTGTTGTTGAATTCTAGTGATGCAAACAGTAACTTCTCCTTTATCAAGGTTCGATTTTTGTTTCGGCAATTAGAGCGAGATTATTTACATTTAGTTGATCTTCTGGATGTTTTGTCATGGAATCGTTATCTGGATTATTATTGTGGAAAGTTGGTTTGGTGTGCTTGTGGGCTGATGCTGGTGTCTAATGCGTCCAATGGTTTGATTGGACAGATTTTTTTTTTGTATAGGAATGGTATGAACAATAGCTTGCAAAGTGTACCGCACTGCTAAGCAATATTGTCGATGTGAAACTCTGTACTCCTGGTGTAAGTGTTCAATAATTGGAGCAATAATGAATATGTAATTTTGGTTCTATTGTTTATCATTTTCTTCTGATGTGGATCAAAATTCATTGTCACTGATAAATACAGTAGCTGAAATATTTCATGCGGTTTTGGTTGCATAGCTGTTATTATTGATGTCTCAATATTAGCTATTAGCTATTGTTGATATCTCATAGCTATTATTGTCATGCTGTCTAGGTACGCCAAAGTTATTTGTTGTAAATTTTTTTGTTTTGTAAGTTTTGTATGGGTACTCGCTGTACTGGGCCTGCTTTGTTTTCTGCTATGGGTTTATTTATGAGTTGATTTTGGATTCTCGTGGACATACTGCTGCTCTCTTGTGTTTGTAGGGGAATTACCAGATTCTTTTTCAATAATAGATCACTTGCATCTACTTTATATATTATAACTACTATATCTACTATAACACTCATTTAGTTAGTTTTTCTTATAAGATATACATATATTCTTAATTAATTAACTTCTTTTTTTTTTTTTGCAATATTCATTTATAATCTATACTTAATTTTTTAAAAGGTATTAAAAATGCATTATTGTTTGGACAAAAATATAGGGACCACATTGCATTTTCTCTTCATAGTTGCAATGACCAACTTTTCGTACTTGTAGCTGGTACGATTTTCAATATTATTCGTTGAAAACGGAACGTGTTTTGTTGCATATATTTCATCTTACTTTTACTTATATATATATTTGTTTTTTTTTTTCGTGATATTTTTTTGTTTTTGTTTTGTTTTGTATTCAACCTAGCTAACCTATTGCTTATTTATCATATTTCGTCATATAAATCTTAACGTGTTCTTACTGTACTGTATTTACTGTATATTTCTAACCCTTTAGTTGTCATTTCCTTTAAATATTGTACTATTTTTGGATGCATCCTCTATACTTAGCCTCGCCCAGTGCACATGAGTATCCACACACCGAATTACAATTCAACGCGATGAATTGTAACAGATGTCTTTATACGCATGAACACTGCGCCTACTTCTTTCTAATTTGCAAAATATTCTAAATTTTTACATTAATTCCATAACTTCTTGTGTTTAATATATATATATTTTAGTATCTTCTTTTCTATGACCCTTATTGTCTCATTCTATTTTGTCTTAATCCCTTCGAAAAATTGTATATATATATATATATATATATATATATATATATATATATATATATATATATATATATATATATATATTCCTGATCCTATATTCGGCGTGAGCTCTGCGTGGACTCAATTCTGAATCGAAGATTCTGTGGGCATGATCCACAAGATTCGATGGTCTACCTTGGAGACACGCAGGCCGCCAAAGGCTTTGTACGTGAACCTGACAGCAGACGAGCGAACTTTCTCCTACGATTATGGAGATAGGATGCTGATTGGTGTCATTACAGGGCACAACACTTGTGGACATCATAAATAGTCTTAATAGTTTTCCAAAAAGTTTCCCATTACTGGGAGTAGTGCAATTGGTCTGTAAGATGGCACTTCATTCGGATTTTTACCTAGGTTGGATATCTATTCCGAAATTACCATTGTGGTACATACTTGAAATCGATGCATGCATTCATGATTGAAGTTGGTTTATGTAATTCCTTTAACGATAAATTCTTTAAAACTCCAGCGGTCATTAGATTAAAACCTGGACTTTTTCGTAATTTTAATCTTGAAATTTCATCAGCGACTTCATCTAGTGTGAAACACTCTATTTCAACGGAGTCTTGAGTTGTTGAATGTTGATTGAATTTCAATATTTTTTGGTGTGGTCGGAATGTTTTGTGTAGGTGTACTGCAAATATATCAGCCTTCTTTGCAACACTTTTAACCTAAGTTTTGGAATAATCGTAATTTTTTATTCTGACAAGCATTTGAATTTTGAATTCTAAATGTTGTTATTATTTTCGTATTTTTTCTTTAAGTAATTTAGTTAAATTATTATGTTTAATTTTGACAGTGGGAATTCTTGTCGATTGTCATTTTTTCCTAACTCTCCCTTTTTCTCTTTCGGATATCGACGTTGAGCATGTTTCGGATTAATTCTTGGAGTGTTAAACCAAGCAGATTTTTTATGTGTGTTCCGAACTTTGCAGTTTCAACTTCAATAGCTTCCATGTCACTCATTACATCGGCCTCTTCCAATTATAAATCTTCCTCTTTTGAAAAGCAGCTTATAATTTTCTGATTGGATTGTTTTGAAAAGTTGATGTAAACTGTTGTTGCCTGTATCTTGGCCGAGCTTATTTTTTCGTCTTCATAGTGCATTATTAAATTCTTTATTATAATTGCGCTACCACCTCTCGTATTCTGTAGAGGATGATTTGGGCAATATATATTTTAACCCAGGAAAGTGGTAAACATTTGATTTGTTAAATGCGTTTCAGATATCAATTTTCTCTTTATGTTGCAGCAGCTCTAGTTCATGTTTATGCTTAAGGATTCCGTTTGCATTCAAGTCATGATTTTTAAGTAGCTTCCGTCCATCATTCTTTCACAACCATCTTGAGTTTTCCGATGCAATTAAGCGATAGCTGATTGAACGATGCCTCTTAATTTAGTTTTTTATGATTTGAGTCAAAAAGTCCTCTGATTTCTGGGAGGTTTTATTTCCGGAAGCTACTTCGGCGAATGTTGAACCACTTTGAAGTCTTAAGGGTTGATTTTTGCTATGGAAGCTTTGTGATAATGGATTCTTTGCAGTCAGCCATCTTCCTGTTGCAAAGTTTTGTAAATCTTTAGCCACTTGATATCCTCTATAGCTCGCTGGGTGATTTTGACCGCAGTTGCAGCATGTTGGCAATTCGTTATCTTGTTTTGTGCATTTAGTCGTTTCATGATCACTAGATCACTTCACGCAATTTTTAAGCTTGAAATAGTAGTTTTTTATGTGCATGAATTCTTGTCCTGATTTGCACTGCGGGATAAGCTTTGATGGTTTTATTTGTACAATTTAACAATACTATTAAGTATTTATTTGATTCCACAAATCTTCTTTATGTCTTTATTTGGATCAAAGCACAACGCAAACATATTAAGAGTCTCTGTGGTCTTCCATTTTATTTTTTTAACTTTTAACTTTTAAATTATGGAGTGAAATTTTTAACTTATTGTAGAGTTGGTCGTACATTTGACACAATTTTCTGTCTTTTAATTGAATAGAAGTTTTTGTATTGTAATGGTTACATATTTAAATAATCCAAATTAATTCCAATTACAGTATTCGGAAAATTCGGAAAGGAAAATATAAAACTCTCTGTATTTCTTCGAAGAATTTGTAATGTAGACAACGCGGATATTTCTATTCCAAGTCCTCGCTGAATCATTTGGATTTATATATAAATTTCAGACGATTACCTATTATTATCTCTGAAAGTAGGGCTAGATCCTGAAAGTAGGAAAAACCTATAAATAATTTTCGTATTTTGCATAGTGCAGGTTATTTGCATAGAAGATGCGTGACGGTTTCAAGCTCTTCCTTTCTGCAGTTTCTACAGAAGTCATGCATGAGATGATCCGTGACCACATGGTTGAATCATCAAATGTTTTTTTCAACATTTCCAACGTTTTGGCACAAGAAATTTCGTTTGAAACACACAAAAATTTCACACAAACTCTTTGTTCGATATTTTTATCCATAGTAAAAATCGCAACGCACACAAAAGGTTGACTTGTTCTAAATGACGCCGTAACCAAACTAAATGACACATAGCAATAAAAATTCACAGAATAGTGGCTGACAGTTGTGCCAACCTGGGAAAATTTTTTTTTTTGAAATATTCTAAGAGGGAAAATTAAAAATGAGAATTTCCGGTTTCCGGGTACTTATTTGACAGAATGTAGTTATTCCCAGCTCATCGCCTTGGATATCTCCCATAATTTTGGTGCCAAAGAAAGCGGGACAAGATGGTAAAAGAAAGTGGAGTCTAGTAGTAGATTTCAGAAAATTAAACGACGCCACTATTAAACCAGTTTTTCCCATTCCACGTATCGATTAGACCAGTTAGGTCATTGTAGATATTTCACTACACTTGATTTGGCCAGTGGGTGTCATCAAGTGTTATTGAAAGAATCAGACAGAGAAAAAACAGCGTTTAGTACAGGTGTTGGGCACTATGAATTTAACAGAATGCCATTCGGCTTAACAGGAGCCCCTGCTACCTTCCAAAGACTAATGAACCTTGTACTAAGAGGACTTCAAGGTATAGATTTTTTTGTCTACTTGGATGACATCGTCGTCTATGGTCGGAACTTGGCACAACATGAGTCGCGTTTACGAAGAGTATTTGGACTTTTACGTAAACATAACTTGAAGTTAAATACAGAAAAGTGCCAGTTTATACGAAAAGAGATAATTTACCTAGGGCATAAGTGCACTGAGGAAGGGGCATTGCCAGATCCCAGTAAGGTAGAATGTGTCAAAAATATTCCTGTTCCAAGAAATAGGAAAGATGTTCAGGCATTCTTAGGTTTAGTAAACTATTATAGAAAGTTTGTTGAAAATATGGCAAGCATAGCGCTACCAATTAATAAACTACTAAGAAAAGATGCAAAATTTGAATGGACCGATAAATGTCAGAAAGCTTTTGAAAAATTGAAGGAGGCAATTTGCTCTCCACCAATTTTAGCTTATCCAGATTTTTTCGAACCTTTCGTGCTGACAACAGATGCCAGCAATGAAGCTTTGGGTGCAGTCCTATCGCAAGGTGAAATTGGAAAAGATAATAGCCTTTGCGAGCAGAGCACTCAGTGATACTGAGAAAAGATATTCCACCATTGAAAAGGAATTCTTGGCTATCGTGTGGGCTGTGAAGAATTATCGAGCTCATCTACTCGGTAGACCATTCAAAGTCTACACTGACCATCAGCCCTTACGTGGAATTGCCAATCTGAAAGACCAGACATGTCGCTTGGCACGTTTCAGACAAACTATCTGAATTTGATTTTGAAATAATTTATAAACCAGGCAAAAGGAACTTGAACGCGGATGCGCTCAGCAGAGTTCCACAACCGAATCAGGAGTCAACAATTGTTGTGACTCGTTCTATATTTACTTACTTATGTGGCCATAACAACCGAATATCGATTTAGGCCGAAAATAACATGCTTCGCCAGCCATCTCTGTTCTTCGCTAGCTGGCGCCAGTTAGAAATTCCAAGCGCCGTCAGGTTCTCCAGTACTTGGTCTTTCCACCGGAGGTTTGGTCTTCCTCTTCTGCGTCGTCCTCCAGCGGGTTCCGAATATAACACCTTCTTAGCCGGAGCGTGTTCTTCCATTCGCTCGACATGACCTAGCCAGCGCAGCCGCTTGATTTTGATGCGCTTTACTATATCAATATCGGCATACAGCTCGTACAGCTCATGGTTATACCTTATTCGGTACTCGCCACCAACGCAAATAGGTCCAAAGATCTTGCGTAGGACTTTTCTCTCGAAAACCCCAAGCTTCTAGGCTTCAGCGCCATATGTTAGGACAGGCATGATGAGAGACTTGTAGAGTGTAGTTTTCGTTCTTCGAGAGAGGGCTCGACTTCTCAATTGCTTACTCAGTCCAAAGTAACACCTGTTAGCAAGAGTTATCCTACGCATGATCTCCAAGCTGACGTCATTACTGCTGTTAATGCTGGTTCCAAGATAGACAAAGTCCCATAACAACCATAACAACTTACTAAAACATTTTTATCAGTAAGTAATATTAGTTTAACAAAGTAATAGTATTTGTGGTAGAAAAAAAAGAGAAAAAAAAGGAAAATTCAGTTAGGATATAAAATACAATAGTGTGAAGTAAGAACTATTAGTTAAGCTTCACACAATAATTTAATAAAACCCTTCCACCCAAACTTAGATTAATATTAAATTCGATGATCCAAACCTCTACAAATAACACCCTACAATAACATAATACCGAGTATGCATAAAAGCATGAGAACGAAATGTACAAAACAAAGATACAAGAGAATTAAATTTTCAGACCAAGCAAAATACATAATACTACAAAAAAAAAACCAAACAAAATTCCGTACAAAAAAAAATTAATTAATAGCACGTTGACCATATTAAGCGAAATGCATAACAATGCATTAACTTGTACAATAACGCGAGAACGACACTCAAAATAATATCGCATATAGATATACAAGAATCAAATTTCAAACAAAATGCACATAATGCAAATGAATAATGCAAGAAAAAATAATAATAATACATCATGAATCAAATGTCGTTTTATAATATGCAGACCATAGATGTATATATATATATATATATATATATATACAATATATATATATTTATATATATATTTGTTTTTTTTTTTGTGTTCCAGCGTTGATGCTGCATTTTACAGTTTACAATGCATTATACAGTTTAGTACTTTCCAATTTCGACATCAGCCATCTCTTTAGTGTACCTATATTGAGGGACCCTGTATTCTTGTACGATAATAATGGAGATAATTTTTAGTATTTTAATGTATTTTTTCTATAAATTCATATTTTATTTTATTGTTGTCATAAATGATGTATTAAAGGGAAGGAAAGGAGAAAGAAAAAAAGAATAAATAAATGCAATTCTAATACAATTCCCATAATTGTCAGTCCATTAAATGTATGTCCTTACATCTATGGTCTGCATATTATAAAACGACATTTGATTCATGATGTATTATTATTATTTTTTCTTGCATTATTCATTTGCATTATGTGCATTTTGTTTGAAATTTGATTCTTGTATATCTATATGCGATATTATTTTGAGTGTCGTTCTCGCGTTATTGTACAAGTTAATGCATTGTTATGCATTTCGCTTAATATGGTCAACGTGCTATTAATTAATTTTTTTTTGTACGGAATTTTGTTTGGTTTTTTTTTTTGTAGTATTATGTATTTTGCTTGGTCTGAAAATTTAATTCTCTTGTATCTTTGTTTTGTACATTTCGTTCTCATGCTTTTATGCATACTCGGTATTATGTTATTGTAGGGTGTTATTTGTAGAGGTTTGGATCATCGAATTTAATATTAATCTAAGTTTGGGTGGAAGGGTTTTATTAAATTATTGTGTGAAGCTTAACTAATAGTTCTTACTTCACACTATTGTATTTTATATCCTAACTGAATTTTCCTTTTTTTTCTCTTTTTTTTCTACCACAAATACTATTACTTTGTTAAACTAATATTACTTACTGATAAAAATGTTTTAGTAAGTTGTTATGGTTGTTATGGGACTTTGTCTATCTTGGAACCAGCATTAACAGCAGTAATGACGTCAGCTTGGAGATCATGCGTAGGATAACTCTTGCTAACAGGTGTTACTTTGGACTGAGTAAGCAATTGAGAAGTCGAGCCCTCTCTCGAAGAACGAAAACTACACTCTACAAGTCTCTCATCATGCCTGTCCTAACATATGGCGCTGAAGCCTAGAAGCTTGGGGTTTTCGAGAGAAAAGTCCTACGCAAGATCTTTGGACCTATTTGCGTTGGTGGCGAGTACCGAATAAGGTATAACCATGAGCTGTACGAGCTGTATGCCGATATTGATATAGTAAAGCGCATCAAAATCAAGCGGCTGCGCTGGCTAGGTCATGTCGAGCGAATGGAAGAACACGCTCCGGCTAAGAAGGTGTTATATTCGGAACCCGCTGGAGGACGACGCAGAAGAGGAAGACCAAACCTCCGGTGGAAAGACCAAGTACTGGAGAACCTGACGGCGCTTGGAATTTCTAACTGGCGCCAGCTAGCGAAGAACAGAGATGGCTGGCGAAGCATGTTATTTTCGGCCTAAATCGATATTTGGTTGTTATGGCCACATAAGTAAGTAAATATATAACGAGTCACAACAATTGTTGACTCCTGATTCGGTTGTGGAACTCTGCTGAGCGCATCCGCGTTCAAGTTCCTTTTGCCTGGTTTATAAATTATTTCAAAATCAAATTCAGATAGTTTGTCTGAAACGTGCCAAGCGACATGTCTGGTCTTTCAGATTGGCAATTCCACGTAAGGGCTGATGGTCAGTGTAGACTTTGAATGGTCTACCGAGTAGATGAGCTCGATAATTCTTCACAGCCCACACGATAGCCAAGAATTCCTTTTCAATGGTGGAATATCTTTTCTCAGTATCACTGAGTGCTCTGCTCGCAAAGGCTATTATCTTTTCCAATTTCACCTTGCGATAGGACTGCACCCAAAGCTTCATTGCTGGCATCTGTTGTCAGCACGAAAGGTTCGAAAAAATCTGGATAAGCTAAAATTGGTGGAGAGCAAATTGCCTCCTTCAATTTTTCAAAAGCTTTCTGACATTTATCGGTCCATTCAAATTTTGCATCTTTTCTTAGTAGTTTATTAATTGGTAGCGCTATGCTTGCCATATTTTCAACAAACTTTCTGTAATAGTTTACTAAACCTAAGAATGCCTGAACATCTTTCCTATTTCTTGGAACAGGAATATTTTTGACACATTCTACCTTACTGGGATCTGGCAATGCCCCTTCCTCAGTGCACTTATGCCCTAGGTAAATTATCTCTTTTCGTATAAACTGGCACTTTTCTGTATTTAACTTCAAGTTATGTTTACGTAAAAGTCCAAATACTCTTCGTAAACGCGACTCATGTTGTGCCAAGTTCCGACCATAGACGACGATGTCATCCAAGTAGACAAAAAAATCTATACCTTGAAGTCCTATTAGTACAAGGTTCATTAGTCTTTGGAAGGTAGCAGGGGCTCCTGTTAAGCCGAATGGCATTCTGTTAAATTCATAGTGCCCAACACCTGTACTAAACGCTGTTTTTTCTCTGTCTGATTCTTTCAATAACACTTGATGACACCCACTGGCCAAATCAAGTGTAGTGAAATATCTACAATGACCTAACTGGTCTAATCGATACGTGGAATGGGAAAAACTGGTTTAATAGTGGCGTCGTTTAATTTTCTGAAATCTACTACTAGACTCCACTTTCTTTTACCATCTTGTCCCGCTTTCTTTGGCACCAAAATTATGGGAGATATCCAAGGCGATGAGCTGGGAATAACTACATTCTGTCAAATAAGTACCCGGAAACCGGAAATTCTCATTTTTAATTTTCCCTCTTAGAATATTTCAAAAAAAAAAATTTTCCCAGGTTGGCACAACTGTCAGCCACTATTCTGTGAATTTTTATTGCTATGTGTCATTTAGTTTGGTTACGGCGTCATTTAGAACAAGTCAACCTTTTGTGTGCGTTGCGATTTTTACTATGGATAAAAATATCGAACAAAGAGTTTGTGTGAAATTTTTGTGTGTTTCAAACGAAATTTCTTGTGCCAAAACGTTGGAAATGTTGAAAAAAACATTTGATGATTCAACCATGTGGTCACGGATCATCTCATGCATGACTTCTGTAGAAACTGCAGAAAGGAAGAGCTTGAAACCGTCACGCATCTTCTATGCAAATAACCTGCACTATGCAAAATACGAAAATTATTTATAGGTTTTTCCTACTTTCAGGATCTAGCCCTACTTTCAGAGATAATAATAGGTAATCGTCTGAAATTTATATATAAATCCAAATGGTTCAGCGAGGACTTGGAATAGAAATATCCGCGTTGTCTACATTACAAATTCTTCGAAGAAATACAGAGAGTTTTATATTTTCCTTTCCGAATTTTCCGAATACTGTAATTGGAATTAATTTGGATTATTTAAATATGTAACCATTACAATACAAAAACTTCTATTCAATTAAAAGACAGAAAATTGTGTCAAATGTACGACCAACTCTACAATACGTTAAAAATTTCACTTCATAATTTAAAAGTTAAAAGTTAAAAAAATAAAATGGAAGACCACAGAGACTCTTAATATGTTTGCGTTGTGCTTTGATCCAAATAAAGACATAAAGAAGATTTGTGGAATCAAATAAATACTTAATAGTATTGTTAAATTGTACAAATAAAACCATCAAAGCTTATCCCGCAGTGCAAATCAGGACAAGAATTCATGCACATAAAAAACTACTATTTCAAGCTTAAAAATTGCGTGAAGTGATCTAGTGATCATGAAACGACTAAATGCACAAAACAAGATAACGAATTGCCAACATGCTGCAACTGCGGTCAAAATCACCCAGCGAGCTATAGAGGATATCAAGTGGTTAAAGATTTACAAAACTTTGCAACAGGAAGATGGCTGACTGCAAAGAATCCATTAGCACAAAGCTTCCATACCAAAAATCAACCCTTAAGACTTCAAAGTGGTTCAACATTCGCCGAAGTAGCTTCCGGAAATAAAACCTCCCAGAAATCAGAGGACTTTTTGACTCAAATCATAAAAAACTAAATTAAGAGGCATCGTTCAATCAGCTATCGCTTAATTGCATCGGAAAACTCAAGATGGTTGTGAAAGAATGATGGACGGAAGCTACTTAAAAATCATGACTTGAATGCAAACGGAATCCTTAAGCATAAACATGAACTAGAGCTGCTGCAACATAAAGAGAAAATTGATATCTGAAACGCATTTAACAAATCAAATGTTTACCACTTTCCTGGGTTAAAATATATATTGCCCAAATCATCCTCTACAGAATACGAGAGGTGGTAGCGCAATTATAATAAAGAATTTAATAATGCACTATGAAGACGAAAAAATAAGCTCGGCCAAGATACAGGCAACAACAGTTTACATCAACTTTTCAAAACAATCCAATCAGAAAATTATAAGCTGCTTTTCAAAAGAGGAAGATTTATAATTGGAAGAGGCCGATGTAATGAGTGACATGGAAGCTATTGAAGTTGAAACTGCAAAGTTCGGAACACACATAAAAAATCTGCTTGGTTTAACACTCCAAGAATTAATCCGAAACATGCTCAACGTCGATATCCGAAAGAGAAAAAGGGAGAGTTAGGAAAAAATGACAATCGACAAGAATTCCCACTGTCAAAATTAAACATAATAATTTAACTAAATTACTTATAGAAAAAATACGAAAATAATAACAACATTTAGAATTCAAAATTCAAATGCTTGTCAGAATAAAAAATTACGATTATTCCAAAACTTAGGTTAAAAGTGTTGCAAAGAAGGCTGATATATTTGCAGTACACCTACACAAAACATTCCGACCACACCAAAAAATATTGAAATTCAATCAACATTCAACAACTCAAGACTCCGTTGAAATAGAGTGTTTCACACTAGATGAAGTCGCTGATGAAATTTCAAGATTAAAATTACGAAAAAGTCCAGGTTTTAATCTAATGACCGCTGGAGTTTTAAAGAATTTATCGTTAAAGGAATTACATAAACCAACTTCAATCATGAATGCATGCATCGATTTCAAGTATGTACCACAATGGTAATTTCGGAATAGATATCCAACCTAGGTAAAAATCCGAATGAAGTGCCATCTTACAGACCAATTGCACTACTCCCAGTAATGGGAAACTTTTTGGAAAACTATTAAGACTATTTATGATGTCCACAAGTGTTGTGCCCTGTAATGACACCAATCAGCATCCTATCTCCATAATCGTAGGAGAAAGTTCGCTCGTCTGCTGTCAGGTTCACGTACAAAGCCTTTGGCGGCCTGCGTGTCTCCAAGGTAGACCATCGAATCTTGTGGATCATGCCCACAGAATCTTCGATTCAGAATTGAGTCCACGCAGAGCTCACGCCGAATATAGGATCAGGGCCCATAGGCGTACCGGCAGAGCCCTCATTTTTCAAACCATCTGCCAATTCATTCCACTCAACACCACAGTGTCCCGGAACCCAAATAAGATGAAGCGTGTTGCGCTTTGCAACACTGTTCAGCCTCATCTTACATACACTGATCATCTTTTAAGAGATGGCAGGACTCGCAGTAGCTTTAATTTAAAAATTGATCTCATTATGATAAAATAACCTTAAATCTACGTCCGAAGCGTATATGGGCCACACGATCAACCACGGGTATTGCAAATAGTGGGCCTTGCTGCAATAGCTGGTGGTATATCTGCGTGTGTCCTGTATATGCCCCGTCATGCCAATCTCCGTAAATTTTGAGTCTGAATTCAGCTTTCATCGCCTCCTTCTGGATCTGAAGATCCAATGAAAGCAAATAAGGAAAGGCATTTAGCACGTCACCAAAAGTGGCACTCATAGCACTAGTGATGCCTAGGCATATTATATTACTCATTCAGGCTATTCAATGCACTGCGACCTAAAGGATCTTTTGAGCTTTTGACTATTTATAAATTTTATAATTGCTGTGGGCTTGATTTTACCTATGTGGTTTGTAGTCAAGATTCCATTACCTACGTAGCCAAGTCTACGTCTTACCACTGCTGGGCAATTGCATAGAATATGTTATGTTATGTTTGTTAAACTAATATTACTTACTGATAAAAATGTTTTAGTAAGTTGTTATGGTTGTTATGGGACTTTGTCTATCTTAGAACCAGCATTAACAGCAGTAATGACGTCAGCTTGGAGATCATGCGTAGGATAACTCTTGCTAACAGGTGTTACTTTGGACTGAGTAAGCAATTGAGAAGTCGAGCCCTCTCTCGAAGAACGAAAACTACACTCTACAAGTCTCTCATCATGCCTGTCCTAACATATGGCGCTGAAGCCTAGAAGCTTGGGGTTTTCGAGAGAAAAGTCCTACGCAAGATCTTTGGACCTATTTGCGTTGGTGGCGAGTACCGAATAAGGTATAACCATGAGCTGTACGAGCTGTATGCCGATATTGATATAGTAAAGCGCATCAAAATCAAGCGGCTGCGCTGGCTAGGTCATGTCGAGCGAATGGAAGAACACGCTCCGGCTAAGAAGGTGTTATATTCGGAACCCGCTGGAGGACGACGCAGAAGAGGAAGACCAAACCTCCGGTGGAAAGACCAAGTACTGGAGAACCTGACGGCGCTTGGAATTTCTAACTGGCGCCAGCTAGCGAAGAACAGAGATGGCTGGCGAAGCATGTTATTTTCGGCCTAAATCGATATTCGGTTGTTATGGCCACATAAGTAAGTAAATATAGAACGAGTCACAACAATTGTTGACTCCTGATTCGGTTGTGGAACTCTGCTGAGCGCATCCGCGTTCAAGTTCCTTTTGCCTGGTTTATAAATTATTTCAAAATCAAATTCAGATAGTTTGTCTGAAACGTGCCAAGCGACATGTCTGGTCTTTCAGATTGGCAATTCCACGTAAGGGCTGATGGTCAGTGTAGACTTTGAATGGTCTACCGAGTAGATGAGCTCGATAATTCTTCACAGCCCACACGATAGCCAAGAATTCCATTTCAATGGTGGAATATCTTTTCTCAGTATCACTGAGTGCTCTGCTCGCAAAGGCTATTATCTTTTCCAATTTCACCTTGCGATAGGACTGCACCCAAAGCTTCATTGCTGGCATCTGTTGTCAGCACGAAAGGTTCGAAAAAATCTGGATAAGCTAAAATTGGTGGAGAGCAAATTGCCTCCTTCAATTTTTCAAAAGCTTTCTGACATTTATCGGTCCATTCAAATTTTGCATCTTTTCTTAGTAGTTTATTAATTGGTAGCGCTATGCTTGCCATATTTTCAACAAACTTTCTATAATAGTTTACTAAACCTAAGAATGCCTGAACATCTTTCCTATTTCTTGGAACAGGAATATTTTTGACACATTCTACCTTACTGGGATCTGGCAATGCCCCTTCCTCAGTGCACTTATGCCCTAGGTAAATTATCTCTTTTCGTATAAACTGGCACTTTTCTGTATTTAACTTCAAGTTATGTTTACGTAAAAGTCCAAATACTCTTCGTAAACGCGACTCATGTTGTGCCAAGTTCCGACCATAGACGACGATGTCATCCAAGTAGACAAAAAAATCTATACCTTGAAGTCCTCTTAGTACAAGGTTCATTAGTCTTTGGAAGGTAGCAGGGGCTCCTGTTAAGCCGAATGGCATTCTGTTAAATTCATAGTGCCCAACACCTGTACTAAACGCTGTTTTTTCTCTGTCTGATTCTTTCAATAACACTTGATGACACCCACTGGCCAAATCAAGTGTAGTGAAATATCTACAATGACCTAACTGGTCTAATCGATACGTGGAATGGGAAAAACTGGTTTAATAGTGGCGTCGTTTAATTTTCTGAAATCTACTACTAGACTCCACTTTCTTTTACCATCTTGTCCCGCTTTCTTTGGCACCAAAATTATGGGAGATATCCAAGGCGATGAGCTGGGAATAACTACATTCTGTCAAATAAGTACCCGGAAACCGGAAATTCTCATTTTTAATTTTCCCTCTTAGAATATTTCAAAAAAAAAAAATTTCCCAGGTTGGCACAACTGTCAGCCACTATTCTGTGAATTTTTATTGCTATGTGTCATTTAGTTTGGTTACGGCGTCATTTAGAACAAGTCAACCTTTTGTGTGCGTTGCGATTTTTACTATGGATAAAAATATCGAACAAAGAGTTTGTGTGAAATTTTTGTGTGTTTCAAACGAAATTTCTTGTGCCAAAACGTTGGAAATGTTGAAAAAAACATTTGATGATTCAACCATGTGGTCACGGATCATCTCATGCATGACTTCTGTAGAAACTGCAGAAAGGAAGAGCTTGAAACCGTCACGCATCTTCTATGCAAATAACCTGCACTATGCAAAATACGAAAATTATTTATAGGTTTTTCCTACTTTCAGGATCTAGCCCTACTTTCAGAGATAATAATAGGTAATCGTCTGAAATTTATATATAAATCCAAATGGTTCAGCGAGGACTTGGAATAGAAATATCCGCGTTGTCTACATTACAAATTCTTCGAAGAAATACAGAGAGTTTTATATTTTCCTTTCCGAATTTTCCGAATACTGTAATTGGAATTAATTTGGATTATTTAAATATGTAACCATTACAATACAAAAACTTCTATTCAATTAAAAGACAGAAAATTGTGTCAAATGTACGACCAACTCTACAATACGTTAAAAATTTCACTTCATAATTTAAAAGTTAAAAGTTAAAAAAATAAAATGGAAGACCACAGAGACTCTTAATATGTTTGCGTTGTGCTTTGATCCAAATAAAGACATAAAGAAGATTTGTGGAATCAAATAAATACTTAATAGTATTGTTAAATTGTACAAATAAAACCATCAAAGCTTATCCCGCAGTGCAAATCAGGACAAGAATTCATGCACATAAAAAACTACTATTTCAAGCTTAAAAATTGCGTGAAGTGATCTAGTGATCATGAAACGACTAAATGCACAAAACAAGATAACGAATTGCCAACATGCTGCAACTGCGGTCAAAATCACCCAGCGAGCTATAGAGGATATCAAGTGGTTAAAGATTTACAAAACTTTGCAACAGGAAGATGGCTGACTGCAAAGAATCCATTAGCACAAAGCTTCCATAGCAAAAATCAACCCTTAAGACTTCAAAGTGGTTCAACATTCGCCGAAGTAGCTTCCGGAAATAAAACCTCCCAGAAATCAGAGGACTTTTTGACTCAAATCATAAAAAACTAAATTAAGAGGCATCGTTCAATCAGCTATCGCTTAATTGCATCGGAAAACTCAAGATGGTTGTGAAAGAATGATGGACGGAAGCTACTTAAAAATCATGACTTGAATGCAAACGGAATCCTTAAGCATAAACATGAACTAGAGCTGCTGCAACATAAAGAGAAAATTGATATCTGAAACGCATTTAACAAATCAAATGTTTACCACTTTCCTGGGTTAAAATATATATTGCCCAAATCATCCTCTACAGAATACGAGAGGTGGTAGCGCAATTATAATAAAGAATTTAATAATGCACTATGAAGACGAAAAAATAAGCTCGGCCAAGATACAGGCAACAACAGTTTACATCAACTTTTCAAAACAATCCAATCAGAAAATTATAAGCTGCTTTTCAAAAGAGGAAGATTTATAATTGGAAGAGGCCGATGTAATGAGTGACATGGAAGCTATTGAAGTTGAAACTGCAAAGTTCGGAACACACATAAAAAATCTGCTTGGTTTAACACTCCAAGAATTAATCCGAAACATGCTCAACGTCGATATCCGAAAGAGAAAAAGGGAGAGTTAGGAAAAAATGACAATCGACAAGAATTCCCACTGTCAAAATTAAACATAATAATTTAACTAAATTACTTATAGAAAAAATACGAAAATAATAACAACATTTAGAATTCAAAATTCAAATGCTTGTCAGAATAAAAAATTACGATTATTCCAAAACTTAGGTTAAAAGTGTTGCAAAGAAGGCTGATATATTTGCAGTACACCTACACAAAACATTCCGACCACACCAAAAAATATTGAAATTCAATCAACATTCAACAACTCAAGACTCCGTTGAAATAGAGTGTTTCACACTAGATGAAGTCGCTGATGAAATTTCAAGATTAAAATTACGAAAAAGTCCAGGTTTTAATCTAATGACCGCTGGAGTTTTAAAGAATTTATCGTTAAAGGAATTACATAAACCAACTTCAATCATGAATGCATGCATCGATTTCAAGTATGTACCACAATGGTAATTTCGGAATAGATATCCAACCTAGGTAAAAATCCGAATGAAGTGCCATCTTACAGACCAATTGCACTACTCCCAGTAATGGGAAACTTTTTGGAAAACTATTAAGACTATTTATGATGTCCACAAGTGTTGTGCCCTGTAATGACACCAATCAGCATCCTATCTCCATAATCGTAGGAGAAAGTTCGCTCGTCTGCTGTCAGGTTCACGTACAAAGCCTTTGGCGGCCTGCGTGTCTCCAAGGTAGACCATCGAATCTTGTGGATCATGCCCACAGAATCTTCGATTCAGAATTGAGTCCACGCAGAGCTCACGCCGAATATAGGATCAGGGCCCATAGGCGTACCGGCAGAGCCCTCATTTTTCAAACCATCTGCCAATTCATTCCACTCAACACCACAGTGTCCCGGAACCCAAATAAGATGAAGCGTGTTGCGCTTTGCAACACTGTTCAGCCTCATCTTACATACACTGATCATCTTTTAAGAGATGGCAGGACTCGCAGTAGCTTTAATTTAAAAATTGATCTCATTATGATAAAATAACCTTAAATCTACGTCCGAAGCGTATATGGGCCACACGATCAACCACGGGTATTGCAAATAGTGGGCCTTGCTGCAATAGCTGGTGGTATATCTGCGTGTGTCCTGTATATGCCCCGTCATGCCAATCTCCGTAAATTTTGAGTCTGAATGCAGCTTTCATCGCCTCCTTCTGGATCTGAAGATCCAATGAAAGCAAATAAGGAAAGGCATTTAGCACGTCACCAAAAGTGGCACTCATAGCACTAGTGATGCCTAGGCATATTATATTACTCATTCAGGCTATTCAATGCACTGCGACCTAAAGGATCTTTTGAGCTTTTGACTATTTATAAATTTTATAATTGCTGTGGGCTTGATTTTACCTATGTGGTTTGTAGTCAAGATTCCATTACCTACGTAGCCAAGTCTACGTCTTACCACTGCTGGGCAATTGCATAGAATATGTTATGTTATGTTTGTTAAACTAATATTACTTACTGATAAAAATGTTTTAGTAAGTTGTTATGGTTGTTATGGGACTTTGTCTATCTTAGAACCAGCATTAACAGCAGTAATGACGTCAGCTTGGAGATCATGCGTAGGATAACTCTTGCTAACAGGTGTTACTTTGGACTGAGTAAGCAATTGAGAAGTCGAGCCCTCTCTCGAAGAACGAAAACTACACTCTACAAGTCTCTCATCATGCCTGTCCTAACATATGGCGCTGAAGCCTAGAAGCTTGGGGTTTTCGAGAGAAAAGTCCTACGCAAGATCTTTGGACCTATTTGCGTTGGTGGCGAGTACCGAATAAGGTATAACCATGAGCTGTACGAGCTGTATGCCGATATTGATATAGTAAAGCGCATCAAAATCAAGCGGCTGCGCTGGCTAGGTCATGTCGAGCGAATGGAAGAACACGCTCCGGCTAAGAAGGTGTTATATTCGGAACCCGCTGGAGGACGACGCAGAAGAGGAAGACCAAACCTCCGGTGGAAAGACCAAGTACTGGAGAACCTGACGGCGCTTGGAATTTCTAACTGGCGCCAGCTAGCGAAGAACAGAGATGGCTGGCGAAGCATGTTATTTTCGGCCTAAATCGATATTCGGTTGTTATGGCCACATAAGTAAGTAAATATAGAACGAGTCACAACAATTGTTGACTCCTGATTCGGTTGTGGAACTCTGCTGAGCGCATCCGCGTTCAAGTTCCTTTTGCCTGGTTTATAAATTATTTCAAAATCAAATTCAGATAGTTTGTCTGAAACGTGCCAAGCGACATGTCTGGTCTTTCAGATTGGCAATTCCACGTAAGGGCTGATGGTCAGTGTAGACTTTGAATGGTCTACCGAGTAGATGAGCTCGATAATTCTTCACAGCCCACACGATAGCCAAGAATTCCATTTCAATGGTGGAATATCTTTTCTCAGTATCACTGAGTGCTCTGCTCGCAAAGGCTATTATCTTTTCCAATTTCACCTTGCGATAGGACTGCACCCAAAGCTTCATTGCTGGCATCTGTTGTCAGCACGAAAGGTTCGAAAAAATCTGGATAAGCTAAAATTGGTGGAGAGCAAATTGCCTCCTTCAATTTTTCAAAAGCTTTCTGACATTTATCGGTCCATTCAAATTTTGCATCTTTTCTTAGTAGTTTATTAATTGGTAGCGCTATGCTTGCCATATTTTCAACAAACTTTCTATAATAGTTTACTAAACCTAAGAATGCCTGAACATCTTTCCTATTTCTTGGAACAGGAATATTTTTGACACATTCTACCTTACTGGGATCTGGCAATGCCCCTTCCTCAGTGCACTTATGCCCTAGGTAAATTATCTCTTTTCGTATAAACTGGCACTTTTCTGTATTTAACTTCAAGTTATGTTTACGTAAAAGTCCAAATACTCTTCGTAAACGCGACTCATGTTGTGCCAAGTTCCGACCATAGACGACGATGTCATCCAAGTAGACAAAAAAATCTATACCTTGAAGTCCTCTTAGTACAAGGTTCATTAGTCTTTGGAAGGTAGCAGGGGCTCCTGTTAAGCCGAATGGCATTCTGTTAAATTCATAGTGCCCAACACCTGTACTAAACGCTGTTTTTTCTCTGTCTGATTCTTTCAATAACACTTGATGACACCCACTGGCCAAATCAAGTGTAGTGAAATATCTACAATGACCTAACTGGTCTAATCGATACGTGGAATGGGAAAAACTGGTTTAATAGTGGCGTCGTTTAATTTTCTGAAATCTACTTCTAGACTCCACTTTCTTTTACCATCTTGTCCCGCTTTCTTTGGCACCAAAATTATGGGAGATATCCAAGGCGATGAGCTGGGAATAACTACATTCTGTCAAATAAGTACCCGGAAACCGGAAATTCTCATTTTTAATTTTCCCTCTTAGAATATTTCAAAAAAAAAAATTTTCCCAGGTTGGCACAACTGTCAGCCACTATTCTGTGAATTTTTATTGCTATGTGTCATTTAGTTTGGTTACGGCGTCATTTAGAACAAGTCAACCTTTTGTGTGCGTTGCGATTTTTACTATGGATAAAAATATCGAACAAAGAGTTTGTGTGAAATTTTTGTGTGTTTCAAACGAAATTTCTTGTGCCAAAACGTTGGAAATGTTGAAAAAAACATTTGATGATTCAACCATGTGGTCACGGATCATCTCATGCATGACTTCTGTAGAAACTGCAGAAAGGAAGAGCTTGAAACCGTCACGCATCTTCTATGCAAATAACCTGCACTATGCAAAATACGAAAATTATTTATAGGTTTTTCCTACTTTCAGGATCTAGCCCTACTTTCAGAGATAATAATAGGTAATCGTCTGAAATTTATATATAAATCCAAATGGTTCAGCGAGGACTTGGAATAGAAATATCCGCGTTGTCTACATTACAAATTCTTCGAAGAAATACAGAGAGTTTTATATTTTCCTTTCCGAATTTTCCGAATACTGTAATTGGAATTAATTTGGATTATTTAAATATGTAACCATTACAATACAAAAACTTCTATTCAATTAAAAGACAGAAAATTGTGTCAAATGTACGACCAACTCTACAATACGTTAAAAATTTCACTTCATAATTTAAAAGTTAAAAGTTAAAAAAATAAAATGGAAGACCACAGAGACTCTTAATATGTTTGCGTTGTGCTTTGATCCAAATAAAGACATAAAGAAGATTTGTGGAATCAAATAAATACTTAATAGTATTGTTAAATTGTACAAATAAAACCATCAAAGCTTATCCCGCAGTGCAAATCAGGACAAGAATTCATGCACATAAAAAACTACTATTTCAAGCTTAAAAATTGCGTGAAGTGATCTAGTGATCATGAAACGACTAAATGCACAAAACAAGATAACGAATTGCCAACATGCTGCAACTGCGGTCAAAATCACCCAGCGAGCTATAGAGGATATCAAGTGGTTAAAGATTTACAAAACTTTGCAACAGGAAGATGGCTGACTGCAAAGAATCCATTAGCACAAAGCTTCCATAGCAAAAATCAACCCTTAAGACTTCAAAGTGGTTCAACATTCGCCGAAGTAGCTTCCGGAAATAAAACCTCCCAGAAATCAGAGGACTTTTTGACTCAAATCATAAAAAACTAAATTAAGAGGCATCGTTCAATCAGCTATCGCTTAATTGCATCGGAAAACTCAAGATGGTTGTGAAAGAATGATGGACGGAAGCTACTTAAAAATCATGACTTGAATGCAAACGGAATCCTTAAGCATAAACATGAACTAGAGCTGCTGCAACATAAAGAGAAAATTGATATCTGAAACGCATTTAACAAATCAAATGTTTACCACTTTCCTGGGTTAAAATATATATTGCCCAAATCATCCTCTACAGAATACGAGAGGTGGTAGCGCAATTATAATAAAGAATTTAATAATGCACTATGAAGACGAAAAAATAAGCTCGGCCAAGATACAGGCAACAACAGTTTACATCAACTTTTCAAAACAATCCAATCAGAAAATTATAAGCTGCTTTTCAAAAGAGGAAGATTTATAATTGGAAGAGGCCGATGTAATGAGTGACATGGAAGCTATTGAAGTTGAAACTGCAAAGTTCGGAACACACATAAAAAATCTGCTTGGTTTAACACTCCAAGAATTAATCCGAAACATGCTCAACGTCGATATCCGAAAGAGAAAAAGGAAGAGTTAGGAAAAAATGACAATCGACAAGAATTCCCACTGTCAAAATTAAACATAATAATTTAACTAAATTACTTAAAGAAAAAATACGAAAATAATAACAACATTTAGAATTCAAAATTCAAATGCTTGTCAGAATAAAAAATTACGATTATTCCAAAACTTAGGTTAAAAGTGTTGCAAAGAAGGCTGATATATTTGCAGTACACCTACACAAAACATTCCGACCACACCAAAAAATATTGAAATTCAATCAACATTCAACAACTCAAGACTCCGTTGAAATAGAGTGTTTCACACTAGATGAAGTCGCTGATGAAATTTCAAGATTAAAATTACGAAAAAGTCCAGGTTTTAATCTAATGACCGCTGGAGTTTTAAAGAATTTATCGTTAAAGGAATTACATAAACCAACTTCAATCATGAATGCATGCATCGATTTCAAGTATGTACCACAATGGTAATTTCGGAATAGATATCCAACCTAGGTAAAAATCCGAATGAAGTGCCATCTTACAGACCAATTGCACTACTCCCAGTAATGGGAAACTTTTTGGAAAACTATTAAGACTATTTATGATCTCCACAAGTGTTGTGCCCTGTAATGACACCAATCAGCATCCTATCTCCATAATCGTAGGAGAAAGTTCGCTCGTCTGCTGTCAGGTTCACGTACAAAGCCTTTGGCGGCCTGCGTGTCTCCAAGGTAGACCATCGAATCTTGTGGATCATGCCCACAGAATCTTCGATTCAGAATTGAGTCCACGCAGAGCTCACGCCGAATATAGGATCAGGGCCCATAGGCGTACCGGCAGAGCCCTCATTTTTCAAACCATCTGCCAATTCATTCCACTCAACACCACAGTGTCCCGGAACCCAAATAAGATGAAGCGTGTTGCGCTTTGCAACACTGTTCAGCCTCATCTTACATACACTGATCATCTTTTAAGAGATGGCAGGACTCGCAGTAGCTTTAATTTAAAAATTGATCTCATTATGATAAAATAACCTTAAATCTACGTCCGAAGCGTATATGGGCCACACGATCAACCACGGGTATTGCAAATAGTGGGCCTTGCTGCAATAGCTGGTGGTATATCTGCGTGTGTCCTGTATATGCCCCGTCATGCCAATCTCCGTAAATTTTGAGTCTGAATGCAGCTTTCATCGCCTCCTTCTGGATCTGAAGATCCAATGAAAGCAAATAAGGAAAGGCATTTAGCACGTCACCAAAAGTGGCACTCATAGCACTAGTGATGCCTAGGCATATTATATTACTCATTCAGGCTATTCAATGCACTGCGACCTAAAGGATCTTTTGAGCTTTTGACTATTTATAAATTTTATAATTGCTGTGGGCTTGATTTTACCTATGTGGTTTGTAGTCAAGATTCCATTACCTACGTAGCCAAGTCTACGTCTTACCACTGCTGGGCAATTGCATAGAATATGTTATGTTATGTTTGTTAAACTAATATTACTTACTGATAAAAATGTTTTAGTAAGTTGTTATGGTTGTTATGGGACTTTGTCTATCTTAGAACCAGCATTAACAGCAGTAATGACGTCAGCTTGGAGATCATGCGTAGGATAACTCTTGCTAACAGGTGTTACTTTGGACTGAGTAAGCAATTGAGAAGTCGAGCCCTCTCTCGAAGAACGAAAACTACACTCTACAAGTCTCTCATCATGCCTGTCCTAACATATGGCGCTGAAGCCTAGAAGCTTGGGGTTTTCGAGAGAAAAGTCCTACGCAAGATCTTTGGACCTATTTGCGTTGGTGGCGAGTACCGAATAAGGTATAACCATGAGCTGTACGAGCTGTATGCCGATATTGATATAGTAAAGCGCATCAAAATCAAGCGGCTGCGCTGGCTAGGTCATGTCGAGCGAATGGAAGAACACGCTCCGGCTAAGAAGGTGTTATATTCGGAACCCGCTGGAGGACGACGCAGAAGAGGAAGACCAAACCTCCGGTGGAAAGACCAAGTACTGGAGAACCTGACGGCGCTTGGAATTTCTAACTGGCGCCAGCTAGCGAAGAACAGAGATGGCTGGCGAAGCATGTTATTTTCGGCCTAAATCGATATTCGGTTGTTATGGCCACATAAGTAAGTAAATATAGAACGAGTCACAACAATTGTTGACTCCTGATTCGGTTGTGGAACTCTGCTGAGCGCATCCGCGTTCAAGTTCCTTTTGCCTGGTTTATAAATTATTTCAAAATCAAATTCAGATAGTTTGTCTGAAACGTGCCAAGCGACATGTCTGGTCTTTCAGATTGGCAATTCCACGTAAGGGCTGATGGTCAGTGTAGACTTTGAATGGTCTACCGAGTAGATGAGCTCGATAATTCTTCACAGCCCACACGATAGCCAAGAATTCCTTTTCAATGGTGGAATATCTTTTATCAGTATCACTGAGTGCTCTGCTCGCAAAGGCTATTATCTTTTCCAATTTCACCTTGCGATAGGACTGCACCCAAAGCTTCATTGCTGGCATCTGTTGTCAGCACGAAAGGTTCGAAAAAATCTGGATAAGCTAAAATTGGTGGAGAGCAAATTGCCTCCTTCAATTTTTCAAAAGCTTTCTGACATTTATCGGTCCATTCAAATTTTGCATCTTTTCTTAGTAGTTTATTAATTGGTAGCGCTATGCTTGCCATATTTTCAACAAACTTTCTGTAATAGTTTACTAAACCTAAGAATGCCTGAACATCTTTCCTATTTCTTGGAACAGGAATATTTTTGACACATTCTACCTTACTGGGATCTGGCAATGCCCCTTCCTCAGTGCACTTATGCCCTAGGTAAATTATCTCTTTTCGTATAAACTGGCACTTTTCTGTATTTAACTTCAAGTTATGTTTACGTAAAAGTCCAAATACTCTTCGTAAACGCGACTCATGTTGTGCCAAGTTCCGACCATAGACGACGATGTCATCCAAGTAGACAAAAAAATCTATACCTTGAAGTCCTATTAGTACAAGGTTCATTAGTCTTTGGAAGGTAGCAGGGGCTCCTGTTAAGCCGAATGGCATTCTGTTAAATTCATAGTGCCCAACACCTGTACTAAACGCTGTTTTTTCTCTGTCTGATTCTTTCAATAACACTTGATGACACCCACTGGCCAAATCAAGTGTAGTGAAATATCTACAATGACCTAACTGGTCTAATCGATACGTGGAATGGGAAAAACTGGTTTAATAGTGGCGTCGTTTAATTTTCTGAAATCTACTACTAGACTCCACTTTCTTTTACCATCTTGTCCCGCTTTCTTTGGCACCAAAATTATGGGAGATATCCAAGGCGATGAGCTGGGAATAACTACATTCTGTCAAATAAGTACCCGGAAACCGGAAATTCTCATTTTTAATTTTCCCTCTTAGAATATTTCAAAAAAAAAAATTTTCCCAGGTTGGCACAACTGTCAGCCACTATTCTGTGAATTTTTATTGCTATGTGTCATTTAGTTTGGTTACGGCGTCATTTAGAACAAGTCAACCTTTTGTGTGCGTTGCGATTTTTACTATGGATAAAAATATCGAACAAAGAGTTTGTGTGAAATTTTTGTGTGTTTCAAACGAAATTTCTTGTGCCAAAACGTTGGAAATGTTGAAAAAAACATTTGGTGATTCAACCATGTGGTCACGGATCATCTCATGCATGACTTCTGTAGAAACTGCAGAAAGGAAGAGCTTGAAACCGTCACGCATCTTCTATGCAAATAACCTGCACTATGCAAAATACGAAAATTATTTATAGGTTTTTCCTACTTTCAGGATCTAGCCCTACTTTCAGAGATAATAATAGGTAATCGTCTGAAATTTATATATAAATCCAAATGGTTCAGCGAGGACTTGGAATAGAAATATCCGCGTTGTCTACATTACAAATTCTTCGAAGAAATACAGAGAGTTTTATATTTTCCTTTCCGAATTTTCCGAATACTGTAATTGGAATTAATTTGGATTATTTAAATATGTAACCATTACAATACAAAAACTTCTATTCAATTAAAAGACAGAAAATTGTGTCAAATGTACGACCAACTCTACAATAAGTTAAAAATTTCACTCCATAATTTAAAAGTTAAAAGTTAAAAAAATAAAATGGAAGACCACAGAGACTCTTAATATGTTTGCGTTGTGCTTTGATCCAAATAAAGACATAAAGAAGATTTGTGGAATCAAATAAATACTTAATAGTATTGTTAAATTGTACAAATAAAACCATCAAAGCTTATCCCGCAGTGCAAATCAGGACAAGAATTCATGCACATAAAAAACTACTATTTCAAGCTTAAAAATTGCGTGAAGTGATCTAGTGATCATGAAACGACTAAATGCACAAAACAAGATAACGAATTGCCAACATGCTGCAACTGCGGTCAAAATCACCCAGCGAGCTATAGAGGATATCAAGTGGCTAAAGATTTACAAAACTTTGCAACAGGAAGATGGCTGACTGCAAAGAATCCATTAGCACAAAGCTTCCAGACCAAAAATCAACCCTTAAGACTTCAAAGTGGTTCAACATTCGCCGAAGTAGCTTCCGGAAATAAAACCTCCCAGAAATCAGAGGACTTTTTGACTCAAATCATAAAAAACTAAATTAAGAGGCATCGTTCAATCAGCTATCGCTTAATTGCATAGGAAAACTCAAGATGGTTGTGAAAGAATGATGGACGGAAGCTACTTAAAAATCATGACTTGAATGCAAACGGAATCCTTAAGCATAAACATGAACTAGAGCTGCTGCAACATAAAGAGAAAATTGATATCTGAAACGCATTTAACAAATCAAATGTTTACCACTTTCCTGGGTTAAAATATATATTGCCCAAATCATCCTCTACAGAATACGAGAGGTGGTAGCGCAATTATAATAAAGAATTTAATAATGCACTATGAAGACGAAAAAATAAGCTCGGCCAAGATACAGGCAACAACAGTTTACATCAACTTTTCAAAACAATCCAATCAGAAAATTATAAGCTGCTTTTCAAAAGAGGAAGATTTATAATTGGAAGAGGCCGATGTAATGAGTGACATGGAAGCTATTGAAGTTGAAACTGCAAAGTTCGGAACACACATAAAAAAGCTGCTTGGTTTAACACTCCAAGAATTAATCCGAAACATGCTCAACGTCGATATCCGAAAGAGAAAAAGGGAGAGTTAGGAAAAAATGACAATCGACAAGAATTCCCACTGTCAAAATTAAACATAATAATTTAACTAAATTACTTAAAGAAAAAATACGAAAATAATAACAACATTTAGAATTCAAAATTCAAATGCTTGTCAGAATAAAAAATTACGATTATTCCAAAACTTAGGTTAAAAGTGTTGCAAAGAAGGCTGATATATTTGCAGTACACCTACACAAAACATTCCGACCACACCAAAAAATATTGAAATTCAATCAACATTCAACAACTCAAGACTCCGTTGAAATAGAGTGTTTCACACTAGATGAAGTCGCTGATGAAATTTCAAGATTAAAATTACGAAAAAGTCCAGGTTTTAATCTAATGACCGCTGGAGTTTTAAAGAATTTATCGTTAAAGGAATTACATAAACCAACTTCAATCATGAATGCATGCATCGATTTCAAGTATGTACCACAATGGTAATTTCGGAATAGATATCCAACCTAGGTAAAAATCCGAATGAAGTGCCATCTTACAGACCAATTGCACTACTCCCAGTAATGGGAAACTTTTTGGAAAACTATTAAGACTATTTATGATGTCCACAAGTGTTGTGCCCTGTAATGACACCAATCAGCATCCTATCTCCATAATCGTAGGAGAAAGTTCGCTCGTCTGCTGTCAGGTTCACGTACAAAGCCTTTGGCGGCCTGCGTGTCTCCAAGGTAGACCATCGAATCTTGTGGATCATGCCCACAGAATCTTCGATTCAGAATTGAGTCCACGCAGAGCTCACGCCGAATATAGGATCAGGGCCCATAGGCGTACCGGCAGAGCCCTCATTTTTCAAACCATCTGCCAATTCATTCCACTCAACACCACAGTGTCCCGGAACCCAAATAAGATGAAGCGTGTTGCGCTTTGCAACACTGTTCAGCCTCATCTTACATACACTGATCATCTTTTAAGAGATGGCAGGACTCGCAGTAGCTTTAATTTAAAAATTGATCTCATTATGATAAAATAACCTTAAATCTACGTCCGAAGCGTATATGGGCCACACGATCAACCACGGGTATTGCAAATAGTGGGCCTTGCTGCAATAGCTGGTGGTATATCTGCGTGTGTCCTGTATATGCCCCGTCATGCCAATCTCCGTAAATTTTGAGTCTGAATGCAGCTTTCATCGCCTCCTTCTGGATCTGAAGATCCAATGAAAGCAAATAAGGAAAGGCATTTAGCACGTCACCAAAAGTGGCACTCATAGCACTAGTGATGCCTAGGCATATTATATTACTCATTCAGGCTATTCAATGCACTGCGACCTAAAGGATCTTTTGAGCTTTTGACTATTTATAAATTTTATAATTGCTGTGGGCTTGATTTTACCTATGTGGTTTGTAGTCAAGATTCCATTACCTACGTAGCCAAGTCTACGTCTTACCACTGCTGGGCAATTGCATAGAATATGTTATGTTATGTTTGTTAAACTAATATTACTTACTGATAAAAATGTTTTAGTAAGTTGTTATGGTTGTTATGGGACTTTGTCTATCTTGGAACCAGCATTAACAGCAGTAATGACGTCAGCTTGGAGATCATGCGTAGGATAACTCTTGCTAACAGGTGTTACTTTGGACTGAGTAAGCAATTGAGAAGTCGAGCCCTCTCTCGAAGAACGAAAACTACACTCTACAAGTCTCTCATCACGCCTGTCCTAACATATGGCGCTGAAGCCTAGAAGCTTGGGGTTTTCGAGAGAAAAGTCCTACGCAAGATCTTTGGACCTATTTGCGTTGGTGGCGAGTACCGAATAAGGTATAACCATGAGCTGTACGAGCTGTATGCCGATATTGATATAGTAAAGCGCATCAAAATCAAGCGGCTGCGCTGGCTAGGTCATGTCGAGCGAATGGAAGAACACGCTCCGGCTAAGAAGGTGTTATATTCGGAACCCGCTGGAGGACGACGCAGAAGAGGAAGACCAAACCTCCGGTGGAAAGACCAAGTACTGGAGAACCTGACGGCGCTTGGAATTTCTAACTGGCGCCAGCTAGCGAAGAACAGAGATGGCTGGCGAAGCATGTTATTTTCGGCCTAAATCGATATTCGGTTGTTATGGCCACATAAGTAAGTAAATATAGAACGAGTCACAACAATTGTTGACTCCTGATTCGGTTGTGGAACTCTGCTGAGCGCATCCGCGTTCAAGTTCCTTTTGCCTGGTTTATAAATTATTTCAAAATCAAATTCAGATAGTTTGTCTGAAACGTGCCAAGCGACATGTCTGGTCTTTCAGATTGGCAATTCCACGTAAGGGCTGATGGTCAGTGTAGACTTTGAATGGTCTACCGAGTAGATGAGCTCGATAATTCTTCACAGCCCACACGATAGCCAAGAATTCCTTTTCAATGGTGGAATATCTTTTCTCAGTATCACTGAGTGCTCTGCTCGCAAAGGCTATTATCTTTTCCAATTTCACCTTGCGATAGGACTGCACCCAAAGCTTCATTGCTGGCATCTGTTGTCAGCACGAAAGGTTCGAAAAAATCTGGATAAGCTAAAATTGGTGGAGAGCAAATTGCCTCCTTCAATTTTTCAAAAGCTTTCTGACATTTATCGGTCCATTCAAATTTTGCATCTTTTCTTAGTAGTTTATTAATTGGTAGCGCTATGCTTGCCATATTTTCAACAAACTTTCTGTAATAGTTTACTAAACCTAAGAATGCCTGAACATCTTTCCTATTTCTTGGAACAGGAATATTTTTGACACATTCTACCTTACTGGGATCTGGCAATGCCCCTTCCTCAGTGCACTTATGCCCTAGGTAAATTATCTCTTTTCGTATAAACTGGCACTTTTCTGTATTTAACTTCAAGTTATGTTTACGTAAAAGTCCAAATACTCTTCGTAAACGCGACTCATGTTGTGCCAAGTTCCGACCATAGACGACGATGTCATCCAAGTAGACAAAAAAATCTATACCTTGAAGTCCTCTTAGTACAAGGTTCATTAGTCTTTGGAAGGTAGCAGGGGCTCCTGTTAAGCCGAATGGCATTCTGTTAAATTCATAGTGCCCAACACCTGTACTAAACGCTGTTTTTTCTCTGTCTGATTCTTTCAATAACACTTGATGACACCCACTGGCCAAATCAAGTGTAGTGAAATATCTACAATGACCTAACTGGTCTAATCGATACGTGGAATGGGAAAAACTGGTTTAATAGTGGCGTCGTTTAATTTTCTGAAATCTACTACTAGACTCCACTTTCTTTTACCATCTTGTCCCGCTTTCTTTGGCACCAAAATTATGGGAGATATCCAAGGCGATGAGCTGGGAATAACTACATTCTGTCAAATAAGTACCCGGAAACCGGAAATTCTCATTTTTAATTTTCCCTCTTAGAATATTTCAAAAAAAAAAATTTTCCCAGGTTGGCACAACTGTCAGCCACTATTCTGTGAATTTTTATTGCTATGTGTCATTTAGTTTGGTTACGGCGTCATTTAGAACAAGTCAACCTTTTGTGTGCGTTGCGATTTTTACTATGGATAAAAATATCGAACAAAGAGTTTGTGTGAAATTTTTGTGTGTTTCAAACGAAATTTCTTGTGCCAAAACGTTGGAAATGTTGAAAAAAACATTTGATGATTCAACCATGTGGTCACGGATCATCTCATGCATGACTTCTGTAGAAACTGCAGAAAGGAAGAGCTTGAAACCGTCACGCATCTTCTATGCAAATAACCTGCACTATGCAAAATACGAAAATTATTTATAGGTTTTTCCTACTTTCAGGATCTAGCCCTACTTTCAGAGATAATAATAGGTAATCGTCTGAAATTTATATATAAATCCAAATGGTTCAGCGAGGACTTGGAATAGAAATATCCGCGTTGTCTACATTACAAATTCTTCGAAGAAATACAGAGAGTTTTATATTTTCCTTTCCGAATTTTCCGAATACTGTAATTGGAATTAATTTGGATTATTTAAATATGTAACCATTACAATACAAAAACTTCTATTCAATTAAAAGACAGAAAATTGTGTCAAATGTACGACCAACTCTACAATAAGTTAAAAATTTCACTCCATAATTTAAAAGTTAAAAGTTAAAAAAATAAAATGGAAGACCACAGAGACTCTTAATATGTTTGCGTTGTGCTTTGATCCAAATAAAGACATAAAGAAGATTTGTGGAATCAAATAAATACTTAATAGTATTGTTAAATTGTACAAATAAAACCATCAAAGCTTATCCCGCAGTGCAAATCAGGACAAGAATTCATGCACATAAAAAACTACTATTTCAAGCTTAAAAATTGCGTGAAGTGATCTAGTGATCATGAAACGACTAAATGCACAAAACAAGATAACGAATTGCCAACATGCTGCAACTGCGGTCAAAATCACCCAGCGAGCTATAGAGGATATCAAGTGGTTAAAGATTTACAAAACTTTGCAACAGGAAGATGGCTGACTGCAAAGAATCCATTAGCACAAAGCTTCCATAGCAAAAATCAACCCTTAAGACTTCAAAGTGGTTCAACATTCGCCGAAGTAGCTTCCGGAAATAAAACCTCCCAGAAATCAGAGGACTTTTTGACTCAAATCATAAAAAACTAAATTAAGAGGCATCGTTCAATCAGCTATCGCTTAATTGCATCGGAAAACTCAAGATGGTTGTGAAAGAATGATGGACGGAAGCTACTTAAAAATCATGACTTGAATGCAAACGGAATCCTTAAGCATAAACATGAACTAGAGCTGCTGCAACATAAAGAGAAAATTGATATCTGAAACGCATTTAACAAATCAAATGTTTACCACTTTCCTGGGTTAAAATATATATTGCCCAAATCATCCTCTACAGAATACGAGAGGTGGTAGCGCAATTATAATAAAGAATTTAATAATGCACTATGAAGACGAAAAAATAAGCTCGGCCAAGATACAGGCAACAACAGTTTACATCAACTTTTCAAAACAATCCAATCAGAAAATTATAAGCTGCTTTTCAAAAGAGGAAGATTTATAATTGGAAGAGGCCGATGTAATGAGTGACATGGAAGCTATTGAAGTTGAAACTGCAAAGTTCGGAACACACATAAAAAATCTGCTTGGTTTAACACTCCAAGAATTAATCCGAAACATGCTCAACGTCGATATCCGAAAGAGAAAAAGGGAGAGTTAGGAAAAAATGACAATCGACAAGAATTCCCACTGTCAAAATTAAACATAATAATTTAACTAAATTACTTAAAGAAAAAATACGAAAATAATAACAACATTTAGAATTCAAAATTCAAATGCTTGTCAGAATAAAAAATTACGATTATTCCAAAACTTAGGTTAAAAGTGTTGCAAAGAAGGCTGATATATTTGCAGTACACCTACACAAAACATTCCGACCACACCAAAAAATATTGAAATTCAATCAACATTCAACAACTCAAGACTCCGTTGAAATAGAGTGTTTCACACTAGATGAAGTCGCTGATGAAATTTCAAGATTAAAATTACGAAAAAGTCCAGGTTTTAATCTAATGACCGCTGGAGTTTTAAAGAATTTATCGTTAAAGGAATTACATAAACCAACTTCAATCATGAATGCATGCATCGATTTCAAGTATGTACCACAATGGTAATTTCGGAATAGATATCCAACCTAGGTAAAAATCCGAATGAAGTGACATCTTACAGACCAATTGCACTACTCCCAGTAATGGGAAACTTTTTGGAAAACTATTAAGACTATTTATGATGTCCACAAGTGTTGTGCCCTGTAATGACACCAATCAGCATCCTATCTCCATAATCGTAGGAGAAAGTTCGCTCGTCTGCTGTCAGGTTCACGTACAAAGCCTTTGGCGGCCTGCGTGTCTCCAAGGTAGACCATCGAATCTTGTGGATCATGCCCACAGAATCTTCGATTCAGAATTGAGTCCACGCAGAGCTCACGCCGAATATAGGATCAGGGCCCATAGGCGTACCGGCAGAGCCCTCATTTTTCAAACCATCTGCCAATTCATTCCACTCAACACCACAGTGTCCCGGAACCCAAATAAGATGAAGCGTGTTGCGCTTTGCAACACTGTTCAGCCTCATCTTACATACACTGATCATCTTTTAAGAGATGGCAGGACTCGCAGTAGCTTTAATTTAAAAATTGATCTCATTATGATAAAATAACCTTAAATCTACGTCCGAAGCGTATATGGGCCACACGATCAACCACGGGTATTGCAAATAGTGGGCCTTGCTGCAATAGCTGGTGGTATATCTGCGTGTGTCCTGTATATGCCCCGTCATGCCAATCTCCGTAAATTTTGAGTCTGAATGCAGCTTTCATCGCCTCCTTCTGGATCTGAAGATCCAATGAAAGCAAATAAGGAAAGGCATTTAGCACGTCACCAAAAGTGGCACTCATAGCACTAGTGATGCCTAGGCATATTATATTACTCATTCAGGCTATTCAATGCACTGCGACCTAAAGGATCTTTTGAGCTTTTGACTATTTATAAATTTTATAATTGCTGTGGGCTTGATTTTACCTATGTGGTTTGTAGTCAAGACTCCATTACCTACGTAGCCAAGTCTACGTCTTACCACTGCTGGGCAATTGCATAGAATATGTTATGTTATGTTTGTTAAACTAATATTACTTACTGATAAAAATGTTTTAGTAAGTTGTTATGGTTGTTATGGGACTTTGTCTATCTTGGAACCAGCATTAACAGCAGTAATGACGTCAGCTTGGAGATCATGCGTAGGATAACTCTTGCTAACAGGTGTTACTTTGGACTGAGTAAGCAATTGAGAAGTCGAGCCCTCTCTCGAAGAACGAAAACTACACTCTACAAGTCTCTCATCATGCCTGTCCTAACATATGGCGCTGAAGCCTAGAAGCTTGGGGTTTTCGAGAGAAAAGTCCTACGCAAGATCTTTGGACCTATTTGCGTTGGTGGCGAGTACCGAATAAGGTATAACCATGAGCTGTACGAGCTGTATGCCGATATTGATATAGTAAAGCGCATCAAAATCAAGCGGCTGCGCTGGCTAGGTCATGTCGAGCGAATGGAAGAACACGCTCCGGCTAAGAAGGTGTTATATTCGGAACCCGCTGGAGGACGACGCAGAAGAGGAAGACCAAACCTCCGGTGGAAAGACCAAGTACTGGAGAACCTGACGGCGCTTGGAATTTCTAACTGGCGCCAGCTAGCGAAGAACAGAGATGGCTGGCGAAGCATGTTATTTTCGGCCTAAATCGATATTCGGTTGTTATGGCCACATAAGTAAGTAAATATAGAACGAGTCACAACAATTGTTGACTCCTGATTCGGTTGTGGAACTCTGCTGAGCGCATCCGCGTTCAAGTTCCTTTTGCCTGGTTTATAAATTATTTCAAAATCAAATTCAGATAGTTTGTCTGAAACGTGCCAAGCGACATGTCTGGTCTTTCAGATTGGCAATTCCACGTAAGGGCTGATGGTCAGTGTAGACTTTGAATGGTCTACCGAGTAGATGAGCTCGATAATTCTTCACAGCCCACACGATAGCCAAGAATTCCTTTTCAATGGTGGAATATCTTTTCTCAGTATCACTGAGTGCTCTGCTCGCAAAGGCTATTATCTTTTCCAATTTCACCTTGCGATAGGACTGCACCCAAAGCTTCATTGCTGGCATCTGTTGTCAGCACGAAAGGTTCGAAAAAATCTGGATAAGCTAAAATTGGTGGAGAGCAAATTGCCTCCTTCAATTTTTCAAAAGCTTTCTGACATTTATCGGTCCATTCAAATTTTGCATCTTTTCTTAGTAGTTTATTAATTGGTAGTGCTATGCTTGCCATATTTTCAACAAACTTTCTATAATAGTTTACTAAACCTAAGAATGCCTGAACATCTTTCCTATTTCTTGGAACAGGAATATTTTTGACACATTCTACCTTACTGGGATCTGGCAATGCCCCTTCCTCAGTGCACTTATGCCCTAGGTAAATTATCTCTTTTCGTATAAACTGGCACTTTTCTGTATTTAACTTCAAGTTATGTTTACGTAAAAGTCCAAATACTCTTCGTAAACGCGACTCATGTTGTGCCAAGTTCCGACCATAGACGACGATGTCATCCAAGTAGACAAAAAAATCTATACCTTGAAGTCCTCTTAGTACAAGGTTCATTAGTCTTTGGAAGGTAGCAGGGGCTCCTGTTAAGCCGAATGGCATTCTGTTAAATTCATAGTGCCCAACACCTGTACTAAACGCTGTTTTTTCTCTGTCTGATTCTTTCAATAACACTTGATGACACCCACTGGCCAAATCAAGTGTAGTGAAATATCTACAATGACCTAACTGGTCTAATCGATACGTGGAATGGGAAAAACTGGTTTAATAGTGGCGTCGTTTAATTTTCTGAAATCTACTACTAGACTCCACTTTCTTTTACCATCTTGTCCCGCTTTCTTTGGCACCAAAATTATGGGAGATATCCAAGGCGATGAGCTGGGAATAACTACATTCTGTCAAATAAGTACCCGGAAACCGGAAATTCTCATTTTTAATTTTCCCTCTTAGAATATTTCAAAAAAAAAAATTTTCCCAGGTTGGCACAACTGTCAGCCACTATTTATTGCTATGTGTCATTTAGTTTGGTTACGGCGTCATTTAGAACAAGTCAACCTTTTGTGTGCGTTGCGATTTTTACTATGGATAAAAATATCGAACAAAGAGTTTGTGTGAAATTTTTGTGTGTTTCAAACGAAATTTCTTGTGCCAAAACGTTGGAAATGTTGAAAAAAACATTTGATGATTCAACCATGTGGTCACGGATCATCTCATGCATGACTTCTGTAGAAACTGCAGAAAGGAAGAGCTTGAAACCGTCACGCATCTTCTATGCAAATAACCTGCACTATGCAAAATACGAAAATTATTTATAGGTTTTTCCTACTTTCAGGATCTAGCCCTACTTTCAGAGATAATAATAGGTAATCGTCTGAAATTTATATATAAATCCAAATGGTTCAGCGAGGACTTGGAATAGAAATATCCGCGTTGTCTACATTACAAATTCTTCGAAGAAATACAGAGAGTTTTATATTTTCCTTTCCGAATTTTCCGAATACTGTAATTGGAATTAATTTGGATTATTTAAATATGTAACCATTACAATACAAAAACTTCTATTCAATTAAAAGACAGAAAATTGTGTCAAATGTACGACCAACTCTACAATAAGTTAAAAATTTCACTCCATAATTTAAAAGTTAAAAGTTAAAAAAATAAAATGGAAGACCACAGAGACTCTTAATATGTTTGCGTTGTGCTTTGATCCAAATAAAGACATAAAGAAGATTTGTGGAATCAAATAAATACTTAATAGTATTGTTAAATTGTACAAATAAAACCATCAAAGCTTATCCCGCAGTGCAAATCAGGACAAGAATTCATGCACATAAAAAACTACTATTTCAAGCTTAAAAATTGCGTGAAGTGATCTAGTGATCATGAAACGACTAAATGCACAAAACAAGATAACGAATTGCCAACATGCTGCAACTGCGGTCAAAATCACCCAGCGAGCTATAGAGGATATCAAGTGGCTAAAGATTTACAAAACTTTGCAACAGGAAGATGGCTGACTGCAAAGAATCCATTAGCACAAAGCTTCCATACCAAAAATCAACCCTTAAGACTTCAAAGTGGTTCAACATTCGCCGAAGTAGCTTCCGGAAATAAAACCTCCCAGAAATCAGAGGACTTTTTGACTCAAATCATAAAAAACTAAATTAAGAGGCATCGTTCAATCAGCTATCGCTTAATTGCATAGGAAAACTCAAGATGGTTGTGAAAGAATGATGGACGGAAGCTACTTAAAAATCATGACTTGAATGCAAACGGAATCCTTAAGCATAAACATGAACTAGAGCTGCTGCAACATAAAGAGAAAATTGATATCTGAAACGCATTTAACAAATCAAATGTTTACCACTTTCCTGGGTTAAAATATATATTGCCCAAATCATCCTCTACAGAATACGAGAGGTGGTAGCGCAATTATAATAAAGAATTTAATAATGCACTATGAAGACGAAAAAATAAGCTCGGCCAAGATACAGGCAACAACAGTTTACATCAACTTTTCAAAACAATCCAATCAGAAAATTATAAGCTGCTTTTCAAAAGAGGAAGATTTATAATTGGAAGAGGCCGATGTAATGAGTGACATGGAAGCTATTGAAGTTGAAACTGCAAAGTTCGGAACACACATAAAAAAGCTGCTTGGTTTAACACTCCAAGAATTAATCCGAAACATGCTCAACGTCGATATCCGAAAGAGAAAAAGGGAGAGTTAGGAAAAAATGACAATCGACAAGAATTCCCACTGTCAAAATTAAACATAATAATTTAACTAAATTACTTAAAGAAAAAATACGAAAATAATAACAACATTTAGAATTCAAAATTCAAATGCTTGTCAGAATAAAAAATTACGATTATTCCAAAACTTAGGTTAAAAGTGTTGCAAAGAAGGCTGATATATTTGCAGTACACCTACACAAAACATTCCGACCACACCAAAAAATATTGAAATTCAATCAACATTCAACAACTCAAGACTCCGTTGAAATAGAGTGTTTCACACTAGATGAAGTCGCTGATGAAATTTCAAGATTAAAATTACGAAAAAGTCCAGGTTTTAATCTAATGACCGCTGGAGTTTTAAAGAATTTATCGTTAAAGGAATTACATAAACTAACTTCAATCATGAATGCATGCATCGATTTCAAGTATGTACCACAATGGTAATTTCGGAATAGATATCCAACCTAGGTAAAAATCCGAATGAAGTGACATCTTACAGACCAATTGCACTACTCCCAGTAATGGGAAACTTTTTGGAAAACTATTAAGACTATTTATGATCTCCACAAGTGTTGTGCCCTGTAATGACACCAATCAGCATCCTATCTCCATAATCGTAGGAGAAAGTTCGCTCGTCTGCTGTCAGGTTCACGTACAAAGCCTTTGGCGGCCTGCGTGTCTCCAAGGTAGACCATCGAATCTTGTGGATCATGCCCACAGAATCTTCGATTCAGAATTGAGTCCACGCAGAGCTCACGCCGAATATAGGATCAGGGCCCATAGGCGTACCGGCAGAGCCCTCATTTTTCAAACCATCTGCCAATTCATTCCACTCAACACCACAGTGTCCCGGAACCCAAATAAGATGAAGCGTGTTGCGCTTTGCAACACTGTTCAGCCTCATCTTACATACACTGATCATCTTTTAAGAGATGGCAGGACTCGCAGTAGCTTTAATTTAAAAATTGATCTCATTATGATAAAATAACCTTAAATCTACGTCCGAAGCGTATATGGGCCACACGATCAACCACGGGTATTGCAAATAGTGGGCCTTGCTGCAATAGCTGGTGGTATATCTGCGTGTGTCCTGTATATGCCCCGTCATGCCAATCTCCGTAAATTTTGAGTCTGAATGCAGCTTTCATCGCCTCCTTCTGGATCTGAAGATCCAATGAAAGCAAATAAGGAAAGGCATTTAGCACGTCACCAAAAGTGGCACTCATAGCACTAGTGATGCCTAGGCATATTATATTACTCATTCAGGCTATTCAATGCACTGCGACCTAAAGGATCTTTTGAGCTTTTGACTATTTATAAATTTTATAATTGCTGTGGGCTTGATTTTACCTATGTGGTTTGTAGTCAAGATTCCATTACCTACGTAGCCAAGTCTACGTCTTACCACTGCTGGGCAATTGCATAGAATATGTTATGTTATGTTTGTTAAACTAATATTACTTACTGATAAAAATGTTTTAGTAAGTTGTTATGGTTGTTATGGGACTTTGTCTATCTTAGAACCAGCATTAACAGCAGTAATGACGTCAGCTTGGAGATCATGCGTAGGATAACTCTTGCTAACAGGTGTTACTTTGGACTGAGTAAGCAATTGAGAAGTCGAGCCCTCTCTCGAAGAACGAAAACTACACTCTACAAGTCTCTCATCATGCCTGTCCTAACATATGGCGCTGAAGCCTAGAAGCTTGGGGTTTTCGAGAGAAAAGTCCTACGCAAGATCTTTGGACCTATTTGCGTTGGTGGCGAGTACCGAATAAGGTATAACCATGAGCTGTACGAGCTGTATGCCGATATTGATATAGTAAAGCGCATCAAAATCAAGCGGCTGCGCTGGCTAGGTCATGTCGAGCGAATGGAAGAACACGCTCCGGCTAAGAAGGTGTTATATTCGGAACCCGCTGGAGGACGACGCAGAAGAGGAAGACCAAACCTCCGGTGGAAAGACCAAGTACTGGAGAACCTGACGGCGCTTGGAATTTCTAACTGGCGCCAGCTAGCGAAGAACAGAGATGGCTGGCGAAGCATGTTATTTTCGGCCTAAATCGATATTCGGTTGTTATGGCCACATAAGTAAGTAAATATAGAACGAGTCACAACAATTGTTGACTCCTGATTCGGTTGTGGAACTCTGCTGAGCGCATCCGCGTTCAAGTTCCTTTTGCCTGGTTTATAAATTATTTCAAAATCAAATTCAGATAGTTTGTCTGAAACGTGCCAAGCGACATGTCTGGTCTTTCAGATTGGCAATTCCACGTAAGGGCTGATGGTCAGTGTAGACTTTGAATGGTCTACCGAGTAGATGAGCTCGATAATTCTTCACAGCCCACACGATAGCCAAGAATTCCTTTTCAATGGTGGAATATCTTTTATCAGTATCACTGAGTGCTCTGCTCGCAAAGGCTATTATCTTTTCCAATTTCACCTTGCGATAGGACTGCACCCAAAGCTTCATTGCTGGCATCTGTTGTCAGCACGAAAGGTTCGAAAAAATCTGGATAAGCTAAAATTGGTGGAGAGCAAATTGCCTCCTTCAATTTTTCAAAAGCTTTCTGACATTTATCGGTCCATTCAAATTTTGCATCTTTTCTTAGTAGTTTATTAATTGGTAGCGCTATGCTTGCCATATTTTCAACAAACTTTCTGTAATAGTTTACTAAACCTAAGAATGCCTGAACATCTTTCCTATTTCTTGGAACAGGAATATTTTTGACACATTCTACCTTACTGGGATCTGGCAATGCCCCTTCCTCAGTGCACTTATGCCCTAGGTAAATTATCTCTTTTCGTATAAACTGGCACTTTTCTGTATTTAACTTCAAGTTATGTTTACGTAAAAGTCCAAATACTCTTCGTAAACGCGACTCATGTTGTGCCAAGTTCCGACCATAGACGACGATGTCATCCAAGTAGACAAAAAAATCTATACCTTGAAGTCCTCTTAGTACAAGGTTCATTAGTCTTTGGAAGGTAGCAGGGGCTCCTGTTAAGCCGAATGGCATTCTGTTAAATTCATAGTGCCCAACACCTGTACTAAACGCTGTTTTTTCTCTGTCTGATTCTTTCAATAACACTTGATGACACCCACTGGCCAAATCAAGTGTAGTGAAATATCTACAATGACCTAACTGGTCTAATCGATACGTGGAATGGGAAAAACTGGTTTAATAGTGGCGTCGTTTAATTTTCTGAAATCTACTACTAGACTCCACTTTCTTTTACCATCTTGTCCCGCTTTCTTTGGCACCAAAATTATGGGAGATATCCAAGGCGATGAGCTGGGAATAACTACATTCTGTCAAATAAGTACCCGGAAACCGGAAATTCTCATTTTTAATTTTCCCTCTTAGAATATTTCAAAAAAAAAAATTTTCCCAGGTTGGCACAACTGTCAGCCACTATTCTGTGAATTTTTATTGCTATGTGTCATTTAGTTTGGTTACGGCGTCATTTAGAACAAGTCAACCTTTTGTGTGCGTTGCGATTTTTACTATGGATAAAAATATCGAACAAAGAGTTTGTGTGAAATTTTTGTGTGTTTCAAACGAAATTTCTTGTGCCAAAACGTTGGAAATGTTGAAAAAAACATTTGATGATTCAACCATGTGGTCACGGATCATCTCATGCATGACTTCTGTAGAAACTGCAGAAAGGAAGAGCTTGAAACCGTCACGCATCTTCTATGCAAATAACCTGCACTATGCAAAATACGAAAATTATTTATAGGTTTTTCCTACTTTCAGGATCTAGCCCTACTTTCAGAGATAATAATAGGTAATCGTCTGAAATTTATATATAAATCCAAATGGTTCAGCGAGGACTTGGAATAGAAATATCCGCGTTGTCTACATTACAAATTCTTCGAAGAAATACAGAGAGTTTTATATTTTCCTTTCCGAATTTTCCGAATACTGTAATTGGAATTAATTTGGATTATTTAAATATGTAACCATTACAATACAAAAACTTCTATTCAATTAAAAGACAGAAAATTGTGTCAAATGTACGACCAACTCTACAATAAGTTAAAAATTTCACTCCATAATTTAAAAGTTAAAAGTTAAAAAAATAAAATGGAAGACCACAGAGACTCTTAATATGTTTGCGTTGTGCTTTGATCCAAATAAAGACATAAAGAAGATTTGTGGAATCAAATAAATACTTAATAGTATTGTTAAATTGTACAAATAAAACCATCAAAGCTTATCCCGCAGTGCAAATCAGGACAAGAATTCATGCACATAAAAAACTACTATTTCAAGCTTAAAAATTGCGTGAAGTGATCTAGTGATCATGAAACGACTAAATGCACAAAACAAGATAACGAATTGCCAACATGCTGCAACTGCGGTCAAAATCACCCAGCGAGCTATAGAGGATATCAAGTGGTTAAAGATTTACAAAACTTTGCAACAGGAAGATGGCTGACTGCAAAGAATCCATTAGCACAAAGCTTCCATAGCAAAAATCAACCCTTAAGACTTCAAAGTGGTTCAACATTCGCCGAAGTAGCTTCCGGAAATAAAACCTCCCAGAAATCAGAGGACTTTTTGACTCAAATCATAAAAAACTAAATTAAGAGGCATCGTTCAATCAGCTATCGCTTAATTGCATCGGAAAACTCAAGATGGTTGTGAAAGAATGATGGACGGAAGCTACTTAAAAATCATGACTTGAATGCAAACGGAATCCTTAAGCATAAACATGAACTAGAGCTGCTGCAACATAAAGAGAAAATTGATATCTGAAACGCATTTAACAAATCAAATGTTTACCACTTTCCTGGGTTAAAATATATATTGCCCAAATCATCCTCTACAGAATACGAGAGGTGGTAGCGCAATTATAATAAAGAATTTAATAATGCACTATGAAGACGAAAAAATAAGCTCGGCCAAGATACAGGCAACAACAGTTTACATCAACTTTTCAAAACAATCCAATCAGAAAATTATAAGCTGCTTTTCAAAAGAGGAAGATTTATAATTGGAAGAGGCCGATGTAATGAGTGACATGGAAGCTATTGAAGTTGAAACTGCAAAGTTCGGAACACACATAAAAAATCTGCTTGGTTTAACACTCCAAGAATTAATCCGAAACATGCTCAACGTCGATATCCGAAAGAGAAAAAGGGAGAGTTAGGAAAAAATGACAATCGACAAGAATTCCCACTGTCAAAATTAAACATAATAATTTAACTAAATTACTTAAAGAAAAAATACGAAAATAATAACAACATTTAGAATTCAAAATTCAAATGCTTGTCAGAATAAAAAATTACGATTATTCCAAAACTTAGGTTAAAAGTGTTGCAAAGAAGGCTGATATATTTGCAGTACACCTACACAAAACATTCCGACCACACCAAAAAATATTGAAATTCAATCAACATTCAACAACTCAAGACTCCGTTGAAATAGAGTGTTTCACACTAGATGAAGTCGCTGATGAAATTTCAAGATTAAAATTACGAAAAAGTCCAGGTTTTAATCTAATGACCGCTGGAGTTTTAAAGAATTTATCGTTAAAGGAATTACATAAACCAACTTCAATCATGAATGCATGCATCGATTTCAAGTATGTACCACAATGGTAATTTCGGAATAGATATCCAACCTAGGTAAAAATCCGAATGAAGTGCCATCTTACAGACCAATTGCACTACTCCCAGTAATGGGAAACTTTTTGGAAAACTATTAAGACTATTTATGATGTCCACAAGTGTTGTGCCCTGTAATGACACCAATCAGCATCCTATCTCCATAATCGTAGGAGAAAGTTCGCTCGTCTGCTGTCAGGTTCACGTACAAAGCCTTTGGCGGCCTGCGTGTCTCCAAGGTAGACCATCGAATCTTGTGGATCATGCCCACAGAATCTTCGATTCAGAATTGAGTCCACGCAGAGCTCACGCCGAATATAGGATCAGGGCCCATAGGCGTACCGGCAGAGCCCTCATTTTTCAAACCATCTGCCAATTCATTCCACTCAACACCACAGTGTCCCGGAACCCAAATAAGATGAAGCGTGTTGCGCTTTGCAACACTGTTCAGCCTCATCTTACATACACTGATCATCTTTTAAGAGATGGCAGGACTCGCAGTAGCTTTAATTTAAAAATTGATCTCATTATGATAAAATAACCTTAAATCTACGTCCGAAGCGTATATGGGCCACACGATCAACCACGGGTATTGCAAATAGTGGGCCTTGCTGCAATAGCTGGTGGTATATCTGCGTGTGTCCTGTATATGCCCCGTCATGCCAATCTCCGTAAATTTTGAGTCTGAATGCAGCTTTCATCGCCTCCTTCTGGATCTGAAGATCCAATGAAAGCAAATAAGGAAAGGCATTTAGCACGTCACCAAAAGTGGCACTCATAGCACTAGTGATGCCTAGGCATATTATATTACTCATTCAGGCTATTCAATGCACTGCGACCTAAAGGATCTTTTGAGCTTTTGACTATTTATAAATTTTATAATTGCTGTGGGCTTGATTTTACCTATGTGGTTTGTAGTCAAGATTCCATTACCTACGTAGCCAAGTCTACGTCTTACCACTGCTGGGCAATTGCATAGAATATGTTATGTAGAATATGTTCTGCTCCTCATGACAGAGTAGACAGGTATCGTTTTCTACCACACATATTTACTTCATATGGTAATTGAGTCTACAGTGCCAAGGCATATAGTTCTTTGTAATCTGTTCAGAGAAGAAGCAGCAGATTTAACAACAGTTCTGCGCCACCAGACCACAGACGCATACGTCACAATGGGTCTGCCGGTTTTTAACCTCAAGTTTTGTCAAAAGCCCTCTTGCACTGCCAGAAAACTTTTAGTGCTCTAAAGGTTTTCTACTCAACATGAAACTTCCAAGAAAGCTTAGTATCTAGGATGACTCCCAAATATTTGACTTCAGAAGACAGCTGCAAGGTTACCCCTTTTAAGGTTGGCAGAAATAAGCCATTCAATTTGCGTTTCCTGATAAAGAGCACAAGTGTGCTTTTACCAGGATTCACGGAGAGACTTTGCAGGTCGCACCAATGCTCAATCTTGTCGAGAACTCTCTGCATTTTGATACAAATTATTTCTAGCGACCTTGCTGATATTAGAACAAACACGTCATCAGCATACGCTTGACCGTGTACACCAAAATTATGCAACTCAATTAAAAGAGAGTCCACAACGAAACATCAGAAAAGATGAGAGAGTACAAAACCTTAGGGGCATCCTCTCTCAACCTCAACCGTGGGGCTATCATTGTGTTCTCCCCCTCTCATGAATAACCATTTGGTTAGTATGGCGTAAATCCATGGAGTAACGACTTCATCAATACCATATCTTCTGGCTGAGCAACACATGGAGTTGAAGGTGGCATTGTCGAAAGCACCCTTAATGTCAAAAAATAGCCACGGAGTGCAAATACTTGCTTCCAACCTCTCCTCCACTATGGTAACACAGTCGTGAAGAGCTGATTCACAGGACCTCCCACTCTGATAAGCATGTTACCGAATACTTAAGGGATTCCGGCCAAGTTCCTTTTAAGCAGGAATGAAGTCAAGCTTATAGGTCTGAAGCTTTTTGCCAAGGAGTAGTCATCCCTTCCTGGCTTAGGAATAAATACTACCTTGACAGAGCCCCAAAGTTGTGGGATGTACCCATGAGCGATGCACGCAGTAGAGATCCTTTTCAGAATCCCCACCAGAATAGCTTCGCCTTACTTTAGCATAATTGCATATACATCATCTGGTCCTGAGGACTTAAAGTCACTGAATGATGAAAATGTAAACTTTATCGTTTCATGAGTAACTATCTTTCAAGCTATAAACTAATCAAGCTTAGTGGTTGCCGAGCATAACAAGTCATTGGCCAGGGTGACAGCCTGCGGTGAGACAATTCTACAACCCGAGAAATATGTTGATATACGTATGTCATTGACCTCTGACTTCGAGCACGTATAGGTACCATCAGGTTTCAGAAGTGAGTCCAGCCTGGCAGTTCGATCCTTTTAAAGAACTCTGTACAGCCTAGATGTTCTTTGCTGGCCAGTGATCTCATTACAAAAATATCTATAAGAGTCCAATTTAGAGGTCTTCACTATCCTCTTATATTCTATCTGCAACTGACGGTACTTGCGTCAGTCAGCTTCTAACTGGGTTTTAGGTGGCCGATTTAAAAGTTTTCTGGATTACTTAGGAAGTTTCAAAAGCTCGTCATTGCACCAAGGGAACGCTTTGCGCTGTCTGCTTCTACGTTCCGGACACGCCATCTCATAACAATTGATTAAGACTCGCTTTCAAGATCTAGAGGCTTCCTGAATAGATTGTATGGTCCGGAGCTTAGGAACGACGCTAATCCAGAATACTGCAGAATCGTGTCCAATCCGCTCTACAAGGTTCCGACCCGCGGGAACCAGATCAAGTTCAACAGCAAGTCGAAACTCTATATAGCGGTGTTCCCAAAATGAGTCATCATCTAGGATTCACTAAACCCTGATCTTCTCTGCTATGAAGCTATTTGATAGAGTCAGATCAATGACTTCTTGTCTCCTGCAAATCACAAAAGTCGGGCTGTTGCCATCATTGTGTATGACTAGTCCTTGGGATAGTAAGTAGTCCAGCATTTTGGTTCTCTTGCTGTTGCATTTACTGCTACAACAAAAAGTGTTCTGGAAATTAGAATTACATCCCACTATTAGTACCAAATGGTTGAATTCCGCAAATAGCACCACGTCCACCAATTCTTGTGGTCTTGTGGAGGAGGTGGCGCTAAGGCATCATATGGTAAGTAACCCGAAACCATTACAGTTTCAACTACACTTCCCGTATTACGGTACTTGATTTTGACTGAAATTATGTCTTGACAACAAAGCTGCCTCAAGACCGTGCAGTCAACTACATGCGGCATTATGATGCACGAACGTGGACGAGCCTCCCCTTCTGCATAATAGGGCAGTAGCCGATTTTCTGTCTTATTCTTCTTCTTCTTCTTCTTCTTTATTTGCCAATTAGTTTACATCAACTTATAAATTATGTTAATTGCAAACATTAATATGTTACGTATAATTTTCCAATGTACACATAAATAAATTGCACAAAATCACAGGGTTTTGTCTATTGCTCCATATTGTTCTTTACCTCTCTATAAGATTACCAAAGTTCTGTATTCCAGTCCACTGTCTAATATTTCGAAGCCATGAAAATTGTTTCCAGACAATACCTCGTTCTCGTATTTCGAATTCCTCATTAGATGTCCTAAGGGGGCTGCTTCTCTCTTCTTAATGGCCGCAAATAACTCTCTTTTACAGTTCATTCTTCTCAAAACTTCATTGTTGGTGACATGATCTGTCCATGCTATTTTTAAAATTTTTCTAAAAAGCCATAGCTCGAATGATTCTAGTTTATTGACGTCTGCTATTTTCAGAGTCCTAGTTTCCATGGCATAGAGGAATACTGACCAAGCATAACATTTTAAAAAAACGGATTTTGGTTTTAATGTTGAGGTCATGGCTATTAAGTATCTTTTTGTATTTGGGGTATTACGCGCCAATTCGATTCTACATTTTATTTCTTTGGAACAATCCCATTTCATTGATTTGGCATCCAAGATACTTAAAATCGTTCACCCTTTCGATAATCATGTTGTTTGCCATTAGGTTTGTGTTGTTGTACATGTCTTTTCTGCCTATAATCAAGTACTTGGTTTTCTTTTTGTTAATTCGTAGACCAACTTCTCCGCTGCGTAAGTTAACCTTGGTAACAAGTTCTTACAGTCCAATTAGACTATTGGCTATCTGTGTGATGTCCCTCGCATATCTTATATTATTGATAAAAACATAGTTCACTTTCACCCCTTACGTAATGCCATTTATCGATTCTTGAAAAATTGTTTCCGAATATATGTCTTTTGGGTATTGTCCAGTATCATAGACGTGGCTGAAAAGTTTTACCAAGAGTCTCCATATTTTTGTCGTTTATTAATTTTAAGATTTTGGCTGGAACCTCATCTGGACATGTTACTTTGTTGTTTTTCATTCATTGTAACCGTTTTCTATTTCATCCTTTGTAATATAATTACCCGTTGGTTTATGGGGAAATTTAAGATTTTGGTTCGATATGTTGTCATATGTAAAAACTTCTTCAATATATTTCTCCCTTATACGTTTTTTTTTTTCATTTATGTCAAAAACTATTTCGTTGTTTTCATTAATAATGATTGAGGGCGGATTTTTGCGATAAATGCCTGCAGTTTCTTTCAATTTTTTATGTTCATGCCATATTTCTCCATTTCTAAAATCGTATTTGCTAGTTTTCCAAGCTCGAATAAGCTTCTAGTATTTCATGTCCAGTAATGCTGAATGATGAATTGGTCATAGACAGGAATTACTTATTTTTCGCCTTGCCTTCATCCGAATCAAGTATGCGTAACAAGTATGCGCCCAAGGATAAGAGGCATACCAAACCTAGAGCGCATAACTTTTGACGGCTCTGGGTTCACACCACTCACCAGGCGGGAAGCGTACCCACATCTAAGGTCCGTTCCTTTGGCGTATTAATACGTTCCCCAGTAGGTAGTATTAACACCCGCGTTCTGAGCTTGGATGCGGATGATTATTGCATGCGAATCCCTGGGTTGACCCGGAATCAGCATGCTCACCCGCACCAGCCTTTGAAAACCGCTAGCCTGCCTTACGACAAACCGACGACCCTCAAAGGGTGGCATGCCAGCCACTAGCCTTTTCAGCCACTCGAGTGAATGAGTATTAGAATATTGCACCAAAATGGTAGCATGCTCCACTCTCATTCTCTCAAAGATAGTGGCCTTTGCCATCCCAGATAAAAGACCCTGCTCACCGTCTTCACTGATCTCAAGCGTCAATGCAGCCACAGATTGCGACTGCTGGTTGTTCCCTGCTCGACCGAAATGGTCTACCGCTGTTCACAGGCAAAACGGTTCTGTACAGGTCTGCGGTCGGAGCAACTATGCCGCAGAGGCTGCGTCAGAACTGTTAATGAAGTCGAGATTTTCCTGGCACCCTCGGGGACAGTACCATGAATTAGAGGCGTCACCTGTTTTCCCGGACCATCATCGACTTCACCACTCTAACCTCTCCCTCGTTCAGCAACAGATTCTCCTGCCATTGAGTCACAGAAGAACCTGATGAAGAGGCATAATCTGAAGGATTGTCGCCGGGTGTCCGGGTCCAACCCCTGTCCTAACCGTCAATGAGTTTTAACTCTAACATTTTCCCCAAACATATTTCCTCCTCTTAGGGGCTTCCCTATCAATTTAGCGTTTTTTATAATATGTGTCTCCATCGCTACCAGGGTTCCACTAACTTGACGAATCCTTCTTCATTTTTGTACCTCAACATTTCTCTCCAACATATTTACCCCAATCTCCACCCTTTATGGAGGCCCATGCAAAATTTATAAAAAAAAAACCCTGAAAACAAACTCATTCCGTTTTTAATTCTATTCCGACTACGATAAAAAAGTGAAGTTTGATTTTTATTCGAAAATGCGAATAAATTTTATCCGTGTGGATGCTGATTGGTGTCATTACAGGGCACAACACTTGTGGACATCATAAATAGTCTTAATAGTTTTCCAAAAAGTTTCCCATTACTGGGAGTAGTGCAATTGGTCTGTAAGATGTCACTTCATTCGGATTTTTACCTAGGTTGGATATCTATTCCGAAATTACCATTGTGGTACATACTTGAAATCGATGCATGCATTCATGATTGAAGTTAGTTTATGTAATTCCTTTAACGATAAATTCTTTAAAACTCCAGCGGTCATTAGATTAAAACCTGGACTTTTTCGTAATTTTAATCTTGAAATTTCATCAGCGACTTCATCTAGTGTGAAACACTCTATTTCAACGGAGTCTTGAGTTGTTGAATGTTGATTGAATTTCAATATTTTTTGGTGTGGTCGGAATGTTTTGTGTAGGTGTACTGCAAATATATCAGCCTTCTCTGCAACACTTTTAACCTAAGTTTTGGAATAATCGTAATTTTTTATTCTGACAAGCATTTGAATTTTGAATTCTAAATGTTGTTATTATTTTCGTATTTTTTCTTAAAGTAATTTAGTTAAATTATTAAGTTTAATTTTGACAGTGGGAGTTCTTGACGATTGTCATTTTTTCCTAACTCTCCCTTTTTCTCTTTCGGATATCGACGTTGAGCATGTTTCGGATTAATTCTTGGAGTGTTAAACCAAGCAGCTTTTTTATGTGTGTTCCGAACTTTGCAGTTTCAACTTCAATAGCTTCCATGTCACTCATTACATCGGCCTCTTCCAATTATAAATCTTCCTCTTTTGAAAAGCAGCTTATAATTTTCTGATTGGATTGTTTTGAAAAGTTGATGTAAACTGTTGTTGCCTGTATCTTGGCCGAGCTTATTTTTTCGTCTTCATAGTGCATTATTGAATTCTTTATTATAATTGATTGAACGATGCCTCTTAATTTAGTTTTTTATGATTTGAGTCAAAAAGTCCTCTGATTTCTGGGCGGTTTTATTTCCGGAAGCTACTTCGGCGAATGTTGAACCACTTTGAAGTCTTAAGGGTTGATTTTTGGTATGGAGGCTTTGTGCTAATGGATTCTTTGCAGTCAGCCATCTTCCTGTTGCAAAGTTTTGTAAATCTTTAGCCACTTGATATCCTCTATAGCTCGCTCGATGATTTTGACCGCAGTTGCAGCATGTTGGCAATTCGTTATCTTGTTTTGTGCATTTAGTCGTTTCATGATCGCAATTTGTAAGCTTGAAATAGTAGTTTTTTATGTGCATGAATTCTTGTCCTGATTTACACTGCGGGATAAGTTTTGATGGTTTTATTTGTACAATTTAACAATACTATTAAGTATATATTTGATTCCACAAATCTTCTTTATGTCTTTATTTGGATCAAAGCACAACTTAAACATATTAAGAGGCTCTGTGGTCTTCCATTTTATTTTTTTTAACTTTTAACTTTTAAATTATGAAGTGAAATTTTTAACGTATTGTAGAGTTGGTCGTACATTTGACACCATTTTCTGTCTTTTAATTGAATAGAAGTTTTTGTATTGTAATGGTTACATATTTAAATAATCCAAATTAATTCCAATTACAGTATTCGGAAAATTCGGAAAGGAAAATATAAAACTCTCTGTATTTCTTCGAAGAATTTGTAATGTAGACAACGCGGATATTTCTATTCCAAGTCCTCGCTGAACCATTTGGATTTATATATAAATTTCAGACGATTACCTATTATTATCTCTGAAAGTAGGGCTAGATCCTGAAAGTAGGAAAAACCTATAAATAATTTTCGTATTTTGCATAGTGCAGGTTATTTGCATAGCAGATGCGTGACGGTTTCAAGCTCTTCCTTTCTGCAGTTTCTACAGAAGTCACGCATGAGATGATCCGTGACAACTCCTACAACAGTTGATGTGCCTTTCTTCTTAAGGCCACAGCCAGTTAGCCGTGCCACAGATGGGAGATTCAGTCCATCTTCATTGGAAGGCAGAAAATGTTGTTCTTTCTAGTTTGAGTTTACATATGCAAATTGGGACTGCCAATAATCTATTTTCCTCGCTTGTCGTTGCTTTTGTCCCCTCTATCGTGAGCTCATCTACTCTACAGTTTCCTTTCATACCGTTATGCACGAGTAGCACTAAGTTGTTCTATTCTGCCATCTCCTTAAAATATCTGCGGCAGTCAATGGAGGTCTCCGACTTCAAGAGAAATGAATCGAAGACTTGTATGGTAGCTTGGCTATCACTCAAAACACAAATTTCTCCGCAAAAAATTTTTTTCGACTTGATCCAAGCTAAAGCTGTGGGAATATCTTTGATTTCCTCAAACACAATATAGTGATCAGGCAGACAAAACTTAATGTCCAGATTCAAGAGTTTCCACTAAATATCTCCATCTACCTTTCCATCCAGCTTGGAGCCGTCTGTAAAAAAGTGGATGTAATTAAAGAAAAGCCATTCTTCCTTCCAGATGCTTCTCTCAGGAAGGGAAGTTTGGAACTTTTTAATAATTTTTTTTTATTGAAACGGTAATAAAATAGAAATACATTTCATTTAATTACACCTAGTTCTACACTAACAAGTAATATTTTTCAGATTATAAATTCAGTTATAAAGTGTTAACCACAAGATCCGGTGGTTTAGTTCTTTTTAGCCTTCTTGTGTATATTGCTTTAATCAAAGGGATGAAGCTTCAGTATTTATATGATGATGTAGCCTTTTTGCGTGCTTAGCAGCGATTATATTTATGACATCTGCGAATTTACGCATTCATAGGTTTCTATATAGGTCGTCGTTCCTTACATACCACGGAGCGTTAACGATGCCTCTAAACACTGTTTAGATGCCTGTTTTGAAAATGCTGTTGGAGTTTGCAGTACATAATTATAATTGGATTCCTTACGTCCAAACCGGCTTTAATATTTTGTTGTAAATTGCAATTTTGTTTTGTACCGACAGTTCTAACGTCCAAGAATGCTGCCTTGCGAAACACCGGCATTAATTTTCCTAATGTTGGAATACGATTGGCCTAGTTCAATACGGAAGTAACGTTCTTTTATGTACGATTCCAGAAGATCAGTGAACTGTATCGGAAGCGATAATTTCAGCTTGTTAATCAGGCCCTCAATCCAGACTTTATCAAAAGTCTGCACCACATTTAGAAATATTGCGGAACAGACATGTCTTTTTTCAAAAGCTTCTTCAATCGTATGGACTATTCTATGTATTTGATCAATCGTTGAATGTTTTTCTCTAAATCCAAATTGATTTGAAGGTATGAGTTGATTGACTGTAATTACTTCTTTCAGGCGTTCGGAAATAGTTTTTCAAATAATTTCCGCAACAGTGGAAGTAAAGATATCGGACGGTAGGAAGTTGCTTCATTGGGATTTTTCCAGGTTTTGGAATCATTATGATTTCAGAAATTTTCCATTGTAGTGGTATATACTTCAGAGTAACTTTTTAATAAATTAGTATTTTATTTTGGCATAGTCAAGATTGGCTTCTGTACGAAAGTAATTTCTATTTCCTTTAAAAGTACATTAAGATGGCACTTCCTTGAGGCGTTCCCCTTCTTATTCGTTTAGTGGCAGTGGATTCACCTAGCACGAAACTTACAAGTCTACTTATTATAAATAGGCTCCCTCAGTATCCAGGAAGACCGCGAGCCTATACGCTTTGTGGTGAAAGTATTTCTGTAGCGTCGATACCAATGATGGAATATAAGCAATGCTTAGCCTCTAAATATCTGTATCTGCCAGTAAATCAGCTACGCTTTGTAGTTGAGCCAGAAATATTCTATCAACACCTGCTGATTTGTAAAACTTAAAGAGTTAATCGTCCATGCGATCTTCTCTGTCATGATGGTTGACCTATTGAACGGGAGGTGACTGTCCGTCCTCACTGAGAGGTCATCAGCAAAGTGTTTATTCACTTGTAATTGTAACGTTTCCATGCTCGTAATTGTAACGTTTCCATGCTCGTTTCAAGTTTTTTCTGGTTTTTCCAGGACACTTAGAGTGAACGGAGTAGTAGAGAGAATTTTTCCAAGTCGAAATACCTCAGAAACATCTGTATCACCACAGAAACTTTCCAAGATTTGCCCTGGCATTTTCTAAGACCATACTTATGTTATCTGAGGGCAGCTTTATAGCTTGCCCAGTCTATCTCTAAGTGCGTGGTTGGGCAAGGTTGAATCACTTGCGGCACTCTTCTTTCAGAGTACTGAACTGCGGCGATTTAGGATTGCCCCATGTATTGTGTAAGGAACATGAGATCCTTAGTGCTTTATTGGGAGTTTTTGCTGAGTCTGAGTCGTCTATATTGTTGCTGATATTGGTCATAGCAGTTATAGTTGAAAAGAATCCGCATTAAGACAAAGTTCTTCAACATCAGCCTAATATCCGCCCACGCTCTAAGGATCTGCTTATGCAGAATGCTCCCTCTCTTGATGATACATGCGCATAGTGGACACATATATCCCATTCCATGACTACTGCTGCTGAAGACGTAATCGTTTTCTACCGCCCTCTGAGGAATGAGTCGTATTATGAGGAATGTCGCGCAACTACCGCACTACCGTGAAATAAGTTTTCTTAGCATCGCATACAAGGTTCTTTTGAGCGTACTGTGTGAAAGATTGTAGCTTAACAACCTAATTGGGCCTTATCACTGTAGCTTCAGACAAGATTTTCACATTGCACCACATCCTGGAGATTACCCAAGACAATCAGATTGACACACACCATGTATTTGTTGATTATAAAGTCGCTTTCGGTAGTCCGGTAAGGCCTTTCCTCTAAACAACAATTCCTGCAAAGCTCGTTTTTGCAGAATGACACTGTACAACTTCCGTTGTGCAGTGAAAATTGGAAAGGACAAGGTGATTCGTTATCATGCGACTTCTTCAATCTTATTATGGAGAAAATAATACGAGTTGATCTACGACATAATGGCACTATCTTCAACAAAAGTGTAATGCTGTTAGTGTATGCCGATGATATTGATATAATTTGCATGAACACGCGAGCAGTCAGTGCAGCATTCTCAGAGTTGGAAAGAGAGTTGCATCGAATGGGTCTTACGGTGAACGAGGGCAAGACGAAGAACCTAGAGTCAATAAACAAAGAGTCCCGGCATCTTTGACAATACGTCACTGTTGATAACTACGCTTTTGAAATAGTGAATAACTTTATCCAGTAAATGACGCCAGCTAGCGATAGAAAGAGTTGGGTGGCGAGGCAGTCTAAATTCGGCCTAAATTGAGTATCAGTTGTAATGGCCATATAGGTAAGTAAGTAAGTATTTAAATATCAGTAGTCACTTTGTAGTGTAGCCAATATAGAAAATTGTATGAATAATAAAATATTCCCATATAAAATATTGACAATTTTTATTAAACAAACTTTCGCCTAACTGCGTTTTATATAACATAGACGTTAGCATAACATAAAAATTGCTTATTTAAAATCACTTTGCAATGTGATTACTGAGAGGAACCGTCAATTAGGACAATGTGACATATGAGTAACCGTCCCGCAAGTGACAGATGTTTCTACTAGTTAAACAACCGGATATAAAAGAAATTTTAATGGGTTGAAGTCCCACACTCCTTTAAGGCCTTTGATTTGTATGGTTTTAATTTTATGATGGAGAAATGTAAAGGATGGTGAAATGTCAAAGTTATACATATATGTAGAAGTTATAGCCCTCCCTGGTAGCTTTTCAACGAGCTATCATTTTTAAAAGTCGGACAATCAACAATTGTGCTATGATAAAATAAACCATTTTGACGGTTCTAAAAGGGTTAAGCAAAAAACAATTTTTTCTACATAATCTTTCAAACTTGGCGTGAAATTTTGACTTTTTTTTTGTATCCTCATGTGTTTCGAATGTGCCATTTATCACTATATAATTGAAAGTTTACAGTAAAAAAGCTATAATGTTAAACCTTTTTTTTGAAAAACTGTTTATAAATATTTTTCTATTAAAAATTACGCTAATTTAGTAGTAATTGTTTTTCTTTGATTTACTTACGTTAACTCTAATGTGGTAGTAAATTATTTTCTATGCAAAAATTGCACAAATGACGACATGTGGTAGATTTTACACCAACACTGTAATTTCTGGACGTTACTCCTTTTTGGCACAAGCGAAACAATACTGTTAATAAAAGCGTAATAAAGTATGAGGGTACTGAGAATATAATCTTATGAGAGTGAAATAGAGGGCCGTTGTTAGAGGAAAGAAATAATCATGTCGTATGTTATAGGTTGGGGATAGTGTAAGTAAACCCTGTGAACTATGAATTTGAAATAAAAAAGTAAGCAAAGTACTAACCGAGTGAGTAACACTCCGGTTGAAAAAAAGAACGCGTTAAGCTCTCTTCTGAAAGGGCTGAATTTAAATTAAATAAAAATTCATTGACATATACATTTTACATTTTTTCAGACGGAGCCGGCCTTAATGTTTGATTCAGTTTATGCATTTGCTGCTGGTCTAATGGAGCTCGATCGTAGTCATACGCTAACTTTGCGTAATCTCTCATGCAATCAGGAAGGATCTTGGATGGATGGTTTATCATTATATAACTTTATAAATGCGGTAGGTAATGAAACGAATTGCTCTAAAAGGGAAAACTTTGAGAGGGAATTAAAATTTTGGGTTTTTCGGTTGTAGGTTTCTATATCCGGATTGACCGGTGAAATAAGTTTTGTCGAGGGACGTCGTAATAAATTCAAAATCGACTTACTGAAATTGAAACATGAACAAGTTCAAAAAGTCGGATTCTGGAATCCAACGGATGGTGTGAACATTACCGATCCCACTGCATTCTATGATACAAATAATGCAAATATTACACTAGTTGTGATGACACGAGAAGTAAGTAAATATTTGTCTTCTTAAGATTCAGCTTACATCTTAATTTTAATTTGATTTAGGAAAAGCCATATGTTATGTACGCCATGATACAAATCTAACAGGGAATTCTCGTTTCGAAGGCTTTTGTATTGATCTGCTAAAGGCGATAGCTTCGCAAGTAGGCTTCCATTATCGCATCGACTTGGTACCTGATAATATGTATGGTGCTTATAATCCCGAAACGAACTCTTGGAATGGAATAGTGCGTGAATTGATGGAACGCCGTGCTGATTTAGCTGTCGCTTCGATGACTATAAACTATGCACGTGAGAGTGTTATTGATTTTACAAAACCCTTTATGAATCTGGGTATTGGCATTCTATTCAAGGTACTTCTTTTTAGAATTAGGTATATCCATTGACTTGCGTTTTTCAATACTTTCAATTGTGTTACTTTAATTCGGATTTTGGTTTAAGAATGCTTATCTCATTTCTAGTTTTTCCTTTCCACGCTTCTACTTCGGTTTGGGACTTAACTAGCTAAAGGCCCTATTTTATTTTATGTTTAACTTATTAGAAATTTCACCTGTATTTGAAAGTTTGTGAATTTCACAAATATAGTTTCAATAACCAAAACTCCGCCTAGTTAACTAGTCCGGAAGAACTGTCCATACATCTCAAACACCGGTCTTTACTCCAAATGTACTCGTATGTACATTAGGCCGTACCACCTCACAGGCAAATTAAAAAAAGTGCGCCGTACACCTTCGAATCGAAAGTATTTTTCCATGCGGATTTCGAAAAATTTTTTTTTTTTTGGGCGAACGTAGGAGCCGCCCATTTTTTCATTATATCATCGGCATTTACAGTCGGATATTATAGTGTGATACATCGATGTTTTTGTCTCGAGAAGACCAATTTCTGCCGCAAAGATCATTAACCTCAAGTGTCCCGTTGTAGTATTTACCCACCATACATCAGTTTCTACCGCCTTAATATAATACTCTAATGACAAAAAATTAAAGCTCGTAAAAAACTTTTGCTAAGGAAGTATTTTGATTATTCCGGTAGAACTCTTTAAAAAATATGTTTTAATTTTTTTGCCGAACGTAGGGGTCGCTTTTTAAATTGTTAGTCATATCTTCTGCATTTATAGTCCGATCTTAAAGTATCAAATCGAGATATTTTTGTCTCAAGGAAACCAATTTTTTGCTTTAGCGGTTATTGACCCCTACGTTCTGCCAAAAAAAAAAAATTTTCGAAATCAGGTTGCAAAAACACTTCATATCCTATGGTGTGCGGCGCACTTTTTTTAAGGTACGGCCTAATGTACATAAGTGTATGTAATTGTATCTTTGGCTTACCTTTTTTGTTTGTGTACTTGTAGGTGCCCACTAGTCAGCCAACACGTCTATTCTCCTTTATGAATCCATTGGCTATGGAAATTTGGTTATACGTGCTCGCCGCTTATGTGCTAGTCTCATTTACATTATTTGTAATGGCACGCTTTTCACCTTATGAATGGAATAACCCGCATCCATGCTGGCGTGATTCCGATATTGTCGAGAATCAGTTTTCTGTATCAAATAGTTTTTGGTTTATTACGGGCACATTTCTACGTCAAGGATCTGGGCTGAATCCAAAGGTAAGTATCCCTAGACTACTACATAAAGAGTGGAGTGAAGTACAATACATTGACGAAAAACAGTTCTTTGAAAATACGAAAGATATATACAAGAATAGAAGAAGAAGTGTGATGAATCTACCAAAACCTGTTGGGAAAATAGGAGAATAAAAGCAGTAAATAAATGGAAGGATGTTGACCCACAGGATCTGAGAGAAATGCATGATTCACTTTCGTAAAAAATGTTTCGAAATCGGAAGAGAAGAAATAAATACAACACAAAATGGCGTAGAAAAAAAACTTTGGAATGACTCATCTGGTCCGAATGCCTCCTAAAAACTGAAACACGGAAATACAAATTTAAGTAGCAATTGAAGGAATTACACCATATATATATAAATATATATATATATATATATATATATATATATATATATATATATATATATATATATATATATATATATATATAATTCTGCTGTTTCCTGCTCTTCAAGACAGAGTCGACAGAGATCGTTGTTTACCACACCCATTTTCATCATGTGATAATTAAGTTTACAATGACCTCTTAGTAGTTCAGTGTACAGTTTGATATCTTTTCTGCTGAGGTTCAAGATAGTATCAACCTTAATATGTTCAGGGTCAATGAATCTTTTCGACTACCGCGTGCGTGTTTGGGCTCTCCAGTAATCGGTTAGACTACTTTTTTTCTTTTCACATATTAAGTTGTTCATGAAGCTACTGTTTACTCTTCAGAAGGGTTCTGGGCCTATGAAAGGAGTGTCTGCGCCCTTTTTGGACAGTAAATCTGCCATTTCATTTCCTGCATGCCCCTCGTGTCCTGGTACCCATATTAGATTCACAGAGTTCCTCTTTGCTAAGGTATTGAGGAGTTCAAAGCATTCCCAAACCAACGAGAACGAGAAATTTCTTAGTGATTTTAGAGCTGCCTGACTGTCCTATAGAATGCATGTGTTGGTTCCTCGAGTGCCCCTACGTAGGCATTCTCTGACAGATAGCCCTAAGATGTGGACCTCCTCCTGGAAAATGGAAGCTATATTTCCCATTGCAATTGCCTTCCGGAAATTTGGCCCTACAATTCCCGCTCCAGCACTGCCATCTTCCATTTTGGACCCACCAATGTGCCATAGCTGTGAGCCCTGTTCTAGAAATATTTCGTTATTTCTCCACGCTGAGCGATCGTGAATGATCACTTCGAAGAGTTTGGAGAATATGGATTTTTTATCCATCCAGTCAAAGACCGTGAGGCCCGGTGAATTGCAAACTACGTCTAGAATCTTAATGTGCCCTTTTAGGTTACCTTCTTTCGGGTGAATAGAGTTCGAAAGCCTTATGGCTGCTGTCCTCTTAACCACAAGGTGTAGGATTGAGACCTGTGATTATTCCTGAAGCTGCTGTGGGGTTAGTTCTCATCGCTCCCGTTACGCTCAAACAGGCTATTCGATGAATCCTTTTAAGGATCATCTGAATCCCAATTTGATTTACCTTGGCCCACCATCCCAGAGAGGCATAGGTGATCATTGGTACTATTACAGTTTTGTAAGACCACGCCATAATTTTAGGTCGTAGTCTCCATGTTTTACCATACAGCCTTTGGCAAGCGAAGGCTTTGTTCGTGATGTATGATAAATGGTTGTTCCAAGTAAGAGTTTTATCCAGGATTACTCCCAAATATTTCATCTCCTCAGAGAGTGTTAGTTCTGTTTCAAGATCCCTAAATTCAGCTTCCTCCTCTTCGTGAAGGGTACCAGCGTCGTTTTGCTAGGGTTTATCGAAAGTTCTTTCTCTTGCCACCAGTTTTGTGTGATGTCAAGAGTCAATTGCATGCGCTCAGTTATGATAGAGTCAAATTTGCCTCTAACCTAATTATTAAGTCATCTGCAAAGCCCTAAACTTCGTATCCGAGATCATCGAGAGTTTGTAAAAGCTCGTCAATGACCAATAACCATAGGAGCGGCGATAAAACGCCTCCTTGAGGACAACCATTGGTTCACTTGACAATTAATTTTTCTGTCCTCTTTTCGAAAATTAATGTCCTGTTTTTCAGCATATTAAAAACCCATTTTATGATCAGTCTATGAATTTGCTTCCTGGCCATACCTTCCTGAAAGTAGCATTATCAAAAGCTCCTGTAATGTCAACCGGTGTACAAAGAGCTATCTCTTTACCCTCTAATACCTGTTCGATTTTACTCGTTAGGCAATGCATTGCAGCCTCGGTCAACTGGCCTGACTGGTAAGTATATTGTTCAGTATAGAGTGGTGTATCTTTAAGATAAAGTTCTCTGATGTACTGATCTATAATTTTTTCCATTGCTTTTAGGAGGAAGGATGTTAAGCATATGGGCCGAAAGGATTTGGGCGTTTGATTTGGGCTTATCCTGAAAATTTAGTTAGAATTGGTGCTAATACATCAGCCCCTTGCCGGATAAGGCAAGGTTTAATATCATCAACAGCCGGAGATTTAAATGGATTAAATGTGGAGATTGCCCATTTAGTTTTATTGACGGTATAAATTTTACGAGCCAGTGATAGTGACCTGCGTGTAGCCATAAAGAAACTGATATCCTCGATGCTTTCACTGTCCTCATCACTGCCTGGAAAGTGAGTATCCACCAGTAACTGTCCCGTTTCTTTCAGACTTCCCGTATAATTTCCGTCTGCCTTTTTAATTGTAGAAGGCCAACTAAGTAAACTTTCTTGAGCGATTTCTGGAATCTGGTAGCTACTGGGAGCTTTTCCATGAATCTCTCTTAGATTCTCTCAATTTGCTCTTGTAAGCCGTTAAGGCACATTTATAGGATACCCAGTCCCCATTGGACTTGGCTCTATTGAATAACTCACGTGCTTTCTTGCGCAGCTTGTTAAGTTCCTCGCTCCACCAAGGGACGTTCCTAAAACGTTTCTTCACCATCAAGTCGCAGCTCTTTTCGAAAGCTTCAGTTATTGTTTTTTCAAGTATCCTCACCTCGAGGTCCAGTTCTTGGAAAATTGTTAATTCTTTCACTTAGGCACCCTAAATTTTGCTCTAAGTAGAAGTTATACAGCGACCAATTGGTCTTCCTAGCATTTCTTATTTCGAAGATGTCTTTAACTTCCCCTTTCAGGTCAAAGCGTATATATCGATGATCTGTCAAGGAGACTTCATCTATCACCCTCCAGTTAGAAATGTTATTAGATATAAATGCACTGGCTAGAGTGAGATCTTGCACCTCCCCCCTGATTGCATTTACAAAAGTTGGTTCATTTCCCCTATTTAACACCACAATGTTGTTAGTAGTAATGAAATGAAAAAGTGACTCACCTCGAGTGTTTGTATCTGTGCTTCCCCATGCCTTATGATGTGCATTAGCGTCGCAGCACATCACCCATTGAAGATTCCGAGTGAGGCAGTAACCCATGAGCTGCTGGAGCTCCTGGGACACCGCCTCCCCGAATCGTCACTAGGAAGGTACAAGGAGGCCAGGATTACAGTACTTCTTCCTCTGGCATTGGGCACTTCTGCCTGTATCGGCAGCAGATCACGTTGTTGGAGCTCTGAAATTGGGTGAAATTTAATATTTTTGTTGATGAGTAACGCTGCCCTGGGTCGGTCAGCATTTACGTCGTAGATCAACTTACATGTTTTTGTCTGCAGACCAATAATTTGTCCATTTGCGGGCTATGGTTCTTGGATGGGCACAAAGTCCAGACAATTTTGTTCCACCATGGCACTAAGTCTATATGAGGCAGCTATTGCCCGATGGAAATTTGGATGCATTTGAGCTGATTCCAACTACCAGTATGCATTCGGGACATTATTTCCCAGACTGGCCCTTTCGGACCTTACCACCTTTCGTGCTTCGCAAGGTTTCCCTGTCCTCTGGATCCTTGCTTTCCCATTTCCTGAGCCGACCGGAGAGCAGAGATTGTGTTGGTCGCCGGACACTGGTGCCTTTCTCTGCTATCGGCGCTGGCTTTGCGGTGCTGGAAGCTGTTTTCGACTTTCTGCTATATGCTTGCACACGAGCCGCCGTCGAGGTCGAAGGTTGTTCTTCAGCAACAGTCTTGACTTTTGCCCTGATACCCTTAAGTCTAGGTCTTAGCTGGGCACTGCCAAAGCCATAAAAGACTTTGTTGCCCAGATTTTCGATCACTTCCGAAGACTGTGGGTCTAGGGCCACCGCTAGCTCGACCAGGTCGCCTTAGTGAAGCCTGTTTAGTACCCTCCATTCGCTAACACAAATGTCCGAGGCCTGTGACTCAATTTGTCCCAGAATTTGGTTATTTTGCCACGATACTGATCCAGGGAAGTATCCGACAAAGATTTTGGCCTTCGGCCCTTCTGCCTCGTCCACAACCTTTAATTCGGCTCCCTCCCATGGCTTCAGGGCTGGTATCATCTCTTTCAACCAGGCCACAGTTTCGTCGTCTAGACAGTTAATAGTTAACCATAGAAACCATAGCCTGCAGTCAGGCTTCACCGGGCCACCTCGGGACTCGTAGACCTTGTCGATGATGCACTTCTGCACCTTGCCAATTTCCTCAGTGGACCATATGTCATCCGGGAAATTGTTTGGGATAACCCCGACCTTCTTAGAGCGGGCAGCTTCAGCCAGAGTTGGCTTCGAACAGGAAACGCCCACAGGGCCGATTTGTGAAGCCACTCCTTTAGAAGCTCAAGCTACCAACGCCTACATCTTTCCGCAGGCCGGCATAGCGGACGCAGCCGAAGCTACTGTTGATGGTCTATCTACCCTACCCTCAGGTGCGAACCGCTTTGTCGGCATGGAGCTCGATGTCGGAGTGAAGCCATCCGATCCGGATCTTTTCGGGGTCGTCTGTACGTCGCAATGACTGGCTTTACCGCCAAAGACCTTGCTGTCCAGCCTCTGTCCTCTTGCGTCCAGCCCCGGACAGCTTTACAGTGTCGGTTTTGGAGTCTTCCCTTAGGAGAACGCGTTCCTCCTCAGAGGTGATGTGAAGTCCAGCCGACTCCTGGCTAAGATGGACGTCCATCCTTTCAAGACTGTCGGAAGAAAGGCCGCATGCCCCCTCCGACTGGTCTTAGTCCATGTTCTCAGTGGATATTGGACCTGGTGCCCCCTCCAGCTTGTCGTAGACTGTAATTTCAGTGACGTTTGCACCAGGTGCCCCTTCGTTCACTGAAATTTTTAGGCTTTTACCCTCGTGTTGCACCTTTAAAGGTGTGCAGTCCGTACTTTTTTTTTTCAAATTTAGAATCCATGAGATCTGATATTTGATTGAAAGGTGACTACCTAAGAAGGTAGTCACCTTTCACGTTTTCTCTAAGATGGGTAGAAATGGGTAAAAATGGGTCGTAGGTAAATAAGAAATACAAGGGTGTGTAAAGCGTAACCCGCCGAGATATTTACCTTCTTCCCTAAAGCTTACTTTTTCATATTTTAAAATTATTATTTTAAATCACTCATAACTAACACATGCAATAGCTGTGTTAAATATTGAGGGCTCCATAAATGTTGTGATTTATTGTTGTTTAACCACAGTAAACAGCAAGTAAATATATTGTTACGTTTTTATTTTGTGAACGTTTAGATCTATTCGAACCAATCTTGTTCGATCACTGAATTCTGTCAATAATAATTGCAACACTTATTTTGCACTAACTATGTCCAACAACAATTTATTTAATCAACACTTCTATTTATAATCACTGCTCTGTTTGCACGAGCACTTTCGGAATTCAATTCATTTCCTTTGTCAACAACTGGCCCTATTTATACTCTGTGGAAACACTCCAGAATGGTAATCGTTTATCGTAATCGAGTTTATTCTCTTTCTTTCTCGTTGGCTTGTTCTGGTTATCGCCTATTCCTTTTTCTATACATTCGTTTCGATGCTACTATTATTTGTGCTTTTCACAATTAAAGATGAATAACCATCGATACTCGTTACACTGCCCTCCTTTTAAGCTTGTTGGTCCCGAGAAAGTTTCTACTCTTCTACCTGATATGGCGCAAGTCGTTGCAAGTGTACTATTTATATATATATATATATATATATATATATATATATATATATATATATATATATATATATATATATATATATATATATATATATATATAAATATGTGGTAACTAAAGCCCCGAAGGCAACTTTGGCCGAGCTTCTCTTCCGTTACTGTTGTGCGTGAGAAATTTTGGACAGTATAAGAAGGGATCTACTTATTTTAGCCGGTTCCGAACGGCAGAACCCTTGTGACATCACTTTTTCCGAGCTTTGTCTATATATATATATATAGCTATATATAAATATATATATATATATATATATATATATATATATAGCTATATATAAATATATATATATATATATATATATATATATATAGCTATATATAAATATATATATATATATATATAAATATATATATATATATATATATGTGTATATATATATATATCTATATATATACATATGTGTATATATATATATATCTATATATATACATATGTGTATATATATATATACATATATATATATACATATATACATATACGTGTATACAATATGGATATTGGTGAAGTATATATATACGTATACACTTCCCTGCAAAATTTTGGGTTAATTACAAAAATTTATTTTTATTATATTTGTTTGACGAGGACCGTTTTATTGAACATGTTTCTATAAAATAATATTTTATAAATATCTGAATATTCAAAATATTTTTTTTTTGTGGTAAAAAAAATTCGTTATTATATCAAGTAAGATGTTTTTCGTCAATTTGTGCGCCTTTCGTTTAATGATGGTCTTACAGATTCCGGGTATTATTTTGACCAATTTTTGGAATGGGTTGGAATTTTTCCCAAGCATTCTTTAAACGTTCCCACAGGTGAGATTCGCTGTCGAGCTAATGCCATAATAATTCAATGGGACTCGCGTCGCAAGATTGGGGTGGCCATTTCATTAATTGAAGAGTGCCGTTTTCTTCTTTCGATTTGATTTCGTTTGTGCAAAGTTTGGATGTGTGTTCAGTGGCATTATCTCGCTGAATCACAAACCCCTCAATTATCATACCGACACCAGATGGAATAACGTTGTTCTGAAGTATTCGGTGATAGTATTCATTCCACATTATTCCATCGATTTTTACCAAATCGCCTACACTATCATAGCAAAAACAAGCCGAGACCATCATACTCTCACTTTCAAACTTGCTTAACACATCCAGATGGATATCATTTGCCTGATTTCTGCGGCACAACATTCGCCTTTTTTTCCCGAAAACTTCGAATTTGTATTCATCGGTCCATAACACCCGTTTCCATTGATCCATCGACCAATTGACATGTTCTTTTATCCATTAGAGTACTTTTTGAACATTTATAGGACCCTATAATGGTCTTTTGGCAGCGTCTCGACCATACAAACCAGCTTCATGCAAACGACGCACACTGGTAGATCGTGGCAAAAAAAAAAATTTAAGTGTTAGTAAATAAGTTTGTTTAAATACTGATCAACAGATCGTAGGTAGGAAAAGAAAAAACAAAACAAAACGTTTTGAAATTGATTAACGTTTAGCAGTACAGTGACCCCAAACTTAAGTATAAATGCTGCCATTTTATATGTGAAATTTATTCCTTTCTGTGAACAGCTCTCACTAATTGATTTATTAACCAATATTCTAATGTTTTTTAAAATAATTTATTGCTCTATTGATATATTATACATCTGACTTTATACAATTTTTCAAATATTGGTCAGAATATAAAAAAAAACCCTTTTTTCAAATTTTAAAAATAAAAATAAAATAAACAAAAACTAACGTATGTCCTCCCCAATTTTATATATAATTTGAATCAATATGTGGTTTATCAGAAACTGCAGTCAGTTATTAAATTCACCTACCACAATCGCTGCAATACTTTTTTTGCCAAGTGACTAAATGTTCATATTTGTAAATAGACAAAATGGTGGTAATTTGAGCACCGTAAGAAATTGTGTATATAAAAAATGGATCGCTCAAAAACTGGACCTGTCACAGAAAATTGTATGTTTCATAAGATCCTTAAGTTAGTTTTCGAGCTTACTAGCAATTTTTATTAATAAATATTCTTATACTGCAGTTCCAGTCCATATTAAGGAAAAATTTGAACATTTCAACTTCAAATTAACAAAGTTTTAAAAATATATCCTCCGTAATTCTTTGATATTTGGTGCTCCGAAGTGTGCTTAATTCAAAACCATAGTCAGTTTCAATATCCACTTGCCAATTTCTTATTAATTAATTCTGTACGAAAGGAGTATTTAAGGGTTCATGCAATATGAAGCCCATAACTACTCATATAAAATTTTGAATGTATTACATATATCGATCAAATGATGTCCACTATAATTTGAGGTAGGGTTTCCAAAATCACTCGTATAGATGAGATCCTGATAAAACGATTTCGAAATCTCTTACAAGTTTTATCTAACGGAGAGAAAGTATTTTCAACAAAGTTTGAAATGTATACAACGAAAACCGCAGACATTTTTATTCCATCTATATCTGTGCACAAAGTGTTGATGCATGCAAGCAAAATAATGGAACAACTAGAGATTCCGATTGGATGGCTATCGGAAGAAGCTCAGGAAGCATCGAATAAGATTTTTATACTGCCCGGCTTCATAATAGTGCTACTCTAGGGTGGCTAATAATGAGGATGTATTGCATTTTCTGTTGATCACCTCAGACCCTCTTATTAGTAGTAGGCGTAGCAAACGAGAAAAAAAATAAAAAGGAATTAACACTAGAAGACATACTCCTGGCTTGATGTCAAAGAAAACATAATTTAATTTCATGTCAAATATAGCTTTCGACCTTTATTTAGCTTATATCAGGTGTAGTAAAAAGAAATCCATTATAAAGATGGCTTTAGTAATCCGTATCTCGCGTTGTATAAGTGCGATCGGGTTACACTAGATGGCGTTAGAAAAATAGGATTTCGTACTAAAGAAACTTTTCAGGCAGTTTTGTGATTGCTAGACTCAGTTTTGTTTGAGCACGCGTTAAAGATGGACACCAGTAAAGAGAAAATACGCCATATTTTACAGTTTTTCTTTGATGAAGGCGAAAACGCAAATCAGTCGGCTGAAAATGTGAATAGAGTTTATGATCCTGATACTGTAATAGCCAATAACATACAATTTTGATTTCGTAGTTTCCATTCCGGTAATTTTGATGTCAAAGGTGCACAACGCTCTGAAATGCCAATTGTCGAAAATATCGATAAAATAATGGAAATCGCCAAGTCCGACAGTCACGTAACCACTGTTTCCATTGCCCAGGAGCTAAACATTGCACAAAAAACTGTTTGGAACTATTTAAATAAGGCTGGATACAAAAAGATGCTAGAGTTAATGCAAAAAAAACCTCATGGACCGAATTTCCATCTGCGAATCTCTGCTGAATCGCAACAAAATCGATCCATTTCTGAAGCGGATGGTTACAGGTGATGAAAAGTGGGTCACTTACGAGATAACGTCAAGCGAAAACTGTCGTGGTCGAATCGCGGTGAGCCGGCGCAACCGGTGGCAAAGCCAGGATTAACGGTCAGGAAAGTTTTGCTAAATGTTTGGTGGGATTGGCAGAGAATCATCTACTATAAGCTGCTCCCCTACGGCCAAACTCTTAATTCGGACCTGTAGTGTCAACAATTGGACCGTCTGAAGGAAGCAATCGCCCCGAAGCGGCCAGCTTTGGCCAATTGGAGAGGAATTGTGTTCCATCAGGACAACGCCGGGCAACACACATCGATAGTGGCTCGCCAGAAGTTCCGGGAGCTTGGTTGGGAAGTTCTTATGCATCCACCTTATAGTCCAGACTTGCCACCAAGTGACTACTACCTGTTACTGTCTATGGGAAATGATTTTGCTGGTGAAAAATTCGCCTCAAGATAAGTTTGTGAAAATCGACTGTCCAGTTTTTTGCCAATAGGGACGAGGGTTTCTATGAGAGTGGCATTATAAAATTACCTTCAAAATGGCAACAAGTTATCGAACAAAACGGCGCATATTTGACCTAAATCGGATCATTCTAACTATGCTAAATAAAACCTTCTATTTAATGCAAAAATAATAAAATAAAAATACTAAATATTCTACATTCTACATTTCCTTATATATGTATTAGCGGTAAAAGGTTGTGCGACTTATGGGCTTACTCATTTAATATGACCTTTAACAATGTTGGCTTTACACCAAAATTTTGCATGTTTCGATTACATTTTCCTAATTCCTCATTTCTTAAAAAACTTATCTCTTATGTGGTTGGGGGGAGCTTGTGGAGGCGAAATGTTATACCGATCTTAACCATTCCCAGCATATGGCGTTTGTTTGTCAATGCCCATCTCGATTTAGTGGTTTTGAGATATAAATACTCAATAAAATGCGCGCCCCATTCAAAATATGGTTAGTTTTGAAAATATTGCAATTTAAACAGCGATTTAATATTTTCAAAATTCCTATTTTATGGGGAGTACGCGTTTTTGTAGACGGATTATCTCATTTTAGCACCTTTTACTAATATTCATCAAAGAAGCTAGTGCACCAAATTTGAATATTGTAGGTCTATTTATAGCCAATTTTTGTATGAAACGTTCCCACTGTGCGACGTACCGCCGTTGTCTCGGAGATTGGATACGATAAGGTTTCATTAATCTCGCCCCGTAAATCTGGCACAGTTTTGAATCGAGAACGTTTGCTGGTCATTTGTAACAGACGATTATCCTGTTTGATTATTTTTCTGGGTCTTCCGGTGTTCTGTCATCAAACGCGTTCGTTTCAGCGTATCTTTTGAAGGTTGTGCAAACTCCTTTCAAAGAAACACCCACAATTTATTCAATTTTTCTCATTAAATGACTGAGTTTTTGCAAATTAACAATTTGAGCTGGTTTTTCTTTCGATATCTGCTGGTGGGTGGGATATATTACGTTCTGACATCAATAAGAATGATAAAAACGTTTTTAACTGAACATTACGCACACACGTGATTTGTGAAAATATACCGTTATTTTTAGAATCGTATCATTTGTAGCAATATGCACTTTGATTATCACAATACATTTTGGTCGGCTTCTGATCAAAGTTCAGGTTAAGCTCACTTTCCAGTCCTCGTAACCAAATGACTTCTTGTATCGTGGATAACATAGCCATGTACTCAGCTTCACTTGTTGACAACGCGACTGTTGGCTGGCGTTTGTTGTTCCATGAAATTGCAAAATCTTTCAATATATTCACATATCCTGTCACCGATCGATGATCTTCAATATCGTTATCCCAATCTGCATCTGTGTGAGCAACTATGTCACAGTTTACACTTGAAGAGAAATGTATTGGGTGTGTGAATTAGTACCGGCCTTTTAGGTTTAGATGGCGCCACGCGTAAGCTCGATGTCGTACATCGTTGTCCGAAATGTCATTTTAAATGTCTATTCACTTCTCTACCCAATACACAGTGTAAGGTGTGGTTTGTGCGCTTTAAAAACGGTGATTTTGATAACAAAGACAAAAAACACTCAGGACAGCCAAAAAACTTTGAAGACGAGGATTTGGAAACAGTAATCGACCAAGACCTGGTCGAACCATTACGGAAGTGCTGTACCGACAACAATTGATGCGGTTGAAGAGAAAAATGATCGAGAAACGGCCTGAATATGCAGCCAGACACAAGTTGGTAATTTTTCACCATCACGGTGCTCCGCCACACGTTGCTATTCCTGTCAAAAACCATCTTGCTAATAGCGGATGGGAAGTTTTACCCCACCCGCCTTATAGCCCAGACCTGGCGTCTTTAAATTACCACTTGGTCCGGTCCATGCAGAATGCCTTAATGGAATACGCTTCACTTTAGTCACCGGAATCAAAAATTGGAAACATAAAATCGGGGAAGTTCTTTTGGGATGGAATCCATAAATGCATATGAGTAATTGTCATAGTTTCAGATGGACAATACTATGAATGACATATTTGTTACAGAATTCTTAAAATTAAAAGATTTTTGAGCACTAAAAAGGCCGGTTAGTAGTTCACAAACCCAAAAATTTTATTTCAAGTGTACCCTTTAAATACCTGAATAAACGTTTTACCGCCGTCCAATGATCTTGTTTAGGATTCTTGTTAAATCGGCTTAGATAATTTACTGTCTGGCATATATCAGGTCGTATACACTGCGCAGCAAATAAAATACTTCCAATTGCTTATTGGTAAGGAGTTTCCTTAATGTTTCATCAATCGAATCTTCCTTTTTAAACTTTCGATTCAAATCGAATGAAGTTGATATCGGATTGCAATTTTCCATATTATATATTCGAAGTATACAGTGGCTCCCAGCTTATTTCGTACAGTGACAGTTTAAAAATTGCTGCAGTCGTAATTCCTAATATAGCAAAAATTTGAACAAAATATAAATGCCATTTTTGAAAGGAAGGTTTGTTTTTTATTTTCCAAAATTTACTTTTTCAAAATTTTAGTGTTTGACACTATAAAAAAATAAAATAAGAAAAAAATAGGAAAATTCATGTCACAGCTTATTTCGTACAGTCTCTTTAAGTTCAAACTAAAAACAAAGTAAGTTGATTTTAATATTTAGTTGACATCCCTTAGCGTTAATGACAGCCTGGAGTCTACTTGGCATTGAATCCACCAATTTTTGAGTGATGTCTGGTGTGATTTTTTTCCATTCCTCCATCAGTACCTTCTTTAGGTCTTGCTTATTAGAAATCTTGTGTGTTCTTATTTTATTGTCCAAAATAGACTAAAGATTTTCAATCACATTCATGTCAGGTGACTGTGGTGGTGGAGACATCAAGTGTGAGCAGTTCAAATAAGCCAAGATTGCACAATCCCAGATTTATGTTTTGGGTCATTATCTTGGTAATACCGAAATTCTTCCCGCAAACCCAGTTTGTCTGCACTTTGAAGTAAATTGTTTTTCAGAATCTCGAGGTACTTCATTTTGTCCATTGTTCCCTCAATAAAAACCAATTCACCTACTCCGGCTGCTGACATACAGGCCCAAACCATCACGCTACCGCCACCATGCTTCACTGTGGGCTTAAGGTTCTCCTTGTTTAGCTCGGTATTCGCTTTACGCCAAACATATGACATTCCGTCCGAGCCAAAAATATTAAACTTAGACTCATCCGCGAAAATAACGGTATTCCAGAACGCAGGAGTATTAATAATATGCTCTTTGGCGAAGTCAAGTCGGCGTTGTATATTCATTTTTGAAATGAATGGTTTCTTTCGGGCTACTCGACCGTTCAAGTCATGATTGCGCAGCACACGTCGGACAGTTTCAGCACTGGATGATTTTCCTATTTCACGCTGAACCTCTGCAGCCAACTTCGGAGCGGATAACTTTGGATTTTTCTTAATTTTTCGTACAATATAACGCTCGTCTGAAGCGTTGAAAATCTTATTAGGTGCTTCTCTGCCCTTGTTCTCCAACCGATTTTCGCGAACGAAGCGTTGAATGATGTATTGGACAGTTGAGGCACTTAAATTTGTCATTTCAGCAATTTTTCGCACACTCTGACCTTTCCTAAAATGGTTAATTACCAGTTTACGCTGTTCCATCGTTGTACGACGACCCATAACGCTAAATGTTTAATTTACAGCACTTTAACTATTTAAAATAATAATAATAAAAATTGTTATAATAGTTAAAAAGGTCCAAAAACTCATACAATTCAAAAAAACTTTGTAACTGCGCGGCAGAATGAAACTTACTTACATTGAAGTTTGTGTACGAAATAAGATGTGAGCTGAAAATCAGCTGATCAATAGTTTTTCTCTCTTGCATGACAAAAAGAACAATTTTTGGGGTTCCCCGTTTTCTTATTAGGTTTACTAAACACATACATAGACATCTACATTCAAAACTTATTGATAAGTTTTTTAGTTTCGATGTTACAGCCATGTACATAAAAATATATACACTGTACGAAATAAGCTGTGAGCCACTGTACCTTTTATAAATTCTTCTTGATCAAGAAATAAAATATTCTATTTTTTCGTAATTCTTATACCAAGGCATGGATTCGTCTCCCCTAAGAACTTCATTTTAAAATGTGTCATTAATCGTCATTAACCACCTTTTTTAATTTAAGAATATGTCCTTTTGGAACGTTGATGCCTGATGGTGAATCAATATACATCTTCAGTAAGTTCACCTTGTAAAAACGCCGTTGCAGCATCCGTTTGTTCTATATGGAACTTATAACTTTCTTCTAATGCTATTAGATAACTTATTGATGTATTGCGTACGACAGGTGAGAATGTTTTTTTATAATCTATCCCCTTAAGTTGTGTATATTCTTTAACTACGAGTCTGTCCTTGAAACGAATACTATCATCTTTCTCTTTTTTCCTTTTGAATACCCATATCGTCTTGATAAGATTACAGTTAGAAGGTTTTGAAATAACAATCCACGTTTGATTTTCTACTAGCGAATGCATTTCGCTCTCAACAGCATTCTTCCATTTTGCAGCCTCATCGCCTGAGGCTGCTTCTTCGATCGTAGTCGGTTCATCGTCAGGTAAAGTTGTAATGTATCCTAAATTTTCAAGTCCCCTCTTTTTCGCTATTCTCTCACTGCGCCTCACTGGTACATTTAGAGCCCTCCATTAACTTTTGACTCTCGTTTACCTGCTTATTAACATTCGCAACTTCGTCACTGGTTGCATCTGTTGACTCCTCCTGCTCGGTTTCTTCGTCTTCTAATCCATCTCGAATTTCCACCACTTTGCCATTTCCTGATAAAGACTCACATGACAATGAATTTGAATCGTTGTCATCTTCTCTCTTCGGGAATTTGAAGAAATAAAAATCCTTTTCCTTTTTCTTCAGGAATAAGTATCGTCTAACATCATCATCGAACTGTACATCGCAGCAAGTAGTAACTCCGCTTTGGGTAACTTTCGCTTTGGGTTATATACTCGATATATATATATATATATATATATATATATATATATATATATATATATATATATATATATATATATATATGTATATGTATATATACATACATATATATATATATATGTATGTATATATACATATATATATATATATATATACACACACACACACACACACACACACACACACATATATATATATATATATATATATATATATATATGTGTGTGTGTGTGTGTATATACACCCTGAAGGAAGCCTGGGGTCAAGTGTCTCCAAGTCACCACTTTTGTCGACTATTTTGGTGACACTGTCAATAAAGTGTCTAAACTTTGTACTTTGACTTTGATGGGTAGAGAAATTTTTGACAGCCGCACAGCTGTGCTTCTTCTTGATTTTTTTATTGCTTCATTTTGTTTTGATGAAAGTACACGTGGCCGCGCGAAAAAATAAAAAGTTTTTATAAAAAAAAAAGAAAAAGTGAGTTTAAATAAAGTGAGTTCGTAAATAAATATCATGAGCAAAAGAAATTTTAAAAGACTTGTGAAAAAACAAGCAAATTTGTACAAAAATAAAAATGAAGAGGCAGCAATTTACAGTGAAAGTGCTAAGTTGATTCTTCAACAAATTGTGCATAGAGAACAACACGTACAATATGTTGAAACAAAACCAGAAAATGTTAAGTACAAAGGAGGTGCCATTGTAGAAGCTTTTGTTAATGAATGCGTAATTTCTTGCAAAGAACCTAATAATATTTTTTCGGTTAAATCAGATGTTCCTGTAAAAACTGAAGCAATAATAAAAGAAGACGACATCTACGTTGAAGTACGGCGTTTGTTGGATTTAGAGAGTTTTTTCCAAGAACCCCTCAATTCTTGTGAATTAGGCATTTTCAAAACAAATCTACTTTTAGGTGAAAAAGAAAAATTTTTATTGAAAGATGTTCAGAACAAATTTTTATACTTACCTTTTGATACCAATTTTGTAATAATACCAATTCTACACAGCTGCCTTCCAGAAGAATGTCGAACGATAATGCCCAACATTCCAAGGGAAAACTGAAGTATTTTCCCCCACAAGGTAATTTTTATATTTCACCATTTTTACATTATATACTGTACTGATAACATACATATTTTATTTTATTTTCAAGTTAATCAAAAATGCCATGGCTGTGAAGAACTGTCAAAAAAATTTGATCTATATAAAGGTTTGTTAAAAAATAGCAAAAACCAGCTCAGAGTGGCGAGTTCATTGTGCTTCTTACTAATATACGTACATACATATATGTATCTTTACAGGTGCTGCTCAAAAGCAATATAATACTATGGTTGATATTTTGGCGGAACACAAAGTTTTACTGGATCGCATAGTTACCCAAAACGCAGTTGTCACAAATATGATGGGAATTTTTCCAATTAACAACGAAGAAAAATTGAACGAATTTGAAGCTATTTTAGCGACGCAAACAGATCCATACGTAAGTGTGGAAACGAAATCAATATGGGAGTTGGTATTGATTCGCTACATTACTGTAGTAAAGCGAAAGAGAAGTCCGCAAAATTCAAAACAAATGAATTCAACAAAAATTCAAAAACAGAACACTGTCCCTATTAGTTCGGAAAATAGATACGCTCTGCTTTCAGGTGATGAAAGTGACGAAAATATTATCTCCAAGAAAAATTTCAAACCCCCACCCATTTTCTTGAGAGAACGCAACTCAGATAAGTTGATTTCTAGAATTACAAGTCTTATAGGACCAAAGAATTTCCATGTTGTTCCTATTCGCAAAGGCCAAATTGAGGAAACGAAAGTGCAAATCTACAGGGAAACTCATTATCGCAAAGTAATAGCGGAATTTGATGCTGTAAAAAAGAATTACTACACATATCAGCTAAAAAGTAGTAAGGGCTTAATCGTTGTACTCAAAGGCGTCGAACCCAACGTTGATATTAACGAAATCAAACTTGCCCTCCAGGAAGAAGGGTTTCAAGCCAAAACAGTATTCAACATTCTCAACAAGAGCAATATACCTCAACCGTTATATCGTATTGAGCTGCAGCCTGAAACAAAACCCCTAAAAAAAGGTGAAGTACACCCCATATATAAAATTCGATATTTATTGCATCGCAAAATCACAATCGAAGAACCCCATAAGAGAACTGGACCTCCTCAGTGCAGCAACTGCCAAGAATATGGACATACTAAGACATATTGTACCCTGCCAGCTGTTTGTGTGATTTGTGGAGATCTCCATAAATCAAACATATGCCCAAAATCTAAAGGCGACACTAGCATGAAAAAATGCAGCAATTGTGGAGGTAATCACACCGCAAATTATAGAGGTTGCCCAGTATATACAACCCTAAAGCTAAATTTCTCCGCTAGCAATCAACCTCTAAAACCAGTTGAGCAAACTCAGATAGCCAACTCAAGTAAGAGACAAAATATTGATGCAACACAATTCTTCTCTGCAATCCCAAACAAGAATCAAACCAATTCATACGCTAGCGTGTTAAAACAAAACCCACACCAACAAAGCAATGTAAATAATGAGCAGAAACACTCACTGCCCACCCAACAGCCAAGTACCCTTGAACATTTGCTTCAAACATTGATTCAGAATATGAACCAATTCATGAACTCAATGCAAACAATGATGCAAGAAATGATGAAAAATCAATCGATGTTACTCCAAACATTGCTATCCAGACCATGAGTTGTCTCAAGATATGCCACTGGAACGCCAACGGCTTAAGCCAGCACCGTTTGGAGCTAATTCAATTCCTTGAATCCAGCCAAATCGACATAATGATGATATCTGAGACCCATTTCACTGACAAAAATTGCTACCAAATACCATATTACAAACTGTACACCACAAATCATCCGCATGGTAAGGCACGCGGAGGAACTGCCATATTGATAAAAAGCAGAATAAAACATCATGTTCTTGAAGATTTTAGTAGCGTCTACTTGCAAGCAACATCTATATGTCTGGAAGAATACATCTCTAAGCTAGTAATATCAGCGATATACTGTCCCCCAAGATACAGTATTACCGAACAGCAATATAAAGAATTTTTCTCAACTCTTGGTAGCAAATTCTTGGTTGCTGGCGATTTCAACGCCAAACACACTCACTGGGGCTCCCGATTAATAACTCCAAAAGGCAAAAGACTATGTTCAATCATCACTAACCACGGCTACGATGTTATTTCAAATGGTCAACCGACATATTGGCCGACGGACAAGAGGAAAATACCCGATCTCATAGACTTTGGAGTCGCCAAAGGTTTGCAGATGGAAAATATCTCCACAGAGTGTAATTATGATCTATCATCTGACCACTCACCCACGGTAATATCTATAAAATCACCAAGCCCCCAAAGCAATTGCGTTAGAAAGAAAATAGACTGGTTAAAATTCAAGAAATATATAAATTCCCATCTTCCTCTGAGTACTGTATTAAGAAATGGACACGATGTTGACTCAGCACTCGAAAAATTCAACCAGCTGCTCTCATTAGCTCTCAGCTCAGCCACCTGCACAAAGGTATGCAAGCAATCCAACTATAGCCCATACACACCAGCCGATATTGAATTGCTAGTAAGACAAAAAAGAAGACTCCGAAGACAATGGCAAGAATTCAGATCACCGAATCTGAAAACACAGCTACAGCACTGCACTCGAAAGTTAAAGCAAGCCTTAAAAAATAAAAACAACAAAGAGTTAGAAGAGCACATAGCGAAATTAACACCTGGTGAAGCATCAGACTACTCTTTGTGGAAATCAGCAAAAAAATCAAATCGGCCAATTCTCACTGATTCCCCCATCCGTTTGAGTGACGGTAATTGGGCTAGAAGCAACTGTGAGAAGGGTTTGGCTTTTGCAAACCACCTAAAAAGTGTGTTTACACCCAATCCACCCTCTTCACAGTCCTCATTACCAATATTAACTTCTCAACCTTGCTCAATAACGCTCAAAATTAAAAAAAAGGACATATTCAAAGCAATTTATAAAGATTTAAACCCAAAAAAATCACCTGGTCCAGATAAAATTACCGGTAAAATGATAAAAGAGCTACCTCCAGCTTCAGTAATTCATCTGATGCACATTTTCAATGCTATCCTTCGTATTAAACACTATCCCAAATGCTGGAAAACTTCAAAAATTATTATGATAGCAAAACCAGGAAAAGACCCTACAAAAGTTGCATCGTACAGACCTATCAGCCTCCTGCCTCTACTTTCTAAAGTATTCGAAAAGCTACTTGTCATGAATATAACTCCATTTATTAATCTCAACCAACTGATTCCTCAACATCAGTTTGGATTTAGAAAACAGCACGGCACAATAGAACAAGTCCACCGCATTGTAACTCTGATAAGGAACACTTTTGAAGAAAAAAAGTATTGCTCAGCTGTCTTTCTTGATATCACTCAAGCTTTCGATAAAGTATGGCACGATGGCCTTATTTACAAACTCAAACTATTACTGCCTGCAAATGTCTCCTCATTGCTTAGTAGCTACCTCACGAAAAGACAATTTCTCGTACATCACAAGGATTACACAACAAATCCATTGGATATTCACGCTGGCGTTCCTCAAGGAAGCGTTTTGGGTCCCTTACTGTATCTCTTATACACTTCAGATATGCCCAACAATAACTATACATTCATATCGACCTTTGCTGATGATACGGCAATATTGTGCTCTCGCTCTAACCCCATAGAAGCTACTAAACTCCTGCAGACTCATGTCGATTCTCTCGAAATCTGGCTAGCAAAATGGCGTATAAAAGTCAATGAATCAAAGAGCGTACATGTAACCTTCACGCTAAGGCTAGATACATGTCCCCCACTTAAAATTAATGGCCAATCAGTTCCACAATGTTCCTCAACAAAGTACTTGGGTATTCACCTTGACAGAAGGCTGACATGGAAAAATCACATAGAGGCAAAGAAAACTCAGATCAAGCTTAAAATGAATCAGTTATGGTGGCTGTTACACAAAAGATCAAAGTTGAATCTTGAATACAAAGTGCTATTATATAAAGCAATCCTGAAACCAATCTGGACTTATGGTATTCAGTTTTGGGGCACCGCATCTCCCTCTAATATCGAAAAATTGCAGCGAATACAATCCAAGTGTCTGCGAATTATTGTAAACGCGCCTTGGTATATGAGGAACGTTAACATCCATCGAGATTTAAATGTATCCACAATTTCTGAGGAAGTTGCAATGTCCTGCAGAAGCTACATTCAAAAATTACACAACCATCCGAATCCCCTTGCTAGGCAATTGTTGCTGAGCAAGGGGCATCGTCGATTAAAAAGAAAAGACACACTGAATATGCTGTAAAATTGCTACATCTCGCGACTCACCAAATTGTGATGGAACGTAGGGGATATCACATAGTTTTATTTAGTTTGTAAGATTTTAATACTTATTGTTAGTTTCTTGTATTTAAGAAAGATTCAATAAAAAAAAAAATAAGCTAACAAAAAAAAAAAAAAAATATGGGAGTTCACGCCCTGTAGTTTTTGCTCTTGTATCGTGTATTCGTGGATGCATGTATTTGTTTTTGTAAAGTTACAAAATTCACCACAAAAACCACGAATATACGCTACAAGACCAAAAACTACAGAGCGTGAACTCCGATAATACACCAACAATTTTGAATTCCTTGTTTATATTTGATAGATACGGCAAATCAAGTTACTTCTCGGTGGTAATGCTGAACGCAACCTACATCAGGTATTTGACCACAATATAATTATGAATTTCAATGTTGACGGATCTTTCGGCAAAAAGCGATTACGGGACTACGGAAATGTGTTCACGGCTATGATAGGTAAACAGTTTTTTTAAATGAGATTTTAAATTTCTTTCAATATTTCAACATATGTATTTTTTTCAAATACCCAGATGCTATATCAACTTTCAGCGAATTTCCTGATAAAACATTGAGAGCAGCATTTCAACGACAGAAAAAAAAATATTTTAAACAAACCAGTCGCAGCAAAGCCAAAAATAAAGAACAAAATGAAAACGAAGGCGACTCTTCTGACAAAGAAGAATAATTTTATTTTTATCAATTCAAAATGCTGAAAGGTTTAGCCAGCCTTGAAGAAATTGGCTCTTTTATTTTTAAAAAATATACAAATACATATGTGAAAACTTTTTAGTTAAAAAAAATGTACCAAGACTTGTAACACATAAGATTTAAATCTAAGAAAAAACCTCGCAAAAAGACTGTAACGTACAATGTGTACCTTCTTTTTTTTACTTTTACATATATAACTATGAAATTTAATTTTCTTTAGTAAAACATTTAATTTTTTACAAAACAAAAGCACCTGTTTAACTTAAATCCCTCCCAATATTACAAGTGTAGTAATTGCTTCCAAAAGTGTAGACTAGAATTACTAAAATGTACTATTGAATCTCTAGTTCCAATGTCTCCATGTGGTGCCAAAAGAACCACCCAGTCTATAGTGAGTCTATAGTGCTAAGGTCACTAGTGGATTCTCAATGACAAGCACATGTATAATGTCTACAGTTGAGAGCATTGCCTGGGGTATAAGTGGTCAGTAGTACTGGTGACAAAGTCAATAGTGAATCAGTACAGTTTCACTAACGGCATTTCCTTCAGGGCACATATGCCCTGCTAGCCATGACTACCCACTTCCCCTTAAAATTCCAATATTATCTCACACTTTTTTGTCTGAATACAAATACTAATGCATATTTCTGGGATATTTCTTATTGCTTTATTTTTCATGTAATGAGTGCGAATGAAATAGCATGACGTTAATTGACAAAATTTTTTTAGCTTTCATTCTTGCTTTATTAAATCAGTCAAAATGATAAATTCAAAAATATATTGACACATTAACCCTTGCTTACGTATGAGGGTCAAACTTCTAAAATGAATTTGTGTATTTTCTCTTTTCGATTAATATTAATTTCATTGTAATTACATTAACTTTTGTTAATTGTTGCTATAATTAAAATGATCAAAAATTTGTTTAAAGCACAGTGTCTTGCTTTCAAAAATTTAAAAATATGCATTCAAAATCTTGTGGCCAATCAGAGGGTTAATAATGTTGACAATGAACAAATGTTGAACTGTCAAAACATTTGTAATAATTTTACATTGGAGCCATCAAATTGGTAAGTTGACAAATATTTTATATTTTATTAAATTTAATTATATTAACAGAAAAGAACCAAAGAAAGAAGAATCCTCAAGATAAGGCAATACAGTAAGTTGAAGTGAAGAAAATATACAAGAGAAATTATACAAGACATCGATTTCGTAATTTTTTTTTATATATCCAACAGTTCAAGTAAGTACATTGTTTGCAATTTATTTTGATTTTGGTATATTGCGTTTATCATTTATGCATTTATATTAACAGAAAAAAAGCAAGAAAGGAAGAAGCAATAAAATATTAAGAAGCAAGAAGCAAGATCATATTAAGCAATACAATTATTAATTTTGGATACTGCCAATAGCTGAAGTAAGTGAATTGTTTACATTTTTTTTTTTATATTATTAAAGTGCATCTATGTTGAATATGCAAGAAGAGTGAAAGTGATGTGTTTCGTAGTGAAATAGGACAGAATTTACTTAAAATTTGTTAAATTTGCATCCATTGTAGTGCTTTTAATTTCGAACCAGATCATAAATTCGCCAAAAGTGAATTGTAATCACATTTAGTCTTTGTGAGCATATTTGGCGAATTTATGGTCTGGAATGTTGTGTTGTATGTGTCAACATTATAAAATTACAGCGTTCGTTAATTTGCATATTCAACATAGTATTATGGGCACAACAAATAAGCCTTTATCTTAGGCTTATTAATAATTTATAAATTATTAGTTTTTATTATTAACATTAGTATTATTTATTATTATTAATACTATTATTATTCATTATATTATATCTATTATATTATTATTATTAACGCTATGCATAAGAAAACTTTTTCTAACCTCCTGAGTAAGGAGAAAGCATATTTCGAAGCTACAGTTGCGAAGTTTCGCAAATTAAATGAGCCCGCTCTTAGGTTAGAAAGCGATGATATACCATCAACGAGTAGAGCAGCAATTAGTAATACGTTAGAAAGTGATATACCAACCGGCAGTAACCAATCATTTTCTAATTTAGGTATTGAGGAGGAAGATAGCGGTGATGGCCACAATGAGAGGTTTTTGTTGGAAGATAGCGGAGAACCATCAGCAAACAGTGAGGAAATATGTAGAGGGTTGAAGACATGGGCAATAAGAAACAATGTTTCCCAAAATTGTCTAACGGACCTCCTACAAACATTATATAAAACGGGTCTTAAGGGTCTACCGTTGACCGCTAGAACACTTCTAGCTGCAAGTAGGGAACAAGTTAATATTAGACGTTTTCCGAGGGTGATTTTTTGTATTTAGGAATACAATATAATTTTAATTTTAAAGAGTTTGACTTCCTAGAAAACGAAGAGCACATTTCAATAGATGTAGGAATAGATGGGCTCAAATTATTTAAAAGTTCTAATAGGGCATTGTGGTCAATTTTAGGGCACGTCGTAGGTTTTCCTAATTCTAGACCTTTTACCATTGCTTGCTTCTCAGGAATGAGTAAGCCGGGCGATGTGAATAATTTCCTTATGGAATTTTGTGAAGAGGTAAACATTTTGAGCAGAATGTAGTAAAGGTAGGATCTAGGCAAGTTTTAAAACAGTTTAATGTTAGGCTTTTTACGTGTGATGCACCAGCTCGCGCCTTTGTAACTGGTGTGAAGTCACACACAGGGAAAAATAGCCTAAATGTCTTCAGGAAGGACAGTATATACAAAGAAGGGTGTGTTTTTCTCAAAATGTAGGAGAATTGAGGGCATATACTTCTTTTAAAAACCGGTTAGATTATACACACCACTTAGAAGCATTTAGGTTGCGTGAAAATTTGCTAGAATTCGTAAATATTGACATGGTTTCTCTGTTGTCGTTAGAACCCATGCATTTAGCATTTAACCATGCATTTAACTAAAAAATTACTTCAGTTGCTTATTAAGAGGGGGAACGTAAGGAAGATGAACGAGAAAGTATTGTTTCTCAATAATTACGTTCCCTCTGAATTTTCGAGTCGTAGCCGAGATTTGGATGAAATAAGCAACTGGAAGTCCACAGAATACCGACAATTTTTATTATATTCTGGGTTGTTTGTTTTAAAATACTGCATTCCAGACGACTTATATTATCATTTTCTTTTGTTGCATTCCGCAATTCGACTTTTAAGTTGTGAAAAATCATGTATAGTAGAATGTAATATCGCCAATGAAATGTTAAAAGAATTCGTAAAATTGTTTAGTAATTTTCATGGCGAACATTTAATCAGTTTTAATGTCCATGGTCTTTTACATTTAAGTGATTGCGTAAAACAATTTGGACCATTAGACAATTTTTCAGCATATAAGTTTGAAAATTATATGCAACAAATAAAAAAAATTATTAATAATCCTAATAGGATATTACAACAATTATTTTTAAGAATAGAAGAACGAAGAAATATTACGGATTCTAGCAAATTTGCAAAAATCGATAATTTTGTTATCAATTTTAAAAAAGAAAAAGATAGTTTCATTTTCAGTAAAAAAACCGGATCCCTGAAAATTGTCAACCAACAAACCCAAGCAGATAGTTTTGGTTGTGTGGTTCTGACAAAAGTTGGAGATGTTTTTAGAAAGCCAATGTCGTCATCATCTGGTTTAGGTTATTTAGTAGCTTAGGTTATAGATAAGGATATTCATATTATTAAGAAACAAGATCTAGATTTTAAGTATTTTTTTAGTCCAGTAGGGAACAAATATATTTCAATTCCCGTATTACATAACTTATTTTATAATTTTACATAGTAGATGGAATTCTCATTCTTACTGGATGAGGAGGAGGAGGAGGAGCTGGATGTCAGTCAGGCAAATGGCAAAACGAATTAATGTTATTTATACTTATTACATTTTCATAACTTTCACATTATAGCAGGAGTACGTCGCCGTTCCGACATGGCTCAATCCCACTCGGAACGTATGGCCACCCAAAATGACGTAAACAACGACTCAGGTAGATTAAACTAACAATGTATATTGATGGTATTTTGAATCTATATTTAATTTTTAGGAAATGCAACGGTGCTGCAACAAATTTTGGCTACCCTTGGAAGAGTGGAGCCTCGGCAGGAGGAAATTTTGAAACGGCTTACCGCCGTAGAAAGCGCGCTTGCCGAGAAGGTACGTATTCATTTGATTAAATGCTTCAACGTTAGTTAGAACGCAAATTTTAATTTCAGATGCCCGAAAGCGCTGAAGTTCAAGTACAGTACAGTACAAGCTTACCGCAGTGTAAGCCGTATCACCGGTGACGTGGTGAGTGAGGAGCAAATTTTACTAAAAAGTATGCTCCCGATGTGTCGACCTAGTACTCGGTAAGAAGAAGGTGAAGTTTTTACGTGAGTACCTGCCTGGAAGGCCTATCTCACGGCGCTCAAAGCACAACGTATCAGAATTAAGCGTCGATAAGCGCCCCCCATGACTAGAAGGCAACGACTTCTAGCCCTGATATACCAATTTGGGGTGCGTGAATGGCCGCACTACCCACCCTTGGTGAGGATCGAGGCCCATCTTAAACCTCTGCTGGACTATGGGGTCCAGCACCCGGTTGAGAATGCAACTCCACACCGAGCAACGTGCTCTACCCGCGTACCTTTGGGTATTAACCACAGCCACCACGAAGCTCCCCGAAGAGCCGTTCCCAACGATCAGGTTGGAGCAAGCTCCAAGGGCTCCTGATCCCCGTGGTACCAGATTAAAGTCTCCGGTCGGACTTCGTAGCCAAAGCTACTACCAGTTGAGCTACCATTCAGCTCCGGACTGGTGGCCAAAAAGAAAAACAAAAAATACACACCACCAAAATAAATAAATAAATAATAAATAGCAACAATTAAACTTAGTACTTATAACTATAGCTTAATAGTAAGGCAACTTATAAATAAATGAATAAATAATAATGAACAAAAAATTCAACGTCGAGGCAAAACAACCGGTACCAGCAAGGCCGCAAGAGGTTATTGTTTTATCGCATAGCGAACGGCTGTGCCTCGACTCACAGCCAGCGACCAAATACTGGCACCTTCCCACCCATTGAGAATAAAAATGTTTCGACAAAGAAAAAACCCCACACAGTGACCCCCAAAACGTTGTTCCCAAGTTAGTGGGAGCTGCATAAAGCAGCAACCCGGAACACAACGCCCGCGAAGCGAGACCGGGAGACGTCGAACGGAAGTCCGAGTCCCCCCAGACCAACCCAAAAAAATAACACATTCACACATACCCCCAAAACAAAACATGCACACACAAGGCTATTCAGACTGCCTTGCCATTAGTCTTCTCCGTTTAAAAACAGAACACGTAAAGTTACTTAAATTACTTACATGCACATCACTGGCTAAGATATTTGCAAAGAACCACTGCCCGTCACTGCGTGTGATCCCCATTCCCTCCAGATCTCTGAACTCCGAGTAAATGGGGCACACACACAGGACGTGCAGCCAATCTTCTACACCAGCACCACACATACACCCTTCACTATCGCTCAAATGTCTACCAAATAAAAACGCATTCAAACTACCATGGCCCGTCAGCAAGAAACCAAGACTCAAGTTGAAACCAAAATCTGGATTCCCCACCAACGCGCGCACCCCCGGGACAAAACTATAAGTCACTGGACTGTTATCCCAGCGATCCTGCCACTTCGACAAAACACATTCACTTAAAATACGCTTACATTCAGTGTAACCACGCAACAAGTCACTATCAGACACCCAACCAGACCGCAGCACAGGCTCATTCATCCCCCTCCTGAGAAAGAAGGACAGAGCACGCTCTGTCACGACTAGGTCAAGAGGAGGCACACCCATCAACACTTGCATTGCCTCCGTAGAGACAGTGCGACATACAGGTAGGCAAGCTAGGAATACAACACGTTGACAAGAACACACTTTCGCTCGGCCAGCAACCTGCATGGCCGTCTCGTACCATATAGATGATCCGAACGTGGCGCAAGCCACGATACATGATACGGACGGCACGCCGGCTGAGGCCCTAATCACACCTAACAATACGGCGCACTTGCCCCACAACATTCAACAATCGCTTCCTAACACATACAATATGAGGCAAAAAATTTAAGCGTTCACCCATTGTAACCCCAAAGTATTAGACCTCCGTCGCATACTTGAGGGTACTGCCGTTCACACTGATGAGGCGGGCGAGACGATGACAACTTGCCTTTAAGCAACATCATTACCGTCTTGTCCGCCGACACATCCACACCCACTCCGGAACCCCATTCGTGGACCACCTGCAGCAGATCCTAACCTATCTTTCGATACTAGCTCTAGATTGGCCCTCTACTAAGATCAAAAGATCATCTGCGTACGCACAACACCTACACAATTCCTCAAGCTGACGCAACAGGGAATCCATCATGAGGTTCCATATAAATGGGCCGCATATGGACCCCTGCGGACAGCCACGCACCACACTAATATCAACACTATCATTCACACCAAATACACATGCCCTTCTGTCGGAAAAATAGCTCTTCCACAGGCTAATCTCCCGACAGTCGAGCTCAATCAAACGCTGAATCACTCTATCCCAGCGCAGGTAATCAAACGCACCCTTAAAATCAATAAAAACACCTAATACATACTTGCTCGTAGAGCCACGCACAGAATCTTTCACGTACATCCACGCATCCTCAACCCTCCGACCCGAACGAAAACCAAACTGCTTATCCGAAATCTGACCAACACTCTCCTGAAGCCGTTCCACCATGACCCGTTCCAGCACCTTGCCAAGCACCGGTAGGAGACTGATGCCCCGATAAGACCGGAGAATACTCCGGACCTTATCAGGAGACTTCATGAGAACTACCACCCTAGCTACTTTCCACTCGCGTGGAAAAATACCCTCCCATATGCACTTATCGAAGATGGCCTCCAAGTATTCCGGAATGGACTTCCACAGATGCTTACACATCTAGCCAGTCAGCCCGTCAATACCCGGAGAACGCCTCGACCTAACCAGGCTAAATGCATAGTCTAACTCACTCGTCTCTAAGGGGGGAATCGGTCTCTCTTCAAGAGGAGGTACCGGTTCCACCGCCCTGTTGAAAAACTCATTCAAGAGGACGTTCATGCATCCCCTCCATGTTGATATCATCGTTCTACCCACACGGAGTACACTTACATCCGTATTCTTCGCGTGGAATATCTTATATACTTTTCCCCAGGGATCGTCCCTATTATCCCTAACAAAACTACGCCAATCCTCTTCCTTTACTCTAACAATCATTTCTTTGTAAACATTCATCTCCCTACGAAACTCACTCCTGCACTGGGATACACCCACCGAACCGTCCCGTCGAGCACGCTGAAAACGTCTTCGCAATCGCCGGACGAGGCGCTTCTGGAGGGTGAGCTCACTTGTCCACCACTTCACACGCTTCCTAATAACACGCTTCCACCTATCAAACATCCTATCATTCACCTGCCAAACACTACTACTTACTACTTATGTGGCCATAACAACCGAATATCGATTTAGGCCGAAAATAACATGCTTCGCCAGCCATCTCTGTTCTTCGATAGCTGGCGCCAGTTAGAAATTCCAAGCGCCGTCAGGTTCTCTAGTACTTGGTCTTTCCACCGGAGGTTTGGTCTTCCTCTTCTGTGTCGTCCTCCAGCGGGTTCCGAATATAACACCTTCTTAGCTGGAGCGTGTTCCTCCATTTGCTCGACATGACCTAGCGAGCGCAGCCGCTGGATTTTGATGCGCTTTACTATGTCAATATCGGCATACAGCTCGTACAGCTCATGGTTGTACCTTATTCGGTACTCGCCACCAACGCAAATAGGTCCAAAGATCTTGCGTAGGACTCTTCTCTCGAAAACCCCAAGCATTCGCTCATCCAAGGTGGAAATTGTCCAGGCTTCAGCGCCATATGTTAGAACAGGAATGATGAGAGACATGAGAGAGAGTGTAGTTTTCGTTCTTCGAGAGAGGGCTCGACTTCTCAATTGCTTACTCAGCCCAAAGTAACACTTGTTAGCAAGAGTTATCCTACGCATGATCTCCAAGCTGACGTCATTACTGCTGTTAATGCTGGTTCCAAGATAGACAAAGTCCCTTACTACTTCAAAAGCGTAGTTGTCAACAGTGACGTGCTGTCCAAGACGTCGGGACTCTTTGTTTGTTGACACCAGATACTTCGTCTTGCCCTCGTTCACCGTGAGACCCATCCGACGCGACTCTCTTTCCAACTCTGAGAATGCTGCACTGACTGCTCTCGTGGTCATGCCGATTATGTCAATATCGTCGGCATACGCTAACAGCATGACACTTTTGTTGAAGATAGTGCCATTATGTCGTAGATCAGCAGCTCGTATTATTTTGATTGAAGAAGTCGCACGATAACGAATCACCTTGTCTGAAACCCCGTTCGGTATTAAACGGTGCGGAGAGGTCCTTCCCAATTTTCACTGCACAACAGGAGCTATGCAGTGTCATTCTACAAATTCGAATGAGTTTTGCAGGAATACCGAACTCAGACATTGTTGCGTAGAGGTAATCCCTTACCGGACTGTCGAAAGGGGCTTTATAATCAACAAATAGATGGTGTGTGTCGATCTGTTTTTCTAGGGTCTTCTCCAGGATTTGGCGCAGTGTAAAAATTTGGTCGATGGTAGATTTACCAGGTCTGAAGCCACACTGATAAGGTCCAATCAGGTTGCTGAGCATACACTTCAACTTTTCACACAGTACGCTCGATAGAACCTTGTATGCGATACTCAGGAGACTTATTCCACGGTAGTTGGCGCAAATTGTGGGGTCTCCTTTTTATGTACAGGACAGAGAACACTGAGCCTCCAATCATCAGGCATGCTTTCATCCGACCATATTCTGCTTATGAGCTGGTGCATGCAGGCGAGCAGCTCATCGCCTCCGGTCTTAAACAACTCGGCAGGCAGGCCATCGGCACCTGCAGCTTTGTTGTTCGTCATAGTCGGGTGGTGGAACATCAACACCATCATCTGTAATTGGGGATTTTGGGCAATCTCGTCCACTGGCGGAATTGTTCGTAGCATCGCCATTCAATAACGTGGAGAAGTGTTCCTTCCATAGGCTCAGTACACTCTGGACATCTGTAACCAGATTCCCATTTCCATCACGACAAGAAGAGGCTCCGGGATTTAAACCTCCACTTAGGCGCTTGATCTTTTCGAAAAATTTTCGAGTCTCATTCTTGTCGGTACACATCTCTATCTCCTCACACTCACGTCTTTCCAACTCCCTCTTCTTGCGCCTGAAAAGACGTCTCTCTGCACTCCTTTTCTCTCTATACCGCTCCTTAACAGCTCGCGTTGCACCTGCACGCAGGGTTCTTCTGTAGGCGGCGTCTTTCTCTGTGGTAGCGTCGCGATACTCCTGATCATACCACTCATTCCTCAGAGGCCGGTAATAACCGATTACCTCCTCAGCAGCAGTAGTCATGGATTGGGATATATGTGTCCACCGTGCGAATATATCATCAAGTGGGGGAGTGTTCTGCATTAGCAGATCCGATAGTTGAGTGGAAAATGCATCTGCTGTCTCTGGTGATCGCAGCTTACTGACGTCGAGCTTTCTCTGTGTGGGACTTCTCTTGTTATTTGCGACACATAAGCGTGTGCGCACCTTAGCTGCAACAAGGTAGTGATCCGAGTCGATGTTGGCACCACGGATCGATTTCACGTCCATCACACTGGAAGCATGCCTTCCGTCAATCACCACATGATCAATATGGTTTCTTGTACGTTGATCTGGAGACAGCCATGTCGCTTTGTGGATGTCGAGATGCTGGAATCTGGTACCACCAATTACCATGTTTCGTGCTGCGGCGAAGTCGATCAGCATCATTCAGTTATCGGAGGTGTTCTGGTGGAGGCTGAATTTTCCGACAGTTGGACCAAAGGTACCTTCCTTGCCCACCCTGGCATTAAAGTCGCCAAGCACGATTTTGATATCGTGGCGGGGGCAGCGGTCATAAGCTTCTTCGAGGCGCTGAAAGAAGCTCTCCTTGGTCACATTGTCCTTCTCATCCGTCAGAGCGTGGGCAGATATAAGGCTGATATTGAAGAATTTTGCATTGATACGGATTGTGGCCAGCCGTTCGTTCACAGGCGTGAACTCTGAGACAAGATGTCGTAGTCTCTTGCTGACCAAAAATCCACATCCTAATTCGTGCCTTTCAGCATGGCAACCGTAGTAGATGTCACAGGACGATCTTTTGGAGCAGCCCTGTCCTGTCCATCGCATTTCCTGGAGAGCGGTGATGTCAGCTCTGTATTTTTCGAGGACATCAACCAGCTGGATAGAGGCACCCTCCCTATAAAGGGACCGGACATTCCAGGTGAATATCCGTAAATCATTGTCCTTTTTTCGTTTGCGGGGGTCATCAACAAAAGCGGTAGTCCTTATCCGAGGCATATTTGTTTTTTTCATTGGGGGGGTTTTTTATGTGGCGGGTCCCAAACCCAACGCACAACCTCTAACAGAGGAGATTTTCGCCACTCACTTCAGCCGCCTCCCAGCGGGTGCCAGGAAGACGTTGCCCGGTGGTCACCACATGAAGGGCGCCCATTAATAATAATGAAAGCGCCATCACATAGTAAGCAGAGCAAGCTATATGACTACCCCTCATTAACAAATAAAGGTATCATCACATAGCGCTTAGATCAAACTACATGACAGCCAGTGAGTTGACTTGCGATGAGTTCAACAAAGATTGCGCTAGCCCCACCCACCTGCCAAACACTACTATTCAAAAACTCAATTTGTTCATCCAAAGACTTCTCGCTGAATACGCTCACCGGAGTCTCACACACAATCTCACGAACATTCTCACAAAAACGCACCCAATTCACGCCGCAAGTACGCCACCGTCCTACATTGAACATAGAATTGGACACAATAGTGGTAGGGGTAGCGACCACAACCTCAATCAAGTTGTGATCACTAACTTCCCATTGGCCATTAACACACCAATCAAACTGAAGCATTCTCCGTGCTGCATCATTCACCAAAGTTACATCTATGTCACTACCACCACCCAGGCTAGAAAACGTGAAATACTCGGACGGAACGTTCAACACATGCATACCCTTAGCAACTACCCAGTCACTCAGAACGACCCCTCGACTGTGGTTCTGATATCGAAGCGATTGCTGGGACATCTTACTGAACCACAGCGAGGATGCTGTGTTCGCATCTATGCCTATGGTAACAGGCGTGCTGCTCTCCGAGAGCAGCACCGTATCAATATAATCAAGATATGGCTCTATGCTTAGACTAAACTTAAAGTAGCTACTAACGACAAGTAGCCTCTAACACACACACCCCAATCAGACGCATTAACAAGAATACATTCGACGTCGACGCTGCTCACCACCACCGCAGCACCGCACTTAAGATCCGGGAATACCCGCATAGAGCTGGGCAGTCCCTGGACCGCGTCATTGTTTGCGTACGGCTCTTGGATCATCGCAATGCTGCAACTGTGAGCGAGCATAATCGCACCTAACTCACACATAACGGGGTAAGACCCATGGCAATTGATCTGAAAGATCTTGACGGACATTAATGCCTGGCATTGGCACGAGCAACAATGGACGCATACACCGGGCAATCCAGTGACATCATAAGATGGTCAGCTGGCTTACCCTTGAAGGCGCAGTTGCGACAATGCATTGCATTGCGGCAACTCGCCACGCGATGCCCCTGCTGTCCGCACCCACGACAGACATCTTCCTTAGCCTGGTATGGTCAAAACCCATACATATAAAGCAGCCGGGCATCAGGCTGGATGGACGCACCCTGAACGGGAACCACTTGAAGTAGCAGCGGCCGTTCGTCAGGAGGGTCGACACCACCGCATCAAATCCCTCCAAGACGACGTTCACCGCCGCACCGTCCAGGGTGAGCTCACCATTCTGACACCCTGCTTAAAAGCCGCAGGCGACAAGCTCTCCTTGGAGTTCCTCTCGAAGAGCTCCTGCATGAAATCGTCAGGAGTGATCTCCGGATGAACCCCCTGGACGACAACTCGCGCGCCTCGCTTCTCGTTCACACTAACGCTAAGCCCCAATTCCTCGAACTTGGCGTTCTTCGCCACCCGATCACGCTCCGCGACCGAGGGGTCCGGATCACCGCTCCCCGCCCTTAACGGGACGCACGTCATGCACCCTGACTTTTAACGTTGGGCCCACTTCATCTACCACTTTTCGGATCACTTCGTCTGACGTTTGATTTTTGCTTCTTACGACAAGCGACCACGTCTCCACCGGCTTCGACACAACCGGTGTCGGCACCGCCCGTGCAGGTGGCACGGGTGCGCGAGAAGTCGGCATTGCAAGTATGCACAGTTATAAAAACAGTAAATTAATAATTATTTGATTTAAGTGTAGCTTTCTATTGTTTTGTACTAACACCTGTTTTGTTCATAAATATGTTAATTAATTTTCTATATGTTTCTAATTTCTGTTACCAATTGCTGTTCCTTTTATAAATAACTATATATGTATTGTAGCGCCCATTGCTCAATTCCCTTCATTTCTTTTTTCTTGTAGTCACGTAAATTATATTACATTATATATAAGTGTAGTCAAAAAATATGAAAAACATAAGTATTATAACGTTTTTGAAATTTGCGATCTTATTGTTTATAAAGCAGCATCATCCACACACACACAGACACATTATCATCAAGCACCAATTGCAACAACATCATCAACATCAGTGCAATCGACGTTGAAGGTTCAGCGGTGAAAAACTCCGTCACTGAAACAAATATATGTCGTGAGTAATAATATTATTTCATTAGAGAACTAATTTATTTCTTATATTTTCCAGATTGGATCGAAGTGCTTGCATCCAAAACAATAACATTTTAAAACAAATTATTTAAATAGTAAAGATACTAATTTTTATTTCCTTTTCCAGATGTAAACTGATGCTACATGCTTAACAGAAAAGTTGAAATTCGTTGAGGCAACCGCAACTGCAGCACATTTTATAAAGTTAATGTTTATTAAAAATTTGTAAATTATTTTTAATTGTAAATATATATCAAAAGAATGATAATTTCATTACTTTTCATTTGATTATAACAATAATGGAATTTTGTAACATTTATCTAAAAGTAATATTGTATTAATATTGAAATTTTTCCAAATTTCATAATGTATTATTTAAAAAATCGTTAAAATTAATATAATTACTAATATTATTACAATTGTTATAAATATTATTACAATTGTTATAAATATTATTATCATTATTATTATTATTATTATTATTATTATTATTATAATTGTTATTAATAATATTAATATTTTTCAATAAAATAAAGAGTTTGACATTTAAATAGTGTTTGACATTTTTAAGAATAATTTAAAATGTTTATTAAAAATGCAACCCTGCACCGAGGGAAATTAGAGGAGTATAGATATATGTTTTATTTATAACGTAGGATGCGTGATCACACGTACAAGGGGAAAGTGGCTAGTTTTTTCCCAGCGCCTATACAAAGTTACCCAGTTTTTTAACCACTTTAGAGGGTAATGCTACCCACATATTAATCAGATAATAACCCAGTTCTGGCTAGCAGGGTATATATGTATATATATATATATATATATATATATATATATATATATATATATATATGTATGTATATATATATATATATATATATATATATATATATATATATATATGTATGTATACATATATATATATATATATATATATATATATATATATATATGTATATATGTGTGTGTGTGTGTGTGGTACTTTAAGCCCCAAAGGGCTTTTTGACCGAGCTTCTCTTCCAGAGGGACCTACTTATTTTAGCCGGTTCTGAACGGCAGAATTCTTGCGACATCACTTTTTCTGAGCTTTGTCACAGAGTTGTTTTAGAAGCTTTTCCATGGCAAATTGTTACTGCCGGAAGAATTGCCAATTGCTTGCCGACAGGTGGGTATGGGTCGAAAGAAAAATTTTCGGTATTAAATTTGTTATGCTTCAGTTGAGGATATAAGTGTGTGTGTTCCAACACACACACACATTTGTGTCTTTGATTCCTAATGGTTACGGTCACTATAACTGGGCTCTAAGCTACCGGGGGAGTCGGCAGGTCGCGGATAGCCGGACGGTCTGTAGCGGCAGTTTAGTTGCGAAATAAGTTTAAACGAATATGCAATCCCCGACGATGAACGACAGGATGAAGTAGGCGGTATGAAAGCCAGCGAGTCCTAAGAAATTCCTGTGACAGTGGAGAGTCGACACCGCCTCTTTGAATTACCCCCTCATCATGCATGGACATGATGAGTTATAAAAAAACCCAGGCGCGACGGTCTCCATATTGGACGGCTTCCTGGTTAGCGTCTGTAGACCATGTTAGGTGCGGCTGTTAAATCGACCGGTATATCCGTGGGGTACTGGGAGTCCTTCAAAACCACAACAGCTTTCTCTGCTGTTTGGATGATGAGAGTAATGTGAGCTTGCTCTGCCGAGGTGTTAGTCGCGGTGGGTCTCATAACCCACCGAGAACTAACTACAATAGCACTAAAACCTAAAACACAATAGAACTAAAAACAATAGCAGTAATGTAGATGGCATCATCATGAGCAGTGGCACTCAAGGTCGTTGCGATGGCGGTAGAAAGTTGCCTGAAGATGAGCCGTCCAGGAAGACACCGATTACGAGTGAAGATGGCAAAACTTTCGAAGTTGACCCACTTAAGCTTGCACCAAGACTGGTGCGGTCGCCAAAAACAGCGGAAAAGCCTGCAAGAGCAAAATCCTCACCACCTGCGATGCAAGATAGCACGCCTATATCTAAAGCGACGTAATCGAGTGGCGATATCATGTCTGAGTTAGGTGAGCCAATCAGGATGTTGACTGAGGCAATGCGCCTACCGCAACGATCGATCAACAACCAAATCAGGGACCTACTCAGTCCCTGATTTGGTTCAGTTCAGTAACGCGACTTAACGAACGTGCCCAAGAAGAGTATAACAAAAATAAAGAAAATAGACGAAATGTACCCCTCAGGTTAACATTTATAGGATCAACGCCGAAGAAGACCCGCGAGGACGAGCAGCTGACACGAAAAACACAACCCAAGAGGAACAGAGCCACTCACGAGGACGTGCAAAACCCTACAGCTAATACGAGCAAAAGCGATGGAGGCAATAGTCCTGCCAAAGATAAAGAGAAAACATAGGGAAATGGCTGGACACAGGTCAAATGCAAAACGCAGAACGCTAAGAAGAAGGCGACCTATACGCTGCCCCCAAAACCAGACGCGATAATCACTGTACGCGCTGAAAATATGTTATCAGTTCTTTTACAGTTCTAAGTATGTCTATAGTGACATACTTAGAACTGTAAAAAAGGATGATGCCCTGCATGAACTCGGTGAGAACGTTGCGCGGATCAGGAAGACGGCAAAGTTTTGCTTGAATTGAAGAAGGCCCAGATGACAAACATAGGAGTATATGAAAAGCAAATAAATAAGGTGCTGCGTGACCAAGCGCAGATCCGGTCACTAACCCATGAGGTATCGGTGGAGATCCGCGTTCTAGATGAAATTACCACCAAGGAAGATATAGTCGAGGCGAACTGATCGCAAATAAAGGAGTTAAGGTTCTTCGAGGAAAGTGCGATCAAGAACATCTTGGAGGGGTATGCAGGTACGCAGACTACGGTGATAAGCCTTCTGGCGTTGAACGCAAGACGACTTCTTGATGCTCGGAAGATCAAGATTGGATGGGTGACCTGCCGAAGAAGAGAAAAACCGAACCTAAAAAAGTTTTTCAGGTGCTTAGAATATGGGTATGTGGCGGGTTACCAAATCGGCAGTAGAAAGTGTTCTCTGTATCAAGCAGCGTGCAAAAGGGTCATATGAAAGTTGTACAGATCAGCTTATATCATTGTAAAGCTGCACAGGAGTTGCTCATGCAGACAGTATACGAGGAGAAGATAGAAGTGGCGATAGTTTGCGAGCAGTACAAAAACCTAAGAGCAGGAACCTGGATCTCTGATCAGGTAAACTTGGGAAATCCTACTATATGCGTGCGAAGGTCTATAGAATCCATTTTTACAGCTGCTATGTTCCGCCGAGAGTGACGCAAGACGACTATGAAAGGATACTAGCCGAACTAGTGCGAGACGCCAGAACTAGTACGCCAAACGTAATAGCAGGTGACTTCAATGCATGGGCCGAGGAATGGGGCAGCAGTTATACAAATAAGCGGGGTGATGCCCTGCTAAAGGCGTTCTCCTTGCTAGACGCGGTATTGCTCAATACTGGCGGTAGGAATACCTTCGAGAAGAATGGTCGCGGATCAATTATTGACATTACGTTCGCCAGCCGCGCGAGTTACGTACCGTCACTCTGACCTCCATTCAGAATCGAATAATAATGATAAGGTTGACGACATTAACATTATTATTCGAAAGTTCGTTGCACTAGCAACAAAGTAGCAGCTATCAAATGCTTCTGCTTCGTTGGCGGTGCAAAGAAATCTGAAACCAAGCAAAATATACTTAAATAAACAAAACAACAAAAAGTAGTGCCGGCTTTAGCTTGAACGGCGTCAACGTCGCCAACGTTTCCGCCGTTTATGCTTAACCAGCACTAATAGTTTATAAGGCTTATTTCTTTATTTCAAAAATCATAAAAGTTAGTCTTAAGATTCATAGCGACAAAAGCGGTCGCATAATAAAATTCTGTTAAAATAAAAAAAACAGTTTTTTTATTTAAGCCTAAGCTTAATAATACATAACTGGCGCAGTCGTGGCAATTAATTTCATAAGAAATTAATAAACGGACCGATAATCTAAAAAGTGCAAGTGCAAGTTAATAAGTGAAGCTATTAAATTGTAAAAAGCAGCAACGGAAAAAGACACAACAAAAAAAAAATAAATAAATAAATACTGCACTGCAACAAAATAAATAAAAACTTGGCTACATCTACACACTTAGAAGAAATTAAATTACTACTCGAAAATGGACCAAGTACTGCAGCAACTTGTAGCAGCAGTGGCGGAGTCGCAGAATGCGATCCGGACACTAGCCAACATTCAAGCGAATCAACTCGCCAACCCAGTCGCCGTCCGTGAAAGACAATTAAAGGAGATTGGGCATATGCAAACGTTTGATGGAAGTAGCAGCGTGACCTCATTTATACAAACGGTGGAGTATTATCTACAGCGCATTGAAGATGCCCAACACAGAAGGGCCGCCGTCGCATCATTATACCTGGAAAAAATACAAGGAGAGGCGAAAGTAGCCATACTACATGTGGAAAACATCGATAATTGGGAGGATATCAAAGCTACGATTTAAACCGAAGGCTACGATTTAAACCGAAGATAACACCGGAGGAGCTGTATCACCAAATAAGCACGATTAAAGTCAAATCAGTAAGTGAACTAAATTCTAAAATTCAATACTTCAAAAATACCGCAGACGAACTGCGTATATTTTACAGTGATGTAAATAATGTAGAGTTAAGCGGCATAGAGCCGTTGATTGTTAATACTGTAAAGAAAATTGCGCAAGGCACTCTGGCCTATGCCGTGCAGCGAATGTCAACATATGATGAAATAGTAAAAGAATTAAATGTAATGCCATTCGATGAGTATTGTATAAAAAAAGAATACAGAGTATTCGAAAACCGCGATGGACGCAAAACCGTACAAAAACCTTGGACAAATAAACCTAACCAAGAACCAACTCAAGCTAATAGTATTAACCAAAATCGTCAGAACCGATTTCCTAACCAATTCACAACTCAAACTAATAATACTAACCAAAATCGTCAGAACCGATTTCCTAACCAATTCACAACTCAAACTAATAATACTAACCAAATTCGTCGCAACCAATTCCATAATCAAGGTCGTAGCTCGGGCCAAACACGAAATTCACACATGAGTGTCGACACGCAAAGGTCGGGTCCGATCAATAATCCCCTCTATATGGAAGTAGAAACGGCCCAGGAGGACACAAATGGTGATGAGGTAAATTTTTTAATATTGCCTCAAGAGCCGAACTCCCAATCGTGACTCTTTCCATAGGAAAGCAAAATATCAGGTGCTTGGTTGACACGGGTTCAACAACCAGCATCCTAAAACAAGGTACACTGAGGGAAAATTACCCACATTCAGCGATTCCAACAAAATGCTACTATAAAACCCTTAATGGGTTTACTGAAGTAAAGCATATAGTAACTACTCCCTTCCCGAACGAGTTCGGTTGTAAAGGAACCCTCCAATGGAAAGTCGTAGACTTCTCAAATAAAAATTTCTCTGGCATAATTGGACAAAATTTTTTAACGGCACTAAAAGCCAAAATAAATAGCGAACAAAAATTCGTTGAAATATTAGGTACAAAATTATATTTTGAGGAGTATAATTACCCAAATGAAATTCAGAGCATTTGTACATTACAGCCGATGTACAATGACGATGTCAGCAAAAGTTTCAACCTAGATTCTCTCAATCCTGAGGAAAAACAAGCAACTTCAAAGCTGCTCACAGAATTCGAAGACCTTTTTTTTAAGGAGGGAGATACCCTCTCAGCAACAAACGAAGTTTGTCACGAAATAATTACCACTACAGACAAACCTCTGTACTCGAAAATCTACAGGTACCCACAGGTTCACGAAATAGAAATTGATCGCCAAATAAAGGAAATGCTGGCACAAAACATAATAAAAGAAAGTAATTCGCCCTACAACAGCCCACTGTGGATCGTCGAAAAGAAATTAGATAACTCGGGGATAAAAAAATACAGACTTGTCATGGATTACCGTAAGCTAAACGAGTTTACAGTCGACGACAAGTACCCCATTCCAAATCTAAATTCTCTACTAGACAAACTCGGTAGGTCGCAATATTTTACCACCCTCGATCTGGCAAAAGGGTTCCACCAGATACCAGTGAGAGAGGAAGACAGACCAAAAACGGCCTTTTCGACGCCATCAGGGCATTATGAATTTATTCGAATGCCATTTGGCCTAAAAAACGCTCCGTCAACCTTCCAAAGGCTGATGAACAGAGTCCTCAAGGACCACATTAATAAAACCTGCGTAGTCTACATGGATGACATACTCGTATTCAGTACATCCCTCCAGGAACACATGACTACCTTAAGAAATATTTTTCAAGTCCTGAGAAGGGCAAAACTTAAAATCCAAGTTGACAAATGCGACTTTCTGAAGAAAGAAACGCAATTCCTAGGTCATGTCCTGACCACCAATGGAATTAAACCAAATCCAAATAAAGTCTCCACCATCCTGGGATTAAAGGTCCCAAAAAGTTCGAAACAAATCAAAGCCTTTTTGGGAATGACAGGTTTTTACAGAAAATTTATAAGGGATTACGCAAAAGTTGCGTTTCCAATGTCAAAATATCTAAAGAAAGATCAAAAAATAAATACTAATGACCCAAATTATCTGGTAGCGTTTGAGAAATTGAAAGACCTAGTAACAAACTCACCCATATTAAGGTACCCAAATTTTAACAAAAAATTTAAAATAACAACTGATGCAAGTAATTTCGCAATAGGAGCAGTCCTCTCTCAAGAAGGACATCCTATCGCCTATGCGTCCCGCACTCTTAGCAAACACGAATGTAATTATGCAACAATCGAGAAAGAACTACTAGCAATCGTATGGGCCGTAAAATATTTCAGGCCATATGTATTCGGCAGAGAGTTTGATCTCGAAAGCGATCACCAACCACTCAAGTGGCTTATGACGAAATACGCAGGAAAAGATATCAGCCCTAGACTCCAGAGATGGCTCATAAGTCTAGGAGAATACAATTTTTCGCTCGAATACATAAAAGGCAAAAATAATAATATTGCCGACTTTTTAAGCCGAATCAAACTCGACGAGATTAACCAGGGGGAAGATACTGGGGAAACAACTGAACATCAGAGAGTAGAGACAGGACAAGAAGCTGACGCCCCTGAGGAACACGATGATGCTTCAATAGAAGTGCAAACTGTTCACTCTCAGGAGGAGGACTTAGGATACAGTATACCAATCCTTGAGACAGTCGTCAATAGGTTCAAAACACAAATCATTGTAGTTGACGAAAAGCGAGACCAAATAACTAACCATTTCGGAAACAAAAGAATTTTCATAGAAAAAAGAGACATAACCAACAACCTAGCCTTAAATATCCTACGAAGGGAGCTACAAAAAGGTAAAGTTGGGATTTATTCCTACCTTACCGACCATGAATACTACAAATTACAGAAAATAATAGAAGACGAATATGCGAGTAACCCCGATATCAAATTTGTAAAATGCACAAAGTTTGCGAAGGACATTGAATCTGAAAGTGAACTAAAAACCCAAATTGCCCTTTTTCATAAACACGAAAGTGGCCATTGCGGCATAGTAGCAACATATGAGAAGCTAAAATTTATCATATACAACCCAGATCTTAAAACACAAATTCATAAGATAATAAACAACTGCGATGTATGCAATGGCGGGAAGTATGACCGCAACCCGATCAGAAACAAATACAGCCTAACAGAAACTCCAAAAACAATTAACGAAATAATCCACATAGACACATATGTGAACAGCAAAGTATCCTTTATTGTCTTTATTGACAAATTTTCAAAACAAGCAACCTGTATGCCATTGATGGATAGGAATACTAGGACTATAGCTGACAAAATTCAAGAATTCCTCACATTAAAAGGATAAAAAAGTTCGTATTTGATAACGAATAACCACAACCATAAGGGAATTCTTAGATCAGCAAGGCATAGAATACCATGCAACAAGACCTAACAGTCATACGGGCAATAGTGACATAGAGAGATTCAATAATACATTAACAGAAAAGATCAGAACCCTTAACCTTGAGGAGAAACTTCCAATAACAAGTCAAATCAACAAGGCAGTTATGATTTATAATGACAGCTATCATAGCGCCATAAAATGCACACCATTGGAAGTACAAAACTTTAAAGTCGACCACAACACCATTTACGAAAGATTAACTAAAATAAAAAGAAAGACTATAAAAAAAGCGAATGAGAAAAGGGAAACATATCAAGAAAACAGGCAACTAGGGTTCATAAAAAACTATAGAAATGTAAGGCATAAGGAACAACCTAAATACAGAAAATCTAATCTTCAAAATATACACATATCTAATATAAAACGACCTTATAAATATACCACTACTTAATTTCAGACCTTGTGCATGCTACTTATTTTACTAACGGCAACCTCAACTATCGCTAATATGAACATACAACCCATCGTAGATGAATCTGGATTTATTGAAATACAAACTGACAAAAAATCAATTGCAACAAAATCGGATTTGATAGTTCATCAAATAGATATTAACGAATTTTTTTCCATACTACAAGATGTAAAAACTAATTTAGTATCATTTCCAAGCAACCAAGCCAATTTTATAATAACCGAAGTAGAAACCTTAACAAGTAAACTTTTCACTCTCACACCAAAAAATCGTCAAAAACGAGGTTTGATTAATGCAGTGGGCCATGCCACCAAATACCTATTTGGAAACATGGACAGCACTGATCAAGAAGATATTTTGCACCACTTTAATAAAATAGATACCAATCTTCACGACACCATTACTAACCTAAATCAACTAGTAAAAATTAATACACATTTTAACGCTTCAATACAATTAATAAAAAGTATAATAACCAATGACCAGCATGAAATAGCTAACAGAATAGACAAGGTACATGACTCACTCAGACAGATTATAATACGGAATCAATATCATGAAAAATTACTACTACTAAATATGTTGAGGAACAAAACTGACCACTTACAGGACTATATAACAACAGCCCAAAATGGGCTGGTCAACACAAACATACTAACGAAGGAAGAGATTGAAAATTATAATATAGATTTAAGAAATGTTCAATATTTAAGAGCAGCAATATTGGAGGACAATAAAGAAAAATTAATGATTGTTATTAAAATACCTAAAACGTTTGTAAAAGTTCAATTAAAAATAATAATACCGATTGGAAATTCAAGGCAAAAAGAGATAGATGCAGATATGGAACGAATTTTTGTATACAATAATCAAACTTACACGTATAACAATGACAAATATATAAATGAATGTAAACTCTCAAAACATTGCACAATCTCAAAGACATGTAAACTACTAACTAAAACAAATGCAGAAATAGTGCAACTAGATGAACAAACTATTTTACTAAAAAATATGAAGGAAACGGAATTAATAAATAATTGTGAAACTCAAAATTTAACACTGACAGGAAATTTTTTGACTCACTTTAACAATTGTACAATAGAAATATTAAACCAGTATTTTTCCAACTCAAAACACATATATTTGGATAGAATTATATTTCCAAAAGCAATAAAGAATGAGGTATTCAATGACACACTAACCTTGGAAGAAATAAAATTGAAAACTGTAGAAAATATCCAGGAAATAAGAGAATTGCATACCACTAATAAAATAAATCTGACTCTAATAATTCTGGCAATAATGGCAATAGTAGTAGTAAGTGCTATAATAGCAATACTATGTACAACCACTAAAATTAAATTACCCATTACAAAAATAAGAACCATACCCAGTATCGCTGACCTCTCACAACAATGGGAGCAAAAAAATAAAATGTTGAATATAGAATTGTAAATTAAGGATCCAGGAGAATCCTTACACAAAGGGGGGAGGAGTTACGTACCGTCACTCTGACCTCCATTCAGAATCGAATAATAATGATAAGGTTGACGACATTAACATTATTATTCGAAAGTTCGTTGCACTAGCAACAAAGTAGCAGCTATCAAATGCTTCTGCTTCGTTGGCGGTGCAAAGAAATCTGAAACCAAGCAAAATATACTTAAATAAACAAAACAACAAAAAGTAGTGCCGGCTTTAGTTTGATCGGCGTCAACGTCGCCAACGTTTCCGCCGTTTATGCTTAACCAGCACTAATAGTTTATAAGGCTTATTTCTTTATTTCAAAAATCATAAAAGTTAGTCTTAAGATTCATAGCGACAAAAGCGGTCGCATAATAAAATTCTGTTAAAATAAAAAAAACAGTTTTTTTATTTAAGCCTAAGCTTAATAATACATAACTCGCGCTCGTTCGATCGACAAGCTGGCAGTTGTGCGACTTTTACACACATAGCGACCACCTTGCTATTTTGATGGAAGTCGGCAATCATAAGCAGATTCGAGGGGGCCTACAAAAAACACAAACCAGAGGGTGGAAAGTGGAAACGCTCGATGATGAAATTTTCAAACTCATTATAGACGTGAACCCAGACTATTCAAACGACGTGGACCGACAGGCTGACAAAGTACGTAAGTAAAGCTTGCGACGCCGCCATGTGCAGGAAAAGACACAATATGTTTAGAAAGCCCACGTACTGGTGGAATGAGGAGATTAATACATTAAGAAGTGAATGTCATAGAGCAAGACGTCTCTCCCAAAGAAGCCGGAGCATATAATACTACGTGAATGCTTCAAAAAGAAACGCAAGGAGTTTAAAAAGGCGATCAAAAGCAGCAAGTCCTCAAGCTTCAAAGAACTTTGTGAAAGGGTGGACGAGAACCCGTGGGGTGACACGCAGAAGATAGTGCTATCGAAGGTCAGAGGTGGTAGAGGTAAAGCACCAACCTGCTCTATCCTCTTAGCAAAGGTAGTAAAAACGCTTTTTCCGGCGAAAGACTTGCAACCGTATATGGTGATACCCCCAATAGAAGAAGCAGTGACAATCGACGAGTCGGAGATTATCTTAGCGGCGGAGAGATTCGGTAACGCAAAGGCGCCTGGACTTGATGGCATCCCGAATAAGGCGCTGAAGATCGCCATTAATCATAACACGAAGCCTTTTGCCGAGCTTTTTACGAGATGTTTGAACGAAGGTGTTTTCCCGAAAGTATGGAAAAAACAGCGCCTGGTTGAGCCAAACGCGTATCCTGCACTTTGCATGATTGATACGATGGCCAAAATATTGGAGCGGTTGATATGCACGCGTCTGGAACAACATCTAGAAAGGAAACCACCTGGTCTGTCCGAGAACCAATTTGGTTTCAGGAGACATCGGTCGACCATAGACGCAATTAGAAAATTGACGGACATTGCTGGCAAGGCCATAGAAGGCACTAGATGGATGCATGGCGATAAAAAATATTGTGCAGTAGTGACACTAGACGTACAAAATGCCTTCAACTCTGCAAACTGGCATCTTATTATGAGGGCATTGGAGGCAAAGGAAACACCGGCGTACCTAATGCGAATAATAAATAGTTATCTGTCTGACAGACTACTGTTGTATGACATGGATGAAAGGCCCAAAAGCTACGTGGTGACGGGTGGAGTGTCGCAGGGCTCTGTACTGGGCCCGCTACTGTGGAACGTGTTGTACGATGGGGTGGTAAACCTGCCATTGCCAAGTGAAGCCCAGATAATTAGTTACGCGGACGAAATTGCCGTGACGATCGTTACGAAGGAACTCTCCCAAACACAAAGCATCTGCAGAGGAACAGCGTCGAAGATTAAGGATTGGCTCACGACGACAAAGCTTCAGCTTGCGGTACAGAAAACAGAGGCAGTACTTATCACGAGCAGGAAAAAACTAAAAACAATCACCCTAAACATTGACGGCTACAACATTACCACACAATCTTCGCTGAGGTATCCAGGTGTAATGATTGATGCGAGGCTCAACTTCAATGGGGGACAAAAAATAAATAAATATGTGGCCACATAAAGCCCCAAAGGGCTCATTGGCCGAGCTTCTCTTCCATTACTGTTGTGCGTCTTAAATTTTGGACAGTATTAGAATGGACCTACTTATTTTAGCCGGTTCCGAACGGCAGAACACTTGTGACATCACTTTTTCTGAGCTTTGTCACAGAGTTCTTTAAGAAGCTTTTTCATGGCAAGTTATTACTGTCGGAAGAATTGCCAATTGCTTGCCGACAGGTGGGTACCGTTCGAAAGAAAAATCTTATCGATATTAAATTTGTTATGCATCAGCCGGGGATTGAACCACCGACCTACAGATCAGAAGGCGAACACACTAACCACTGAGCTACGGCACCCACTTTCAATGGGGGACAGCCCTGCGTTAAAAAACATACGCGAAGAAGATGAAGACAGTTTTCAAGCTAAGCGCTATTAGAGTTACATGGGCTTTTAGGATAGTGTCACATGAATGTGCCGATATTATATCTGGCATTATGCCGCCAGGCATAAAGGCCTCAGAGTTAGGCAGAGTATACAACAGAACCAAAAGCCTGAATAGGCGAATAACGGCAACCGAACGGAAAAGGGAGAGACAGCCGTGCCTAGACGAATGGCAAAGTCAATGGGACACCGCGGGTAAAGGGAGGTGGACGCACAGGCTCATCATGAACGTACAAGCTTAGGTCGAAAGAAGACACGGAGAGACAGACTATTACCTCATGCAGTTCTTGACGGGCCATGGTTGTTTCAGAGAGTACCTGCACAGATTCGGTCATGATGACGCGACAGAATGCTCATTCTGCAACACTGTAGGCGAAAACGGGTATAAAGCATTGCTGCGAAAATCTAAGTAAGCAGTTTTTTTGCAGTCTATCAGTAAGCACACACAATAACAAAAAATTTGTATTTGTCGCATAGATAACTGTAAATTCATCAAAAACTCAAAAAATACGTTGGACAAAAGTTTAAATACAATACAAGAAAACACGTGTTTTTGCAATTTCTTTGGAAAAGTACCATTATATTTTTTTTGCTTTCTTCACTTACGCATATTTATTCAGTATTATTAGAGATTTCATCGTTGTCGGTAGACTTGAAAGCAAAATAATGGGCAAAGGAAAACAAATAGAGTCTGGTGTTAAAGATTTAATAATTAAACACTTTAAAGAAAGCAAATCCTACCGTGATATAGGAAAAATTTTGAATTTGTCCTGTGCAAGTGTGCAAAACGTAATAAGAAAATATAAAACTTACAAAACAGTGGAAAATAGGCCCAGAACTGGTCGACCAAAAAAACTTTCTCGCCGAGATGTAAACCTTATCCTAAGAGAAGTGGACAAAAATCCAAAAATAAGTGCGCCAAAGTTAGCCGGTATTATTGCTGCGGTGTCAGGCAAACATGTTCACCCAAAAACCGTACAAAGAGCTTTACGGTATAACGGCTATCGAAGCAGAGTTCTACGTAAAAAACCGCTTATTTCTGAAAAAAATAGACAACTTCGTCTGGATTTTGCAAACAAGTACAAGGATATGGATGAGGACTTTTGGCGAAGAGTCTTATTCACAGATGAATCTAAATTTAATATTTTTGGCAGCGATGGTCGCGCAAAAATTTGGCGCAAGCCCGGCACAGCACTTCAAACCAAAAATTTAATACCAACCGTTAAACATGGGGGCGGTAGTGTGATGGTTTGGGGAGCAATTGCAGCAGCTGGCGTGGGACACTTGGCTTTTATCGATGGAATAATGGACAAACACATGTATAAAAGTATATTGGAACAAAATTTGCAGCCTTCTGTGGATAGCTTGGGTCTGGGAAGAAGTTGGATATTTCAACAAGACAACGACCCTAAGCATACCGCGCATTTGGTGAAGGACTGGTTGCTGTATTATGCTCCACGTCAGCTCTGTAGTCCTCCCCAATCACCGGACTTAAACCCAATTGAACACGCTTGGGAATTATTGGACCGAAAAATCAATCGCGCAGCTTTAAAGAACAAAGAATCCCTTAAAGAGGCTCTGAAAAAGGCCTGGCCAGAAATCAGCACATCCGAAACAGAAAATTTGGTTCTGTCTATGCCACGTCGTCTGCAGGCAGTCATTGAAGCTCAAGGCGGACCTACCAAATATTAATTTAAGTTTAACGTTTTTTAATTAAGCTAAAATCAGCTAAAGAAAGAAAATTTTGTATTGTATTTAAACTTTTGTCCCATATTTTTTTAGTTTTTGATGAATTTTAAGTTATCTATGAAAAAAAGTGAATTGTTTTGGTTTTCGATATTGGTCATTATTCAACTAAAAATAAACTGCATACTTACATTTGTGTTAAAATGCTTTATTTTTATTTAAAGCGATGTTTTATGGGTGTATTTAAACTTTAGTCCCTGACTGTATATACACACACTTAGCAGAAAAAGTGTACGTACAAGAACTAAACGATTCTTCGCTGCACTAAATACCAATAAGGAAATAATTTTTCTCAAAAGAAATTATTTTTTATTTAAATGTTAGAGTATTATGTACACTTTAAGCCTAAATACATTAAATTATAACGTACAAAAAAATTATGAGAAATAGAAGAATTCAAAAGCACCTGTTAATTGGTCAGAAAAAGTCTACGTACAATGATAAGTTTATATGATAAATTATTGTTTTTTGTGGGTTTTTGAAAAGATTAGTAGCTGGTTGGGTAGCCTTTCCGTTTTAGGACTTCTTGCAAACGGTTTGGCAAAGATCTGATTAACTTGGAAGTGTCCTCCGTTGAAATTTTGTGCAACTCATCTAAAATCACATATTTAAGCATTTGCTTAGAGGTGATGGTGTGTTGCCTTATCCTGCGCTCAAGCAAATCCCACAAATGTTCAATAGGATTAAGGTCAGATGATTGTGGGGGGGTCTTGCATTGATGCGGGACATTATATAATATCTAAAGCTTCACATTATGAGCATTATGCTTCCGGTCGTTATCCTGTTGAAAGTGCCAGCCAGAATTCAAATTTTCTTTTAAAATATTTAAATAAGCTCTTTGATCAATAATTGACTCAATGAACACCAAATTGCCGACTCTATTTGCAGCCATACATCCCCACACCATAATACCACCTCCGCCATGTTTAACCGTGCCCACAAGATTTTGCGCATGAAGGGCTGTGAATGGTTTCCGCCACACAAGCTGACGGCCTTTAATACCAAACAGGCAAAACTTGCTCTCATCTAAGAATAGCACCTTCTCTCAGAACTCTGGCGGCTTATTTATATATTGTTTGGCAAAACTTTGAACCTACGCCACGGACGGTAACTGGACCTGAGAAACGAAAGGAAAGTAGAGGGACTGTGGCTGCTGAGGGTGCTTCGACATCCAAGGCCGCAACTACACAGCCCTCTATAAGTACTGGACAGAATAGGCAGCTTCCCGCTTTTGGCGCTGCAAGAAAGGCAACCGGTCTGAGTGGAGCAGGTACCAAATGGTATCTGCGCTATCTCAATGAGGGCTTAACGCCCGAAGAAGCCAAACAGAAAGTGCTCAATCGCCCTAAGAGCACCTCTGTTACGAGGAAGAGGGGCGCCACAGAAATCAACCCAACTGATGGCAATCCTACCAAAAGAAACAGGGCTTTTGACTGCACCGGGGGTTGCGAAAAGAAATCTGCCACGACCTCCTCCGAGACTAGAGGCGACCACCAGGAAAGCGGGTGTCAGCTACGCCAATGTCACCAAAGGCGTTAGACTGGCTATAATCCCGAAATCTTATCCGGAGGTCATCCTTTCGCGCGAGGAGCAGGGGCAACACGAAAATCTTCTGATAGAGATGTTCAAGGGTTCTGAAACCGAACTTGAATTTGACGGCATCCACTTTCTACCAATCCTGGTTGATTGTTCCACCGTAGCGGCTGCTGAATGGGTGAAAGCGACGATAATAAGGCTATCTGGGTGGAAGGGGGCTGAGCTGACGACGTGCAATCCCTGGTGTACATCTGATGACGGTATACCTTCCTCGAGCAGCGGGTACCGACGACAAGAAATTCCTTGATTTGATGGTAACTCAGAACAAAGCGCTGAGCACCAATATCTGGAGAATCTTTAGCAACAAAGACGAGAAGAACGGGAAGCTATTAACGATCGGCATTGATGACCGATCGCTTGAAGCGATTAAAGCCAAAGACTGCAGGGAGGCCTACAGATTTGGCAAGATCCCAGTTCATCTGCACAAGGGACGTGCACTAGGAAATCCTCCAGACGCAGAGGCCACAACTAAGCAAAACTCAGCCGAAGCTGAGGAGATGCTAAAAGAGGTGGCAAATGAAGTGGTTAGGAGCGAGATGCCTGCAGCCGAAGTCAGCGTTCTTGCTGCCGAAAGCGATGACATCAATGCTATAAACCTAACAGCGCTAAGACTGACAGAAGTAGATTACGACAGAGTACTCCTTCTGGTTCTATCGAATACCTGATGTATCTGTATCTATGTAATCTCTGTTATGCATGATAAATTTTTCGGTCCATTCAGTTTGAAAGAAAATTTAACGTCGGAAACATCCCGCTTGTTATATACATGAATATCTTTAAATGCGATTTCCCAAAAGTTGCGTTTTTGTAACTAGTTGACATAATATCTCGAAAACTAATTGATTGATTGATTGAAATTATATATCAAAATTTGTGAAAAACATGTGATTATCGTCTGACAGATACTTTTTAGATATTTTTTAATTAAACAATTTTTACAGATGTGTAACCCCGAAAACATTAAAAAAAAAAATTTTTTTTTTTTAAAGTTGCCTGTTCTGCGAAATTTTCAAATTTTGAAAATGCCATCTGTCAAACGATAGCCAAGGTGATAAAAAAATTAAATCATTTTGGTTTTTTTGTTTCAGACGATTTTCATGAGCTAAATCGTGTCAACCATTTGTGTATGCATTTTTTGCAAGGGACACTTCAAGGTCAAGTCACGGTCAAATCGAAGACAGTAAATTTTCAGTAAAATTAGTGTTAAATGTATTTAAATAAACAAGTTGAATGCAACAAACCGCACCTCGATTGCGTTTTTAGTTTTCCTATAACTAATATTCAAAAAACAGTGTCAAAAATGAAGCCACAAGGTAGAAGACCCCTTAAAAAAGGAGATAGTTCCTTCACGGAAAACGAAGAAGAAAGAGTAAAACTACTTCTTGACACACACTTCCCAGGATCTTCCACATTCGTGGCAGCAGGAACAGACTATGCTGAAAACCTGGGAAGAATAAACAGGAATGAATAGATCTTGGCAAGTGAAATTTGCACCGAACCTCGAATCAGATGGGCAATTAACACCTTTAAACCATTGAAATCACCTGAAGTAGACGGAATCTTTCCTACCCTACTTCAGAAAGGTATAGAGCAGCTGTTAAGTCCATTGACGAGAACAGCAGAAGCAGTATAGCGCTGGGTTACATACCTAGGATATGGAGAAGGTCAAAGGTGGTATTTTTGCCGAAGGTGGGTAAGAAGGACCCGCTTCACCCTAAATCCTGCAGGCCAATCTGCCTAACATCCTATGTTCTAAAAACTTTGGAAAAAGTTGTGGATAATTACATCCGGACCACAATTTTAGTGAGAAATCCTCTACACTCTTGTCAGCATGCTTATAGAGCAGGGCATTCCACCGAAACTGCTCTACATCAACTGACGAGCTTACTGCAGGACAGTCTAGAAAAGAAGGAAACTGCGATATGCGCCTTTCTAGACATAGAAGGTGCCTTCGACAATACTTCACATGATGCTATCAGAAGAGCTCTTACAAGAAGAGGAGTTAACAATACTCTAGCTTCTTGGATGAGTAATATGCTTCTTACCAAGAAGGTTGAAATACCAAATGGTACAGGAAGTATAATTGCAAACACCACAAGGAGTTGCCCACAAGGAGGTGTGCTATCACCACTTATGTAGAGTATAGTAGTAGACGAGCTATTGGAAAAATTGGAAACCAATAGTTTGTCATTTCAGGGCTATGCGGACGACATAGTCATCATCTGTAGAGGTAAATTTGAGGACACTCTATGTGACAGAATACAGCTAGGACTCAAACTAACGAAGGGTTGGTGCGCCACGGTGGGGCTGAACATCAATCCAGCAAAAACAACGATTGTACCATTCACACGGAAGTATAAACTTACGAATCTTAAACCTATCCGTTTAGAGATAGAACTCCAGAAAGAAGTGAAATTCGTGGGTACCCACTTAGACCAGAAATTATTGTGGAAAACCCACATTGAGGAGATAAGACAGAAAGCTATCAAAACTTTCATGACGTGTAGAACTATTGCAGGTAAAAGCTGGGGCTGTACCCCAAAAATTCTGCGATGGGTATACACAGCAATTGTCAGGCCAATGATAACCTAGGGGGCATTAGTCTGGGAAAAGTGCACGAAGCAGCAGACAGTAATTAACACTCTTAGCAAGCTACAAATACTTGCATGTGTATGTATCACGGGAGCCATGCAAACATGTTCAACGGCATCATTGGAGATACTCTTGGATTTTACTGCCCTCCATATTTACATCCAGTCCCAAGCGAGGAGGACGATTTTGAGGGTAGCTGGGAACAACGTCAGCACAGGCAGTTATCTCAACCGAAGGAAGATAGAACTTCTGGCTGAGCAACTTCCTGAAATCTCGATGCCAAGGGACGTGATACTCAAAATGTTCAGCTTTAAGAAACACTTTAAAACTGAGCTTAATAACAAAAAACATTGGGAAGGTATATCGAAAACATACAAGGTAAACCAGTACATTATAACATGGTACACCGATGGTTTTCTCACCGACGATGAAGCCGGGGCAGGTGTATTCGGACCAGGGAAAAAATACTCTGAACCATTAGGTAAGAACACCTCTATCTTTCAAGCGGAAGTCTACACGATAGATAGATGTGCACACTTTAATTTCGAACGGAATCGCAGAATAGCAATACTGAGTGACAGCCAGGCAGCTATCAAAAAACTCAAATCTCACCAGATTACATCAAATCTGGTGATGGAGTGCATTAAAAAACAACATCCTGGGCCAACTCAATCAGGTGTGGATTCTATGGGTTCCGGGGCACGTAGGGATCAATCGAAACGAAATGGCAGATAAGCTTGCCAGGAAAGGAGCATCAACCCCATTTGTAGTGCCTGAACCATTTTGTGGATTAGAATCGGGTAACATCTCCCGTATCATCTGGGAAGAAGATAATAGACAAAGAAGCTTATAATGGGAAAACTTACCGGGGCTAACACACTCCAAACTAGCGCTAGGGACATACAACCTAAAACGCTACGAGGACTGTATGAATCTAACGAAGAACAACTTGCGATTCATTACGGGATTAATAACAGGGCACTGTAGGCTGAATTATCACCTAACAAAACTGGGAGCATCCCCACAACTGCTAAGTGTATATATATATATATATATATATATATATATATATATATACATATATATATATATATATATATATATATACATATATATAAATATATGTAACTATATATATATATATATATATATATATATAAATATATATATATATATATATATATATATATAAATATATATATATATATATATATATATATATATATATATATATATATATATATATATATAAATAAATATATATATATGTATATATATATATATATATATATATATATATAAATATATATATATATATATATATTAATGTATATATAAATGTATATATATGTATATGTATATGTATATGCATATATATATATATATATATATATATATATATATATATATATATATATATATATATATAACAGAGCGTGTAGTCAAAAATATCATAATTTGCTGGGGGATATAGAAATAGTTTTAAGCAACAAATAAAAAAAAAACCAAATGAAAGCCAATGCTTACAAAGACGCAGTTGATGACAATGTAATATTTAATATTTTACATTTAATACGTAAAATATTGGTAGAAAAGTGTTTACTATTTATTTTTAAGCTCTGCATAGTGTAATATGTATATGCATATGTTTGTAATCACTTGAAGGAATCTCCGTAGATATAAAAAAGTTTATATATTCGGGATCAGCGTCGCTTAAATTTTCGATTTAACGATGTCCGTCCGTCCGTCACCTGGCTGGTTCGCACGATAACTTGAGCAAATATTGAGCTATTTTGACGATATTTGGCATAAGAAACCTATGATCCAAGATTACGGAGGGGATTGATATTGGGCATGATCGGTCAATAGCCACGTCCACACCAAGCATTCAAAACGACTAACCTCGGAATTTTCAACATTTTTAACATGCTATAACTCACTTAATATACCAACTGAGACAAAGTGTCTGTACTTCTTTTAAATTCAAACAGATGTAACTTCTACAATCTTCTGTCTAGAATAACCATAATTGACACTTACATTAACATGGCAGTCGGAAATAATATGGCAAAAAATTAGAATGCCACGCCCACTTATTATTGGGGCTCCCATACAAAGTCGGGGGAATTAAACTAAAATTTTTAGCTCCATAATTTACAAACCATTTAGTGTAGAACAACCAGATTTAAGGTATGTATTAGTATTGCAAGAGCAACTAGACTTACAGGAAATGGACGCGCCACGCCCACTGTTTATAGTAGCCCCTATACAAAATAACCGAATTTCTTTTAAATTGAAGTAGCTGTAACTTCTGCAAGCATAATTGATAGTTAGGTTAATATGGTAGTCGAAAATAATCTAGGAAAAATTCAGCGTGTCACGCCCACATCTTATTGGGGCTCCCATACGAAGTTGCGAAAATTATAAAAAATTTTAACCGCTATAACTTACGAACAATTCAACGTAGGACAACCAAATTTAAGGTGTGGATTAATATTGAAAAATTATATCTTAAAAACCTTCTTTAAATTATCCCTTTTAGAACCCTCATAACATACAAAGTACTTCGTCAAAGTCAACCATATTTTGGTTGTAAATTAGTAGTATATACCTAAATTGTTTCTCAAAGTAAAAACTAAACTTTTTATAAATATATCTACATATGCAGGGTATAATTTGGTCGGCCCCAGCCGACTGTAAGGTGATTTTTATACCCTGCATAATGCAATATGCAAGGTATATTCATTTCGGTCAGATGTTTGTGACCACTTGAAGGAATAGCCGAAGATATAGAAAAGTATATATATTCGTTATCAGCGTCACTTAAAGTTTCGATTTAACGATGTCTGTCCGTCTGTCCGTCACCTGGCTGGTTCGCACGATAACTTGAGTAAATATTGAGCTATTTTGACGAAATTTGGCATAAGTAACCTATGATCCAAGAGTACAAGGGGATTGATATTGGGCATGTTCGGTCAATAGCCATGCCCACACCAGGCATTCAAAGCGACTAACCTCGGAATTTTCAACATTTTTAACTTGCTATAACTTACTTAATATACCATCTGGGACAACAATGTTTGGCACATAGAGTTACATTATACTACTACATAAAAAAATAAAAATGGGCGAGCCAAGCATACTTTTTATTGTAGCTCCCATACGAAGTGCCTGTACTTCTTTTAAATTGAAACAGCTGTAACTTCTAGAATCTTCTGTCCAGAGCAACCATAATTGACACTTAGATTAACATGGCAGTCGCAAATAATATGGCAGAAAATCAGTGCGCCACGCCCACTCCTTCATGGGTGTCCCATACAAAGTCGAGGGAATTAAACTAAAACTTTTAAGCTCCATAACTTACAAACCATTTAGCGCAGGACAACAAGATTTAAGGCATGAATTAGTATTGTACGAGCAACTAGGCTCACAGGAAACGGGCCCGCCACGCCCATTGTTTATAGTGGCTCCCATACAGAATGACCGAATTTCTTTTAAACTGCAGCTTCTGCAATCTTCTGTCTAGAACAATTATAATTAATACATATTCCGACAAAAAATCAACATGCCACGCCCACTTCTTAATGGGGCATACAAAGTTGCGAAAATTAAAAAAAATTTAAACCGCATTAACTTACGAACTATTGAACGTAGGAAAACCAAATTTAAGATATGGATTAATATAGAAAAATTAATTGGATTTACAAGAAAGAGGAAAACCACACCCACTAAACCTCGGAATTAAACTATAGAGAAGTAGCGACGCATCAAAAGTTAATATGATTAATACGGTTGGTATGTGTACAGCCCGTCGATACAAAGGGAAAAATTTTAATCCATGGAACCGTAACATAAATTTCAAATACTAAGGAGGTGGAATTATTATATATAATCTGGAGTTTGTGCTTTCCATAAGACATATGGGTCAACCTACGTAGACATTTTACAATATACAGTATATATATACAGTAATTACACCGTTTGCACCGTGGAATATGTCACATCGATGGGTCTTTTAGCAAGGCTAAGGCCCGAAACTTGTCAAATATTGCGTGACAATGGAATTCGGGTCCTTAACTGGCCAGCCCAATCACCAGACTAGAACCCTATTAAAAACCTCATGGAAGCTGAAATAAGGATGAAAGGTTTAAGGCTTTAAATTCCGAACGGGAAATGATTCCTTTACTTACTATTAGTAATTTAATGACGCCACGCAGATGTGCTGTCATTAAAAGTAAAGGTTCTTACACAAAATATTAAGCCGTTGCTTTTGTTTCACAGTAAAATACTGGAGAATTAGTTTAGTTTTGATTTTCTAATTACTTACTTATGTGCCCGTTACAACCGAAAATCGATTCAGGCAAAGGGATAGTCCTTATCCGAGGCACAGTTTGATTTTTGTAACCGAAGAGGTTTTCGCCACTCAGTAGGTGCTAGGAAGACGTTGCTCGGTGGTTGCTCATGGAGGACTCCCATTGAAAAACGAAGGTGACATCACGTAGCAAGCAGAACTAGCTACATTTTGGCACCATCATTATAGAGTGAAGGTGCCATCACATAGCGTGCAGAACAAACTACATATATGCAAAATATTTAGTATTTGTTCCTATTGAAGACCGCAATAGCTTTTGCTCGCGAACTGGCATTTTTTGAGTTCGCGGAGCATAAACATTTAAGTGCATTCGCATGTGTATTCATACATTCTATGTTGCTCATATATAACCATGAGCTTACTTTATTTAATTCTTTTGTTTTTTTTTAATCTTCCTACTGTAATTATCTACGTTTAACAAAAAAAAATTCAACCAATTGGTTGATATATATATATATATATATATATATATATATATATATATATATATATATATATATATACACCCACACACACACATATATATATATATACATATATATCTATATCTATATATATATGTATATATACATATATATACATATATACATATATATATACATGTATATATGTATATATATATATATATGTATATATATATATATATATATATGTATATATATATATATATATATATATGTATATATATATATATATATATATATATATATATATGTGTGTGTGTGTGTATATATATAAGTTAACACGCACCTGCCGCATTAGCCACGACGTTCACACTGTTGCCCACTACACGTGCCGCAGTGTCAGCATATTCCAATTTCACAATAAACGCAACGTTCCCGTGGCTGCCCATTACACGCGCCGCAGTATCAGCATATCGCAATAAACTCAACGTCCCCATGGCTGGCCAATACACGCGCCGCAGTATCAGCATATTTCTATTTCGCAATAGGATGTAACCCAAGATATTACCAATTGCATTCAGTTAATGCACCTGTGGGAAACCAAGGCCATGGTCGGCCTCATACAGTAGGCTGTAAACAAGTTAAACAACGATCGCGTCGCTGCCAAGGAATGAAGGTGTGAAGTGAACAACTGCGATAGGTTGGTGTTAGTCGAGTTCGGGACGAGCTGATCGAGAGTTAAACTTCGAATATTCTCTAAGTTATAATTAAGTGAATCTTTAAATAAATTGTTTGAACCTTAAATAAAATCAATAGTGTTTGCTTTTGGGCAGTGGCCCTTTAAATTTTTTATCACAAGGACAACAAAATTGTTAACTGGCGCCCGAGCAGGGACCCAGTAGTGAAAAAAGGAGAAATATTCCCAGTGGACCAAATGACAAATACTTGAAAGTGCAAATAACTTAACAATACAAATTTGCGGTGGAAAATTTTTTAAGAATTAAATAAAATAAAGAAGAATTAAGAGATCAAAAAAAAAAGATAAACTAAAAGATTGGAAAGAATAATATAGTGTAACCAAAGTTAAATTCAAACGAAAAGTTTATTATCAAACACTAATGAGATTGTGTTTGACTTTTGCGTAAGTAAAACTGACAAATTTTTATATTATCGGTCAAAATGGAGGATCTGCGGGCCACTGTTACAAATTTAACAGGTGCGGTAAATGCCCTGCTCGAGAAAATGAACACCCTGGAACGGCGGGTGTCACACCTGAGTTCGGTAAGCTCTATATTAACCGCATCCACAGCTAATAATAGCGTGGGAACGGTGGAAGAAATGGTGACACAAGCCCCCACAACTGAAGCCGACATAAAGGACATCAGTCGACTCCCTGACTGTGTCAAGGAGTTACAAATCTTCGACGGAAACCCAGTACGTGTCCTGGGTGCACTCGGTGGAAGTCATCCTCTCGGACTTTGAGATAATGAAGGGTAAGCCCTTATATCGGGCAATTTTGCAACATATCAGGCAAAAAGTGCGGGGTGCCGCCGATTCGGCATTAATTTCATATAACATTTTCGACAGCAATTGGTCAAAAATTAAGGAATGTCTCTCTTTGCACTATGCGGATAAAAGGGATATCCACACCCTTGAACACCAACTGCATCAGCTTCATCAAAGGGGATCGAGAGTTGATGAGTTTTACGCCAAGGTAAACCATCAGTTCTCCCTTATTATTAATAAAATTAAGACCGAGTCCTACACGGACGAAACAGTAAAAGTTCTAGTTGAGACATACCGTAACCGAGCATTAGACGTTTTCATTCGTGGTCTCAATGGAGGTATGTCAAGGATGCCACTTATACAGCGCCCCAGAACCTTGCCTGAAGCTTACTCGGCGTGTTTGGAAATCCAAAACGTTGATTTTAGAAATTCTTCGATTCACCCTACCATGACAAGCAATCATGTTGCGGTGCCGATTAATAACTTACCAAGCACCTATCATTTCCAAAATAAAAACAAGCCTCCACAATTGCCACACTTGCCACCAAAACCTACCTGGCGGACTCAAGAACATCGTCCACAATATTTTAAAAACGACAATCTTTCCGGACGAAACGATAATCAGAACTTCACCTCCCGTCCTCCAGTCGAACGAATGGAGGTTGACCCTTCCGTCCAAACACGCAATGTAAATTATATTAATCGACCTAACCCTTTCAAACGCAGCGCGAAATCAGAAAATTTTCCACGGAAACAACAGAGAGTGTTCCACACAGTGCCAGAAGAAAGCAAAGATCAGGATACTGATCAGAGCCCAGTGAGTGAAGAAAAACCTGAGCATTTTCTGGACTCCGGCCATCTAGCGTACCATACATAGAATATACGTTGCCGGATGGTCGGGTGCTAGATTTCTTAATAGACACGGGTGCAAATAAAAACTTCATTAGACAAGATATTGCGATAAAAACAACTTCGGTGGAAAAGGTATTTAATGTAGCATCCGTTGGGGGTACTGTGCCAATAAGAACTAAGATAGAATTAAAATTATTTGATAGTATTGGCAAGCTAACTAAATTCGAAATCATTGGGGATGACACATTAAGGGAATTAGGCGCGATAATCGACAGAAAGAACAACCTACTTAAGATAGAGGGGTATGAAATTCCACTCAAGGCGCGCACGTCCTCTGATGTTTATTTTACATTAGGCAAAGATTTGCCTCTCGGTACTCACGAAAAGGCTAACTTACTACTAAGAAAGTATTCGGAACTCTTTAAGCCTCTGAATGGCAATGAGCTTGTCGATACAAATGTTCGTGCCGAAATAAAAACATCAACCTGTGAACCAATTTACAGCAAAAGTTACCCGTACCCAGCGTGAATGAGGGATGAGGTTGAAAAACAGGTAAATGAGCTGCTAAATGAGGGAGTTATCCGACCTTCGAAAAGTCCCTATAACTCACCAATATGGGTGGTACCCAAGAAACCAAAGGCGAGTGGGGAGAAACAATACCGAATGGTCATCGATTACAAGCGACTGAATACTGTAACAGTCGCTGTAACTTACCCCATTCCTGACATAAACGCGACTCTCTGTAGCCTTGGTCAAGCCAATTACTTTACGACAATAGATCTTACATCAGGGTTCCACCAAATACCTATGAAGGACTCGGACATCCCTAAAACGGCATTCTCTACGATGAATGGCAAGTAAGAATTCCTCCGTTTACCTTTTGGCTTGAAAAACGCGCCAGCCATTTTCCAGAGAATGATAGACGACGTGCTTAAAAAATACATCGGGTAAATCTGCTACGTCTACATCGACGATATTATCGTCTTTGGCAAAGACCCAGACGAACATCTGGAAAACATTGAGAGGATTTTTTCAAGACTTTTGGAAGCAAATCTAAAGGTAAATTTGGAAAAGACATGTTTTTTTGAAAAGGAAGTTGAGTTCCTTGGCTATGTGATCACTCCCGATGGAGTACGCGCTAATTCAAACAAGGTGGAAGCCATAAAGATTATTTTGCCTCCGGAAAATCTTAAGGATCTAAAAAGTTTCCTTGGTATGACCTCATATTATAGGAAATTCATTAGGGACTACGCCAAGGTTGCTAAGCCATTAACTAATCTCACTCGGGGAGAAAATGCACAGATAAGGGCAAACGCGTCAAAGAAGGTAAGAATTGAGCTTGATGAAGATGCCCTGGAAGCATTTCGCGAGTTAAAATAACTATTGGTGTCCGCTGATGTCCTAGCCTTTCCTGATTTCGCAAAACCTTTCAATCTGACTACAGATGCATCGAATTATGCCATTGGGGCAGTGTTATCACAAGGTTTAATAGGTGAGGACAAACCCATTGCTTATATATCACGATCTCTTAACAAAGCTGAGGAAAACTACGCCACCAACGAGAAGGAGCTCCTGGCTATCGTTTGGGCACTAGATAATCTGCGATCCTACTTATATGGTGCGAGGAAAATTAAAATTTACACCGATCACCAACCGCTGACATTTTCCCTGAGTAATCGCAATTATAACGCTAAGCTCAAGCGATGGAAAGCGCGTATAGAGGAATACAACTGCGAGTTGATCTACAAGCCAGGTAGGACGAATGTGGTCGCCGATGCACTCTCCCGTCTTAGGACAGAAGTGAACGCACTCACAGACTCAATCATCGCTCAACCTCCGTCTAGTGTTGCTGATGCGGCATCTGTAACAGATACTGCATCAGAAGGTACTATGCATTCTGCTGAACAAGATAGTTCGGACCTTATACCACACGTGGAAACACCGATTAACGTGTTTAAGAACCAAATAATTCTTAGACAGGGGGCGAGTTGCGAGTGCAGTGAGGAACCTCATAAGGGCTACAAAAGGTTCTTTATAACACTGCCAGTATTAAGTTGCGAGGCTCTCGTGTCTGTTCTCAAGAAAACCTTGAATCCAAATGTAGTAAATGGCATTAAAATTCCAGAATGCTCGCTCTATAATTTGCAAAATGCTTATGTCAATAACTTCAATAGATACAAAATCAGGATCACTCAACGCATAGTAGAGGATGTAACGATTGCTGATAGGGTATTCGATATAATTGAGCGGGAGCACAAACGCGCTCATCGTAACGCTCGCGAAAATAGGGAACAAATTCTTGAAAAATTTTATTTTCCGGCCATGTCCAAACAGATTAGGGAGTACAATAGGCAATGTGAAACATGCCAACTAAATAAGTACGATAGACATCCCTCGAAGCCTTATATGCAGCCAACTCCTATTCCTAATTATCCGTGTGAGATTCTTCATATCGACATCTTCGAAATAGAGCGTCAAAAATATTTAAGTTGCATCGACAAGTTTACAAAATTTGCTAAATTATTTCCGATAAAAAATAAATCATCTACTCATTTGCGTACAAAATTAATGGTTGCGCTTCACTACTTCACAGTACCACGGGCTCTTGTCATGGACAATGAGCGTGGACTTTTGACACCGCTTGTACTTAATTACATACGGGCCTTGGGAATAGAGATTTATCGTACGCCAACGCAGCGAAGTGAGGCCAACGGCCAGGTGGAAAGATTGCACTCTACCTTGATTGAAATATATCGCTGCCTTTGCGTTGAATTCTCCAGATTAACACCTCAGGAGCGCATTGCAATAACTGTGGACAGGTATAATAATACTATACATTCGGTGACAAAACGAAAACCCGCCGACGTTTTCCTTAACAGGACTGCTAGAATAAACTATCAGGAGTTGACAAACTTTAGTGAACACACAAACGACGACATTAAGGCCCTTCTACTGCACGAACAAGAAACTAGAAATGCCAGGAATAATAAAACTCGCTCGCCCCCACGCAACTTCAACAGTGGTGATGAATTATTCATCGCTAACAGACAAATCAAGGGCAAACAGAAGCCACTTTATAAGAAAGAAGCTGTTGCTGAGAACAGAAATGCAACTATTGTCACACAAAGTGGAAAAAAATTCCACAAATCAGACATAAAAAATGTCTAGAAAATTAACTATGTAAGAAGGATACTAAGGTATCAGAAAAACAATACGAATATTGGTCAAGAGGTAAAAAACTCATGCATAGATCCCTAAGCCCCAGCGGTCTGGGTACAAATTTCAGTATTCGATCAGCCGTATTGGTTCAATTCCAGTTTACTCGGTGGTCCGAGTGACAACAATCGAAGTGGTTCAACTCCTCCCGGGGACTATAGCTTTAATTGATAGTGAAGTCACTCATGCCATGAGTAGGCCATTCGCAATTATTAACGCTTATGGCTAAAAGGGACTAACATGAGCCTTCCAATGTCATCTGAGTTTACGCCTGCATTCCAAATGCTCGAAACTGTTCGACAGGCCTACGGGTTTTTAAATGAGTAAATAATGTTAAAGATACTAACCTACTTATTCACAACATTTTACTCAATAAAGATGAACAGAACATTAAAATTAAAAAGGGAGTAACACCATTTTCAAAATTGCACTAATAATAACTAATCTTATAAGAAAACGAATTCCACTCTTGATATCACTTACTGGGTCCTAATAAATACCTTCAATCTTATCTTCCCGAACTCCTCTCACTAGCTATAATATTAGAAATTAAGTAAGAGATAATTACTAACATAGTTTGTTACTATAGGATAAGATAAACCTTGTTCAAATTTCGGCCCAAATACTTTAAAATTTTTAAATATAATTATTCAAACACTGCTGTATTTACTCTGATAAACACTGATGACACTAATCTTAGAATAATTACAATGATCAAATTTAATCTCAAAGGAGAAAATAAATTCTATAATTTACTCTGATAAATACTAACCTTAGAATAATTAACATAGTCAAATTTAATCTCGAAAAAAGGAGAAAATAAAATTTCATATTGTCATATTTACTTTGAAATCATAACTTTAGAATAATACCCGTAATCAAAATTTTAAAAAAAAAAAAAAAAAAAAAAAAAAGGAAAGAGAAAAGAAAGAAAAAAGAAACAAAAAAAACATTTGGCAATAATAATAGAGTTAAGCCAATAGTCTGTAATCTAATTATAGAATCTGCCTCTGTGCAGCGGCACAAGCATATGTCGCATTCAATCTGGACTCCCCGTTCTAACTGTCCGTGATGGGTATGGCTGGATAGTCAACGGATACTTCAAACTAATCCATGTGGTCGACTTGGCACGCTATGGGAAAATTTTGGATCGCCTAGAAGAAGAAGCTATTAAGATGAATGAGTCCAATGGTATCAGAGACATCATCACCTTCCAGTTGGAAAGAATTCTCACTCAACTCGACGAGCTGAAAGGCCCAAAAGACAAAAGACCAAGGCGCTCAATCAACTGGATCGGATCGGCTTGGAAATGGATAGCTGGCTCACCTGATGCTACAGATTGGGACGAAGTCTTGTAAAGCCAAAATGCACTAGTGGCCAATAATAACTTACAATACAAGGTAAACTCTGAAACTTTTAAGAAAACTCAAGAGTTATTACAGATGGTCAACGGGATTGTAACGGCTACAAACGATATCTTGGGACACAACCACGTGGCAAAGTATTCTCAGGAGATACAGCATAAAGTAATGATCCTGAAGGATGACGTAAGCGAATTGGTTCGAGCCTGCCAAATGGCCAAAGCCGGAGTAGTCAACAGCAACCTGCTAGACAAAGAAGAAATAAATCAATTGATAAGCGAAATTGAAGTGCTACCTTATAGTAACATCATCGAAGCCATTGAATACAGCGAACCGTCAATCTATACAAATGGCACTCATCTACTCTATGTGCTGTCCATGCCAAAAGTTGCACAAACAAGATTCACCCACCTAATCACTCGAGCCATTTTGAAGAACGGTCAACGGGTGGACTTGAAGTACAAAACAATTCTGATGAACAAAGAAGAAACGTACGGTATCAAGGATAGTTGCCTTCATCTCTCCACCGCCATGGTGTGTAAAAAGAAAGTACTTGATCTATTACCGGAAGAAGACTGCCTACCACGTCTAATCAAAGGTGGTCAAACCAGTTGCCGCTACATAACCTGTGCGTAATCGACGATTGAATTACTCAAAGAAGACACAATTTTCCTGGATAACTTCAACAGCAGCGTATGGTCAGGTAATACACCTAATTATTTTAATGGTTCCTTCATCCTACAGCTGGAAAACGAGACAATAACAATCACTAACCAAACCTACTGGAGTACAAGCAGTTCAGGTGTGCAGGTTCTCGCATCCGTGCTGTCTACTATAGCAAACAAAAGCCTGGCAGTAAATCTCAATCTCGTCCATAAGATGACATCCGGAAACATACAACTTTTGGGTTACCTGAAAAATAAAACTACTTGGTTTGCAACGTCTGAAGCCCTAGGACTACTTTTGCTAATGGTACTCATTTTGATAATCTGGAGGAAACTAACAACGGGAAAAAAGCTTCCTGAGCTGAAGTTGTCCATACTGCAGCAAAGTTCCCGCAATTCACCTAAGAAGGATGGCTCGCTAAATCCTGATCTGCGGGACGCAGATCTTTAGAGGGGGAAGAGTTAACACGCACCTGCCGCATTAGCCACGACGTTCACACTGTTGCCCACTACACGTGCCGCAGTGTCAGCATATTCCAATTTCACAATAAATGCAACGTTCCAATGGCTGGCCAATACACGCGCCGCAGTATCAGCATATTTCTATTTCGCAATAGGATGTAACCCAAGATATTACCAATTGCATTCAGTTAATGCACCTGTGGGAAACCAAGGCCATGGTCGGCCTCATATAGTAGGCTGTAAACAAGTTAAACAACGATCGCGTCGCTGCCAAGGAATGAAGGTGTGAAGTGAACAACTGTGATAGGTTGGTGTTAGTCGAGTTCGGGACGAGCTGATCGAGAGTTAAAATTCGAATATTCTCTAAGTTATAATTAAGTGAATCTTTAAATAAATTGTTTGAACCTTAAATAAAATCAATAGTGTTTGCTTTTGGGCAGTGGCCCTTTAAATTTTTTATCACAAGGACAACAAAATTGTTAACTTATATATATATATATATATATATATATATATATATATATATATACATATATATATATATATATATATATATATATATATATACATATGTATATATATATGTATATATATATATATATATATATATATATATATATATATATTTATATACGGCTTGATGGAGGTAAAACTAGAACATCGACAGGAGAAAAAGCAGCAACGTCGTATGGCGTACGTGGAGTACATACCCACATCCGTTGCGATGGTGTGACTTTAGAGCTTTTGAATTATTTCGAATTTTTTCATAAAATCAACACTCTCATTTTTCGGATCGTATTTCTTTTTTGATAAAAGTTTGGCACGCATTTCCGCCGCAGTCGTTGGCAATTGTAGACCCTGATGCTGTGTTGGTGGTGATGTTACTATCGTTGATACCACCTCAATATTGTGATTACCATTATTATTGTCGTTGTTGTTGTTCTTGTTATTATAATTGCTGTTATTATTATTATTGTTGCTTATAATCGCCGATTCATGGATATTGTGTGAAACTTCCGATAATACCACTATATTTTGGCTAGCGATGTTATTGCTGCTAACAGCGCTGTTAGTTACATTTGCTAGTATATGTTTGTTGTTGTTGTTGTGGTGAATGTTAGTGCTTGTCGGTGACTTCGCCGGCATACGCTTTGTGCTGACCATATCAATACTACTGATATTAGGACTAGTATCTGGAATCTCGTGTGCAGTGGCCTTACAATTGCTTTTTGTAATGTAGCTATTGCCAATATTATGGGAAGGCGTTATAACGGAACATGATGGCGATGATAGTGGTGATGATGCAATACCATCAACATCAATGAGCAGCAAACGTACTTCCGATGAAATAGCCTTGATACGTTGCACAACCTGTCGATGTGTTTCCGTGAATATTGGAATACCGTTCACCTCAATAATACGATCACCTTCCTTAAGCCCAGCCATTTCAGCTGGTGAGTTCATATCCACCTTGCCTATATATTGTCCAGGCTTAATTTTTTCGGAATGCAAATTGAAGCCATATCCTTCGAAATTTGGACGCTTTACAATATGGCATAGCTTTCTTGCTGCAAGCACATTCGTAGACACTGGAATTGGTGGTAGTGACAATGCGGTGGTTGTTGTTGTTACCGCTAATGTGATATTTGTAGGAGCAACTGCTGAGGACCTATTAATGTCACTGCGAGACATGACGATACATCAATTTGTGCTAACCTGACCTTGTGTTTGTAGCGAAAATATTTACTTCCTTATTTTCACTATTTTGCCTTTCTGAAATTCACTATTCTTTATATAAAGTGTTTATTGACTCTTTCCTGTAAAAAAATAGAAAACAATCGATTAATAACTAAAGCTTATGTAATTTTTGTGTAAGTCGAGGAAAGTCTAATAATATAATGTTAATATTGTAAAAACCGAAATCCAAAGTTAAGAAATCACATTTACAAAATAATTTTAAAAACTAAAAAACACTCTTTAATGGAACATAGAACTAAAAAGTAGAAAAATAATGTTCAATCAAATTGTAAATAATTTAACCGAAACAAATCGATATCATTTTCAGAAAGCGTGGAGTGCTTTATACTATATTCTTATACTAAATCTACTTTTAAAGAAAGGTATCAATGGTTTTTCAATCTATCAGTTTTTTAAACAATAAATAATTCTAAATAATCAAGCCTTTAAACATGGCAATTATATCATACAGCCCCGATTCTAAATATTCCCAGGAAATTCATATCTCGTGGAATATTTTTTCACGTTCTTAATTCCGCGGGAGAACAAAAATAAGAGAGAGTAAGCCCGCATTCCAATATTTATTGGATATTTTGACGTCCAATTTTCTGCCAGCAAAAAAAAAAACAGTGCATTTCTCCGGTGGTGAGGTTGAATTAATTTGTACGATTTTTTGCTGTCGGCGCTTACCAAACGGGAGAAGGCAGTAGTAGGGTGTGTCTCTGGCTCAGTCCACGTTCCGCAAAGTATTTTCGGAAGTATTGAACATAATTGAAAAACATTTGTGCCCGAAGTGGATAAAAATTGCTTGAACGGAGGAAGAAAAGTAAAAGGAAATGTGCCCTTCTTACTCTCTATATGAAGCACGTATATATATATATATATATATATATATATATATATACATATATATATATATATATGTATATATATATATACATATATATATACATATATATATATATATATATATATATATATATATATATATATATATATATATATATATATATATGGCTGATATGAAGAGGTATCTCATAGAAGAGCTTCGTACAAAATACGATGGACAAAGCAAAATTGATTATTTTGCAGCGGAACAAGAATTATACCTATTATGCATGATATATATATATATATATATATATATATATATATATATATATATATATATATATATATATATATATATATATATATATATATATATATATATATATATATATATATCATGCATAATAGGTATAATTCTTGTTCCGCTGCAAAATAATCAATTTTGCTTTGTCCATCGTATTTTGTACGAAGCTCTTCTATGAGATACCTCTTCATATCAGCCGAGTAGTTCCGAATTGGCGAATTCGCCAACTACCGGTAATCGGGGGTGACTCCATGCCAATCCAGTTTGCATATTGTCGACAGGCGAATTTAACACAGGAATGTCATAGGAAGGGCTAAATCGTCACCCTGTGCATTACCGGTAATCGACCTCTTCGCTAGTCTCAAGTAGCTAAATACTTCGCCGCTGATTGTAAATTACTTAATGCTGGATGAAAAATTCAAACGTTTTATTTTTTTAGTTCAGTTTAATAAAGCTAAACAATTACACAATGTTTGAAAAAAAAATAATAGGTAAATTATTTCTGAGCAGTTTTGTCATTTTCCAAAGACTTGCTTTTGGAAATTTTTTTTCAGCTGTGCCTTGGCTATTATTCATAAAAATGCTATGCAAAAACCTAATACAGCGTTGCCAGGCTTCGCTGGTCTCCATCAGTCTCATCCATAAATGTCCTTAATTCCTTCGTTAATATCAAAGTTCATAAACGAGGTCTTCGACCTGCAAAGGGAACTTAACTTTAATAGGCATCTTCTAGGTATGGTCTCGCAAAAGCTGCCTGAGAGTACTTTCTGCTCCGCAATTGCTTCAATAGCGTCTTGCAGTTGACCTTAAATAACTTGTTGAAAATAATAATAATAAATACATTATTCTAAGGTAATAAATGTATTTTAACGTACCACGAATCACGCTATTTTCCCGTTGTATTGTACGTGAAAGTGTAATACTGTTTTCAGACAGGCAGTTTCTCAATTATGGCGTTAACGGAGCTCGATTTACTTTTGAAAGTAAAGCATTTTTAATTGCTCGATTAGTGCTTAATTGAATGGTTAATTGAGTCAAAGTTTCTATGCAGCTATGTTGGTGCGGCTTTTTGATTTTGATGTACTCAGACAATCAACTGTTTGATATTAATTTATATTGATCTCGTCGATTAACTGCCTGTCTGAAAATAGTATAAAAATGTTGCAATAAGCTTAAATGAATGAAATTATTGATCTTACTTTTCAGGCAATTTCGAAATAAATCTTAGTAGAACTGATTTAATTTTTTACAACATCAGCAAGGATTTGTTCGGAGTTCCAGCCATTCAAGTTGTTTATGTATTGTATTTTAAATCACTTTTACGTGGTTTTTAGTTATATGCACATGCTAAGTTAGCTGGACACGGTACGATATTAATTAAAACAAAACAAACTATTTCGATTTTTGCGAAAGAATCACACGTGAGTACTCTTCGCCAATAACCATATAAAAGCTAAAATTCGAGCAAGTACACCAATTAATAGAACAAAAAATAATGGAACAGTCATTCTTGATTATTTGAGCTTTGATAATAGAAACAGTAAACACCGCACTACATTATCTACTACCAAGGTTACTACCAAGGGTTAGCGAAGAAACGCCGCGTCTCCACAGGCTAAAATTATTGGCTACCATCTATCATTTTGAGTTGTTACTTGTTTCGTTAGTGAAGTGAAAAATTTCAAACAATCGGCACGTTATAAAAGGTAAAAAATAATAAAAATTAGTTTTTATGTTTATTGGTGCTTGTTTTTGTAAAAATCTATAAGGTACAGTGGCTCACAGCTTATTTCGTACAGTGTATATATTTTTATGTACATGGCTGTAACATCGAAACTAAAAAACTTATCAATAAGTTTTGAATGTAGATGTCTATGTATGTGTTTAGTAAACCTAATAAGAAAACGGGGAACCCCAAAAATTGTTCTTTTTGTCATGCAAGAGAGAAAAACTATTGATCAGCTGATTTTCAGCTCACATCTTATTTCGTACACAAACTTCAATGTAAGTAAGTTTCATTCTGCCGCGCAGTTACAAAGTTTTTTTGAATTGTATGAGTTTTTGGACCTTTTTAACTATTATAACAATTTTTATTATTATTATTTTAAATAGTTAAAGTGCTGTAAATTAAACATTTAGCGTTATGGGTCGTCGTACAACGATGGAACAGCGTAAACTGGTAATTAACCATTTTAGGAAAGGTCAGAGTGTGCGAAAAATTGCTGAAATGACAAATTTAAGTGCCTCAACTGTCCAATACATCATTCAACGCTTCGTTCGCGAAAATCGGTTGGAGAACAAGGGCAGAGAAGCACCTAATAAGATTTTCAACGCATCAGACGAGCGTTATATTGTACGAAAAATTAAGAAAAATCCAAAGTTATCCGCTCCGAATTTGGCTGCAGAGGTTCAGCGTGAAATAGGAAAATCATCCAGTACTGAAACTGTCCGACGTGTGCTGCGCAATCATGACTTGAACGGTCGAGTAGCCCGAAAGAAACCATTCATTTCAAAAATGAATATACAACGCCGACTTGACTTCGCCAAAGAGCATATTATTAAGACTCCTGCGATCTGGAATACCGTTATTTTCGCGGATGAGTCTAAGTTTAATATTTTTGGCTCGGACGGAATGTCATATGTTTGGCGTAAAGCGAATACCGAGCTAAACAAGGAGAACCTTAAGCCCACAGTGAAGCATGGTGGCGGTAGCGTGATGGTTTGGGCCTGTATGTCAGCAGCCGGAGTAGGTGAATTGGTTTTTATTGAGGAAACAATGGACAAAATGAAGTACCTCGAGATTCTGAAAAACAATTTACTTCAAAGTGCAGACAAACTGGGTTTGCGGGAAGAATTTCGGTACTACCAAGATAATGACCCAAAACATAAATCTGGGATTGTGCAATCTTGGCTTATTTGGAACTGCCCACACTTGATGTCTCCACCACCACAGTCACCTGACATGAATGTGATTGAAAATCTTTGGTCTATTTTGGACAATAAAATAAGAACACACAAGATTTCTAATAAGCAAGACCTAAAGAAGGTACTGATGGAAGAATGGAAAAAAATCACACCAGACATCACTCAAAAATTGGTGGATTCAATGCCAAATAGACTCCAGGCTGTCATTAACGCTAAGGGATGTCAACTAAATATTAAAATCAACTTACTTTGTTTTTAGTTTGAACTTAAAGAGACTGTACGAAATAAGCTGTGACATGAATTTTCCTATTTTTTTCTTATTTTATTTTTTTATAGTGTCAAACACTAAAATTTTGAAAAAGTAAATTTTGGAAAATAAAAAACAAACCTTCCTTTCTAAAATGGCATTTATATTTTGTTCATATTTTTGCTATATTAGGAATTACGACTGCAGCAATTTTTAAACTGTCACTGTACGAAATAAGCTGGGAGCCACTGTAAGTGTTCAAAGTTTACTGTATTATGTCTTTTTGTTTGAGGAAAGAGGAACTATTTTGTATGAACACTGTGAATATTTACATAGGCTCAGTTTGGGAAAATGGAACCAATATCATCTGTAGAAGCAAAACCCCAAAAAAAAATTCAATTTAAATTATCACTACACTGTCGCTGCACTTACACGCCGGTTAGTTTCAAATATCACTAAAAATTTGTAGGTAAAAAATAAACAGCGAATGCGTTTTTATTTATATTCACTCTATACTGAAGCCCCTAGTTTGTAACGCACTGTCCCCATTTTGCCCTATATTTTAAAAATAAGTGAGGAAAATGTGAACGCTGGAGTAAACTTAAACACTTCTCTTCGTTTCATCCTTCTTAATAACAATGTTAATTTTCGAAAATTGAAAAGGTGTCCTAAATAATTTTTATTTTTTTAGATTTTCAATATGCTTGTGTAAAAAACCAGTGTTTCCATTTACACTAACATCAAAGGCCAAGACGATATATCGTTTTATGATGGCTCATTAACTCACGGTTCACAGACAACGATCCTGCGAGTAATGATGGTCTCGCTCACAGAGCACAGAATACTAAGGTTGCGCCCATATTTTACCGCTAATCGGTTCTCAGTGAATTTGACAGACTGCAACGTCATAGTAGTTCCAAGAGTTGAAATATTAATTCATTATTCCGCATTGACATTTTTCTTTTCCATTGGTTCGCCACTTCATCATTTTCTTTTGCAGCTGAACTATTATGACTTAACAATAAGAAAAATCCTATCTGATGGGCAAAATCTTCTTGGGTCTCGCCTATCTCTCATAACACCGCACGTTTTGAGATGTATATTTTTGCTCTTACGGACAGATTAGAAAAAAGATTAGAGTAATGAAACCTTGGAGTAATCATAGTGGTATACGTAAAAAAGGGAATTAAAGAAAAATAGTATAGTAGTATAATTCCATAATTTTTTGAAGGACGTAAAAGAGACTATGGCCGAAATACTGTTGGTTCGCGAAGCCGAAGTCGGGCCTATATGGATCTTTTTAAAATATCCAAAATAGGTTATGGAACAAGTATAGAATAGCTCACTGAAAGAAAAAAAAATTCTTCGTATAGAGCCTATTTTTGTGAATATAAAAAACCAAATTTTTGTAGCAAACGCCAATACAAAGCGTAGCTCAAGGTCAAAGTTCAAATTTGCGATCAAAATTACCCAATAAATTTGCAATTTTCTTTACAATATAAGGTGTAGTAAAAAGAAATCCATTATTTTTCCAATAGATGGATTTTGTCATCTATTTCTCGCGTTGTATAAGTGCGATCGGGTTACGCTAGATGGCGTTAGAAGGATAGGATTTCGTACTAAAGAAACTTTTCGGGCAGTGTTGTGATTGCTTAGCTCTATTGTTTGAGCACGCGTCAAAAATGGACACCAGTAAAGAGAAAATACGCCATATTTTACAGTTTTTCTTCGATAAAGGCGAAAATGCAAGCCAGACGGCTGAAAATGTGACTAGTGTTTATTGTCCTGATACTGTAACACCCAATCACGTGCAATTTTGGTTTCGTAGATTCCGTTCCGGTAATTTTGATGTTAAAGATGCACCACGCTCTGGAAGGCCGAATGTCGAAAATATCGATAAAATAATGAAAATCGTCAAGTCTGACCGTCATTTAAGCAAAGTTTCTATTGTCCAGGAGCTAAACATTGCACAAAAAACCGTTTGGAACCATTTAAATAAGGCTGGATACAAAACGAAGCTCGATGTATGGGTGTCACAGGAGTTAACACAAAAAAACCTCATGGACCGAATTTCAATCTGCGAATCGCGAAATCGATCCATTTCTGAAGCGGATGATTACTGGTGATAAAAAGTGTGTCACTTACGACGTCAAGCGAAAACGGTAATAGTCGAATCGCGGTGAGCCGACGCAAACGGTGGTCAAGTCAGGATTGATGGTCAGGAAGATTTTGCTGTGTTTGGTGGGATGGGCAGGGAATCATCTACTATGAGCTGCACCCCTACGGCCAAACTTTTAATAAAGGAAGAAATCGCACAATTCCACTCCTTTGGCCAATAGGAGAGGAATTGTGTTCCATCAGGACAACGCCAGGCCACACACTTCGATAGTGACTCGCCAGCAGCTCCGGGAGCTTGGTTGGGAGGTTCTTATGCATCCACTTTATAGTCTGGACTTTGCACTAAGTGAGTACTACCTGTTCCTGTCTATGGCGAATGATTTTGCTGGTGAAAAATTTACCTCAAGAGAAGCTTCTGAAATTCGACTGTCCCAGTTTTTTGCCAATAGTGACGAGGTTTTCTATAAGAGTGGAATTATGTAATTACCTTCAAAATGGCAACAAGTAAGCACAAAACGGTGTATATTTGACCTAAATCGGATTATTCTAACTATGCTAAATAAAATCTTCAATTTAATGCAAAATTAATGGATTTCTTTTTGGTAGACCTTTAATATAACATTTATAAACTATTTTAAATATTTTAAGTTATGATCAAAATAAAAAAATTGAATATTTTTTTTCGAAAATAATCACCATTGACCTATAAACAATTTAGTACCATATTCAAGGGCATACAATTACCTTTTCAACGGCATGTAAAACATATTTTTAGAAAATGCGTATATAATTTTAATATTTCTTGAAGCGAACTTGAAAAAATTTCAAATATTTTATTTTTATCATAACTTTTAAAATAGTTTATAAATATAATAATAAATTATATATCACTGAAAAGGTACTAAAAAGTCCCTTCTTTTGAGACCCATATTGTAAAGAAAAATTGCAAATTCATTAAGTAATTTCAATCGATTTGAACTTTGACCTTGAGCCACTTGGTTATATATATTCACAAAAATAGGCTCTCTTCGAAAACATTTTTTGCTTTAAGTGGGCTATTATGCATTTGTTCCCATTCAAGGCTAAATTGTATTAACAAAAAAAAACATCTAAACTTACACTTTATTGTAAGAGAATGAGATGCTATAAAATGTATCCATACATGCACGACATTCTATATTGGATATATACTTTGTATTTACTATTCAAACACTTATTAAAAAAACAATGTCTAATCAACCGCCACATTGTCATGCACATATGTTTAATTCTGATTATTATTACCTATTATTTTTGTAATAAGCGAGCTAACGTGCAACTCCTTCCTAAAATGTTTCTCCTAACTGGTAATGTCTGCTGATGCGGCTGCCAACAATTAACATAACAGATTACGTCAACAAACAGGGTATAATTATTGGGGTAGAGCTAAAAGAAAGAATTCGCAGGAACGAAGGAGAAGTAAAACAAACAACAACAAATAAATCCGGTAAGAAGAAATAAAAAACAAAACAACAATCATACGAATTGACACTATAAGGCGGCTGTTATGTTGAGAATCATACGATTGCCAATCTCGACAATATTACGCTCTTTATTTTGTGAACGAATGCTGATCAATAAAGTATATGTTCAAGGGTCTTCGATCTCCAATCATAGAGACGATTTTTTCAATCTTTCATTACTTTCTAGAATTCTTGAACTATGTAATGAATATGCAAATAATAAAGTGCTTACGTTAAGTTATTAATTTGCAAAAAATAAAATGCGTGCGTAAAATCAGATCATGTGCTGTAAATCATTGGCGTATGGGTAGATTAAATAAAGGATAGATTGATTTTGTTTCGAATGAACTTCGACTACTAGATAAACCAGCCTATACATATTTCGGTTGTATAGGCTTGTTTAGTTTGTTTAAAATAATCAAAAAGAACAACTTGTATTTGTTTATCTCGACTTAAACATATATAAAACAAAAAATGTAAAGACTAAAACGTCTTTGTAAAAAGGTGTCATTAAATATGTTGTTTTTGTTTGAAATTTTAAAAATTATGACTAAATCGTCTTTTAAAAAAACAACTTACATCTAATTTAGAAAAGACGATAAAATATATAAAATGCGATAAGTAAACAAAAAAAAAAAAATAAAGTAACACGCAGTAAGTGTTGCGATCGTGTATTTTTGATGCTTTTTCTCTAAAAGTATCAAATGTTGCTCCTAAAAGGAATAAATTGTTAACATATGTTCAACTCAACCCTTGCTGTGATCTTGTAATTCGATGTCGATAGCCAAATCTCCTGTGATCCTTTTGATCAGTTCTCACGCTCTTGCTCTCCGTTTAAATTTTTCGTTTTACATTGAAACAACGCGTGAAGTGATTGTTACCAAGACCGTCAACATAACTGCTATCTAACAAAATAGTTTATGACATTCTAATACAGAGTATACATGTAGCGTTTTTTCCGTGAAATCAGCTATAACGACAAATGTAAACAAAGTTTATTGTACAATCTGCATATACAAGTTCCAATCCACTGTACAACTGCTAACTCCGCCCACAAAAAATTAAAAGGGTTTAATTCTCATATTTAGAGTATATCATCGATTACACATTTTGCAAAGACTTCAACGTGAAGAATATGAAGAATAATAACGTTGTACAACGCATTGTACATCGTGTTGATACGTGTATACTAAACAGCCATATAACTCATTGTACAACGTGTTTAACCAACGGTTGGAGAGTGTATACTCAGAATACAACCGTTGGACCAACATCAAAGTTGGTTGTACAACCATACTTTACTTGATACAACTTTACTTATACTTTGCATAAGGGCAACGAAAAAAAATCTTTTACAATTGCTCTACCTCTATTATCAAAATGACGTATTTGAAGTGGAACTATAATGCATGCGTAGGCGTATGTGTGCATTTGACAGGAGAGTAGAAAAGACGTGATGTTAATTCATGGTTATACTACCCATCAATTTAACGACATTCATGGTGTTTTTTTACCGTTTAACCAATTTAGATTGTTGGATGGTTACAAGTGATATCTCTGACAGAAGTCTAATATTTTGTACCTACGTATGATGTAGTTGCTGTATGTTTTTACTTATAGCCTAGACAGACGGCAGCCTAATTCCTGATTACCGGCGCACTTAATCCTAATAAAATAATAACCTGACAGTCGGCAGTATTGCGGATTAACTAAACGGCTGATTGCTGTTTTATTAGGTCTGTCCACTTACATTACTATCACTATCAATTTCTGTCGTCTATCACTCTCGATATGAGAAAATCTACAAGAAGTACGTGAACTGAAAACTATCAGAAACTTGTAAATTGACATTCACCGTTCGTAATTGACAGCTGGATTTATTTGTTCGCCAACACTTTTCATGTTGAAAATTGTTAACAATTGTTGAAAGTTTTTTGTTAGCGAACAAACCTAATATTTTGTAAAATGGATGGAGAAAAATTCACAATAGACAATTTTCAGCAGTGTTGCCATAGCAAATTGCCCTAATCCTCTTTTATTTTGAGAATTAAATCATAGAGTTTATGCGGATTAGCTGCAGTTAATGCTCGAGTTAATTCGAAATAACTCGGTAATCCGGAATTAGGCTGCCGTCTGTCTAGGCTATTATTATGCACATTATTGTTAATAAGGATTATTAAATTCTAAGGATATAAATTCTCTTTAAAGAAAGATATTCGCGTTTGTTTATATTCTGAGTAAGTACTGATTGACATAATTTTCTCGTTAAACAAAAAAATTCTATAACTTTAAATTTATTATTTTATTAGAAATAGTGTTTTCGTGGAGCAGACTTCTCACTAAAGAAACTATTACTCTGCTGCAAATTAATGAATGTTTGTGGGATACAAAAAATCCAAGTTATTCTAATCGGGAAAAAGGGGAACAGGCCCTAGATGCTATGCAACTGCAACTGTCTAAAACTGCTAACGATATAGCAAAACATGATATCCGGGCAAAAATTCAGTCCCTTCGAAGCCAATATACGAAAGAGTTGAGAGCTATTGACACCAGCAAGCGCAGTGGTTCTGGTGCGGACGCGGTGTATAAAAGTAGAATGTGATGCTTCGAACATCTTGACTTTTTGTGACCAGTATTAGAAATAAGGGATACCAAGTCAAGTTTGGAAAATATTTCTCCAAATATACCTAGAGATGTAAATCTTAAAAAAAACAATAACAAATGGTGTAAAATTTTTTTTATTTCAGCGCACCACATTTACTTCAAATACGGATACCATATCTCCAGTAAGTATTTTTACACAATAATCCAATCTAATTTGCCCTCCTCGTTAAAATATTTCATATATGTACTTCGAACTTGTTCGAGCGATTGTGCTCACACGCTTGTTGTTACTTCCTGGCTTGTGAGCATATTTGTTTGATCAAGTGTTGGCGTATGGGCTATATCATCATGGCCGTCGATTAAATAATTGTGAAGTACACAGCAGGCTTGTATGATGACATTGATATTGTCAACATTGCGGATGCTTATCGGTTTACGAAATATAAGAAATCGTTGAGATAGTATCTCAAAAGCTCTCTCTACCACTTGCCTGGCTCTTGATAGACTTTTATTAAATATTTTTCTTTCCACGTCGTTCGTTCTGTGCGAAAATGGTTTCATGAGATGGTTGTGTATAGCAAAAGCACTATCGGCAACTATTACATATGGCAACTTTCTATTATTTTCTATAACCTTTTCTGGAGGGAAATACTTATAGCCCTCGTCAATCACTTGCTGAAGAGAGAGCTCCATCATTAGTTCTTCCATTCGCGCCGACGTCAATGTATAAAAACTTGCAGTTTGCATATACCAAAGCCAGCAAAACAATACTGTCGGTTCCTTTGTAATTGTGGAAATGTGATCCATCAGATCGCGCAGCATAAAAATTGACATGTTTTTCATCCAGCGCACCTAACAGAGGCGAAATTGCAATTTTTGTTAAAATTTCGCAACAACAGCTTCCCATTGAGACGGCGATTCCAGAAACTGAAATGAAAAAAATATCTTAATTTGCTCCCTTTATTACTATTTCATTTCAGTCAACATCAGCAAAAAACGTCGTTTTGAATGGGTTGGTGAACAGGTGGTTAGTATGCTAAATGAGCTAACAAATGACGATTTGGCTTATGAGACAATAGATTCACTGCAGATAATACTTTCAGCAGCACGAAGAAAGAATTCTGAAATTCAACAAACGCCCGCTTTTTTTAATGTTATGGAAGAGTTAGATCCAGATGATCTCATTGAAGAGGTCTTTGACTGATATGCATATAAAGGGTTATCCATTTTGCGGTTTCAAAAGTAAATGTAAATAAAACACATATAAAATATTTTTTATCATGATATTTCTTTTTTATTATAAAGTTTGAACGTTGACATTATGTGTGAAATACTACATCATTTAAATGACCACCACGCGAATTGTTGCAAGCATCGATTCTTTTGAGGTAATGTTCGACCACTTTTTGACACATATTGGGCGGTATCTCAGCCATAACGTGACGAATGTTGGTTTTTAGGTGCTCAAGAGTTAAAGGTTTATCTGCATAAACACGGTCTTTCGCGTAGCCCCACAAAAAAAAGTCAAGCGGTGTCAAATCGCATGATCTTGGTGGCCACGTGCTATCGCCACGACGAGAAATTACGCAGCCAGAAAATTTCTCTTGCAATAAAGCCATATTCGCTCGAGTTGGCACCGTCTTGTTGAAACCACATATTCTCTAAGTCGTATTCTTCAATAGCAGGCAAAAAAAAGTCGGTTATCATATGACCATAACGCTCCGAATTGACGGTGACAGTCGTTCCATCGTCGTTTTCGAAGAAGTAAGGTCCAATCACACCTCCGGACCAAAGAGCGCACCAGGCAGTGACTTTTTGTGGATGTAGTGGCCTCTCTTCAATTACTTGAGGATTCTCAGAACCCCAAATACGACAATTTTGTTTGTTAACATACCCACCGAGTGAGAAATGTGCTTCGTCGCTGAAGAAAATTTTGTTCGAAAAATCGCCGTCCACCGCCTGTTGTTCAAGCACCCATTCGACGTATTTATGACGTTGTGAATGGTCAGCTGGCTTCAGTTGTTGTGTGAGCTGGATTTTATATGGATGTAGGTGTAGATCCAAATGCAAAATACGCCATAATGTGCCTTAAGACAGTCCTAATTCCTGAGAACGACGATGAATCGACACATTCGGGTCTTCGGCAACACTTTCACTTACAGCAGCGATATTTTCGGTGATACGAGCGAAACGATGATGCCAGGCCTTACAATATCTGTAACCGATCCAGTCTCTTCATATTTCTTCACAATTTTGCCAATTGCTTGCGTAGTTGGACGATTATGTAAACCATAATCTCCTCTTAAAGCACGATATGTGGCTGTGGCAGAATCACCATTTTTGTAGTAGGTTTTTACAATTTTAATGCGTTGTGCGTGGGTGCCGTAGCTCAGTGGTTAGTGTGTTCGCCTTCTGATCTGTAGGTCGGTGGTTCAATCTCCGGCTGATGCATAACAAATTTAATATCGATAAGATTTTTCTTTCGAACGGTACCCACCTGTCGGCAAGCAATTGGCAATTCTTCCGACAGTAACAACTTGCCATGAAAAAGCTTCTAAAAGAACTCTGTGACAAAGCTTAGAAAAAGTGATGTCACAAGTGTTCTGCCGTTCGGAACCGGCTAAAATAAGTAGGTCCCTTCTAATACTGTCTAAATTTAAGACTCACAACAGTAATGGAAGAGAAGCTTCGCCAATGAGCCCTTTGGGGCTTTAAGTGCCACATATTTATTTATTTATATATATATATATATATATATATATATATATATATATATATATACATATATATATATATATATATATATATATATATATACATATATATATATATATATATAGTTTATATATATAGTTTGAAAACACTAACAAAAATTTATGTACATATATGTATATATATATATATATATATATATATATATATATATATATATATATATATATATATATATATATATATATATATATATATATAGTTTATATAGTTTATATCTACTATACTAAACTTTATTTATATTTATATTGTTTTGGCAGATTAACATTTTAATTGATTGCTTTTAAAACCCGTAAGTGCACTCGGAGAAACAATAGCGTAATAATATGAATGACATTCATATATAATTCATACCTTTAAATACAAATCCTTTAAATTTTTCCAAATAGCTTTGCAAACCTTTGGAACACAATAAACCAGAAACGAATGGGATAGAAGAGTTTGATACCCCAAACTTCTGTATGATTCTCCTGTTGCGAGAAATCTTAGTGTTACTGCTAGTTGTTGATCTGGCGGTATTGCATTTCCATTTGGTGTTTCCTTTTTTTTTTATATTTTTTTCGATGAGTCGCAGGATGTACTGGAATTTCGCATCGGTCATCCTTATGTAATTTTTGAAGGTCCAGAAATCGTTATGTTGTAATTTCATTGTCAGGAATGTGAAAGAGCCGGTTGCGCTTCGTGTTCTTCGCCATTTCTTTATCCCACTTGATCGTTTTCTTTTTTGCCGATTTTTCGATGATAGTTTTTCTATTAATTCAATTATTTTTCCCAATACACTTCTATGATGATCATTCCAAAAACACACATTCTCAGCATATATGGTTGCTGTTTTTATCAAATCATTCAGCGCGGTAACCATTATTAAATCAATTGAAATTTAATGCAGCACAATTATTTTGCTCACTTTGAAAACAGGCGCCACCATGTCAAAATTATATTCCAACATAAATTTAGCTTCGGCTTTTTGAGAGATTTTGGTAAAGAAATTTTGTCAAAAAAGTCAATACTATTTTTAAGTTCGAACTATTTTACTATTTTTATATATATTTCACTTTATTACTATTTTTATTTCGACTAATAACTTTATTACGTTTTCTTAATATTTGACAAATTCATCTGATTTCCACGCGGAAAGTTGTGTTTCGTCAAACTCTAGTTCCAAGACAAAAGATACAAACTGTGAACTCGTTCCTCTTCCCTTATAAACGAATTCAAGTTTGTCCAAACACAAGTGTTTGCGCGGAAATACAAAATAAAAAGACATCAACTGCATCATACAAAAGCACAAAATATTACAACACTGTTTCAGCAATCATGTGTAACCACCCACCAATCTAAATTGATGAACCAGAAAATGAACGCTTTGAATAGCGTTCAATTGAATGGTAATATAACCACGGCATTACAAAAGAATTCAGCTATAATTTCCCTTAGGAGCACTTAGGCCAAATAATTGGCCCATTGTGTCACCATGCATCGTTGATGCTTACCATCCTATCTCCTCTGTTAAGCGGAACCATTGGGATTTCTTAATGAATAGAGAAATGTCCCTGACATCCATGGGTGCAAGCTCAGTGGTATCTGTAAAAAAGGCACTCCCTAGTAGAGTGTGCTTCTGCGTGCCAAGGCGGGGCATCTACAGAGGAAGTGGTGAACACTTTCCTCCTCTTCCTCGTCCTGGCAGCTGCGACAAAAATCCTTGGCCGGTAAGCCGAGCCTTGCAGCATGCCTACCCACAAGCCAGTGGACCGTGAGTACGGCGACTACATTACTGATGGTTTTCCTGCCCATTGACAACAGTGAACGGGTTCGTCTATTGTCAAGGGTTGGCCAGATTCTCCTAGTGGTAGCACAAGAGCTCTCATCCCGCCATCTTCTGTGTGATAAGAAGCTTGCATGTTGCAAGCGGAATTCCGGCTTGATGAGATGGATAGCTCTCTGGCAACCTAGTGCCCGATCTCGCCAATTCATCTGCCTCACAGTTCCCTGGAATGCCCCTATGCCCCGGTACCCATACAATGTGTACATTGTAGTGCTCCGCTAGCTCGTTAAGAGCTGAGCGGCATTTAAGGGCAAGTGCCGATTTGGCGAACGTTCCTGCGAAAGATTTATTGGCAGCTTGACTGTCGGACTTGACATAATCGGCATGAACATGCGAGCAGTCAGTGCAGCATTCTCAGAGTAGGAAAGAGAGTCGCGTCAGATGGGTCTTACGGTGAACGAGGGCAGGACGAATTATCTAGTGTCAACAAACAAAGAGTCCCGACATCTTGGACAGCACGTCACTGTTGACAACTACGCTTTTGAAGTAGTAAGGGACTTTGTCTATTTTGGAACCAGCATTAACAGCAGTAATGACGTCAGCTTGAAGATCATGCGTAGGATAACTCTTTCTAACAGGTGTTACTTTGGGCTGAGTAAGCAATTGGGAAGTCGAGCCCTCTCTTGAAGAACGAAAACTACACTCTGCAAGTCTCTCATCATGCCTGTCCTAACATATGGCGCTGAAGCCTGGACAATTTCCACCTCGGATGAGCGAATGCTTGGGGTTTTCGAGAGAAAAGTCCTACGGAGGATCTTTGGACCTATTTGCGTTGGTGGCGAGTACCGAATAAGGTACAACCATGAGCTGTACGAGCTGTATGCCGATATTGACATAGTAAAGCGCATCAAAATCCAGCGGCTGCGCTGGCTAGGTCATGTCGAGCGAATGGAAGAACACGCTCCAGCTAAGAAGGTGTTATATTCGGAACCCGCTGGAGGACGACGCAGAAGAGGAAGACCAAACCTCCGGTGGAAAGACCAAGTACTGGAGAACCTGACGGCGCTTGGAATTTCTAACTGGCGCCAGCTAGCGAAGAAGAGAGATGGCCGGCGAAGCATGATATTTCGGCCTAAATCGATATTCGGTTGTTATGGCCACATAAGTAAGAAAGTTGACTGTCGGTGTAAATAAAAACATCTTTGAAGGATATTATATTACAGCGAAGCCACGTTGCCGCCTCCTTTATAGCCATTATCTCAGCTTGAAAAACACTGCAAAAGTCGGGTAATCGGAACTTGAGCTTAACTCGTAAGGAATCAGAAAAGACGCCACCTCCTACCCTACCCTCCAATTTGGAGCCATCTGTGTACAAATGTACCGATTGAACTCCAGTTTCGTTGAAAATATCCCTATTCCATTTTTCCCTTGATGGTATATGGGTTGAGAATCTATTGTCAAAGCATGGTATGGGGATGGTATAGTCTATGGCATTCGGAATCGTAGTGCACTCCCCCAGGATCCTTGAATGCCCGTATCCTGGTTGAGCCCAGCGTGAAGCTATCTATGTTTAGCCTAATTGCTGACATCAGAGGTCTCTGCTTGCCAAATAAATCTACGGGGAGTAGATGCAATAGCGATTAGAGCGCTTTTGACGGGGTGGTTCTTAGAGCGCCTGTTGTCAACACCGCAGACGTCCTTTGAACCTTATCTATTTGCTGTCTGTGTACCTCCTTATTCAAGGATTCCCACCAGACTATCACACTGTAAAAAAGAATTGGTCTCACGACCGCAGAGTATAGCCATGATACGATTGTAGGACTCATCCCCCATCTTTTACCTATGGCTTTCTTACAGGAATAGTTTTTTTTTTTTTCTTACAAGCTTTTTTATTGGATCTTTCTAAAATTACTTAGAAACTAACAATAAGTAATAAAATCTTACAAACTAACTAAAATTATGTGATATTCCCAACGTTCCATCACAATTTGTTAAGTCGCGGGGTATAGCAATTTCACAGCATATTCAGTGTGTCTTTTCTTTTTAATCGACGATGCCCCGTGCTCAGCAACAATTGCCTAGCAAGGGGATTCTGATGATTGTGTAATTTTTGAATGTAGCTTCTGCAGGACATTGAAACTTCCTCAGAAATTGTGGGTACATTTAAATCTCGATGGATGTTAACGTTCCTCTTATACCAAGGAGCTTTTACAATAATTCGCAGACACTTGGATTGTATTCGCTGCAATTTTTCGATATTTGCGGGAGATGCGGTGCCCCAAAACTGAATACCATAAGTCCAGGTTGGCTTCAGGATTGCTTTATATAATAGCACTTTGTATTCAAGATTCAACTTTGATCTTTTGTGTAACAGCCACCATAACTGATTCAGCTTGATCTGAGTTTTCTTTGCCTCTATGTGATTTTTCCATGTCAGCCTTCTCTCGAGGTGAATACCCAAGTACTTTGTTGAGGAACATTGTGGAACTGATTGGCCATTAATATTAAGTGGGGGACATGTATCTAGCCTTAGCGTGAAGGTTACATGTACGCTCTTTGATTCATTGGCTTTTATACGCCATTTTGCTAGCCAGATTTCGAGAGAATCGGTATGAGTCTGCAGGAGTTTAGTAGCTTCTATGGGGTTAGAGCGAGAGCACAATATTGCCGTATCATCTGCAAAGGTCGATATAAATGTATAGTTATTGCTGGGCATATCTGTAGTATTTAAGAGATACAGTAAGGGGCCCAAAACGCTTCCTTGAGGAACTACTAAGCAATGAAGAGACATTTGCATTTGCATTTGCAGTTTGAGTTTGTAAATAAGGCCATAGTGCCATACTTTATCGAAAGCTTGAGTGATATCAAGAAAGACAGCTGAGCAATACTTTTTTTCTTCAAAAGTGTTCCTTATCAGAGTTACAATGCGGTGGACTTTTTCTATTGTGCCGTGCTGTTTTCTAAATCCAAACTGATGTTGAGGAATCAGTTGGTTGAGATTAATAAATGGAGTTATATTCATGACAAGTAGCTTTTCGAATACTTTAGAGAGTAGAGGCAGGAGGCTGATAGGTCTGTACGTCTTTTCCTGGTTTTGCATTTGGGAAAGTGCATGAGATGAATTACTGAAGCCGGGGATAGCTCTTTTATCATTTTACCGGTAATTTTATCTGCACCAGGTGATTTTTTTTTGGGTTTAAATCTTTATGAATTGCTTTGAATATGTCCTTTTTTTTAATTTTGAGCGTTATTGAGCAAGGTTGAGAAGTTAATATTGGTAATGAGGACTGTGAAGAGGGTGGATTGGGTGTAAACACACTTTTTAGGTGGTTTGCAAAAGCCAAACCCTTCTCACAGTTGCTTCTAGCCCAATTACCGTCACTCAAACGGATGGGGGAATCAGTAAGAATTGGCCGATCTGAGTTTTTTGCTGATTTCCACAAAGAGTAGTCTGCCGCTTCACCAGGTGTTAATTTCGCTATGTGCTCTTCTAACTCTTTGTTGTTTTTATTTTTGCTTGCTTTAACTTTCGAGTGCAGTGCTGTAGCTGTGTTTTCAGATTCGATGATCTGAATTCTTGCCATTGTCTTCGGAGTCTTCTTTTCTGTCTTACTAGCAATTCAATGTCGGCTGGTGTGTATGGGCTATAGTTTGATTGCTTGCATACCTTTGTGCAGGTGGCTGAGCTGAGAGCTAATGAGAGCAGCTGGTTGAATTTTTCGAGTGCTGAGTCTACATCGTGTCCATTTCTTAATACAGTACTCAGAGGAAGATGGGAATTTATATATTTCTTGAATTTTAACCAGTCTATTTTCTTTCTAACGCAATTGCCTTGGGGTCTTGGTGATTTTATAGATATTACCGTGGGTGAGTGGTCAGATGATAGATCATAATTACACTCTGTGGAGATATTTTCCATCTGCAAACCTTTGGCGACTCCAAAGTCTATGAGATCGGGTATTTTCCTCTTGTCCGTCGGCCAATATGTCGGTTGACCATTTGAAATAACATCGTAGCCGTGGTTAGTGATGATTGAACATAGTCTTTTGCCTTTTGGAGTTATTAATCGGGAGCCCCAGTGAGTGTGTTTGGCGTTGAAATCGCCAGCAACCAAGAATTTGCTACCAAGAGTTGCGAAAAATTCTTTATATTGCTGTTCGGTAATACTGTATCTTGGGGGACAGTATATCGCAGATATTACTAGCTTAGAGATGTATTCTTCCAGACATATAGATGTTGCTCGCAAGCAAATGCTACTGAAATCTTCGAGAACATGATGTTTTATTCTGCCTTTTATCAATATGGCAGTTCCTCCGAGTGCCTTACCGTGTAATATGGTATTTGGTAGCAATTTTTGCCAGTAAAATGGGTCTCAGATATCATCATTATGTCGATCTGGCTGGATTCAAGGAATTGAATTAGCTCCAAACGGTGCAGGCTTAAGCCGTTGGCGTTCCAGTGGCATATCTTGAGGCAACTCATGGTATATTTTGATGTAGCAATGTTTGGAGTAACATCGATTGATTTTTCATCATTTCTTGCATCATTGTTTGCATTGAGTTCATGAATTGGTTCATATTCTGAATTAATGTTTGAAGCAAATGTTCAAGGGTACTTGGCTGTTGGGTGGGCAGTGAGTGTTTCTGCTCATTATTTACATTGCTTTGTTGGTGTGGGTTTTGTTTTAACACACTAGCGTATGAATTGGTTTGATTCTTGTTTGGGATTGCAGAGAAGAATTGTGTTGCATCAATATTTTGTCTCTTACTTGAGTTGGCTATCTGAGTTTGCTCAACTGGTTTTAGAGGTTGATTGCTAGCGGAGAAATTTAGCTTTAGGGTTGTATATACTGGCCAACCTCTATAATTTGCGGTGTGATTACCTCCACAATTGCTGCATTTTTTCATGCTAGCATCGCCTTTAGATTTTGGGCATATGTTTGATTTATGGAGATCTCCACAAATCACACATACAGCTGGCAGGGTACAATATGTCTTAGTATGTCCATATTCTTGGCAGTTACTGCACTGAGGAGGTCCAGTTCTCTTATGGGGTTCTTCGATTGTGATTTTGCGATGCAATAAATATCGAATTTTATATATGGGGTGTACTTCACCTTTTTTTAGGGGTTTTGTTTCAGGCTGAAGCTCAATACGATATAACGGTTGAGGTATATTGCTCTTGTTGAGAATGTTAAATACTGTTTTGGCTTGAAACCCTTCTTCCTGAAGGGCAAGTTTGATTTCGTTAATATCAACGTTGGGTTCGACGCCTTTGAGTACAACGATTAAGCCCTTACGACTTTTTAGCTGATATGTGTAGTAATTCTTTTTTACAGCATCAAATTCCGCAATTACTTTGCGCTGTAGATTTGCACTTTTGTTTCCTCAATTTGGCCTTTGCGAATAGGAGCAACGTGGAAATTCTTTGGTCCTATAAAACTTGTAATTCTAGAAATCAACTTATCTGAGTTGCGTTCTCTTAATAAAATGGGTGGGGGTTTGAAATTTTTCTTGGAGATAATATTTTCGTCACTTTCATCACCTGAAAGCAAAGCGTATCTATTTTCCGAACTAATAGGGGCAGTGTTCTGCTTTTGAATTTTTGTTGAATTCATTTGTTTTGAATTTTGTGGACCTCTTTTTCGCTTTACTACAGTAATGTAGCGATCAATTCCAGTTTGAACAGCAACTGGTTCTTTATTAGTCATCGCACTAGTTGCTTTAACTACTGGGTCATGCACTTCAGTAGAAAGGCCGTTATTTGTTTGCTTTGATGTTATAGCTGTTGGTGTTACAGCAGGAGAAGCGCATTGTACACTCCACGGTATAGAGGGAGATAGTATATTACGAGAGAACAAATTATTTTTTTTGTCTGTATTTATTGTTGTTGCATATTTTGATGTAGTGTTAGAGTGAGGAATAGGTACAGGCAAAAGATTTGCACTGTTACTTTCACTTGTGCAGTGTGTATCAACTGTTTTTTTTTATAATGCACTTATCGGGGGAGTTTGCGCGGGTGATTGCAAATTATTGTTTACACACACATTAACAGGCGATTGCCGTTGCCGGAGAGGAGAGCGCTGAACACTCATATTACAAACAAAATGTTTGCAAACGATATTATTATTTTTTTTCTTTGATTTTAATGTTCTTTTTGCTTATTTGTATAAGCAATAAAAAATCACAGAAATAACTCCTTGAGTTTCTTAGCGTCTTTTCGCAATATATTTAATTTAATTTTTTTTTTTTTTTTACCGAAATCAATCACTTTTCCGACTCTATCAAAGCAGAGATGCGAAACAGTGCTGCAGTTGCTTTACGAACCCTTTCCATCGTGTTTGGTTTCCAACTTAGTTTCCTATCTAAAGTTATACCCAAGTATTTCGCCTGTTCAGTTAGCTTTAGACTAGTTCTCTCAATTCTAGGTAAGGTAAAAATAGGTATTTTATGCTTTCTAGTAAAGAGGACTAGCTCAGTTTTGGTAGGGTTGATGGCCAGACCAGAGTTTGAAGCCCATTTGGACAGGATTGATAAGGCATGGTTCATCACTTCGGTGAGTGTATTTAAATATTTTCCCGATGCCACAAGTGCCACGTCATCTGCATAAGCCACCGCTTTGCATCCCGTGGCCTGTAAAGATATGAGAACTTCATTGATGGTTAAGTTCCACAAAAGAGGCGACAGCACACCCCCTTGCGGGGTGCCCTTAATCGCAAATCTGCTAATGCATGAGGTACCCAATTTTGAGTTTATCACTCTTTGTTTTGGCAACAGACTAATGAATCTAATAATAGGTTCATTTACCTTAAGCATAGCAAGGGAGTTTTCGACTGCTTTTGGGTTTATGTTATTGAAGGCCCCTTCAATATCTAGAAAGGTGACCAAGCTATATTCTTTGCAGTGCAAAGATGTTTCGATCTTCTGCACAAGTGAGTGAAGGGCTGCCTCAACGGACTTGCCTTTGTTATATGCGTGTTGCAATGAAGAGATATACTTAGTATCTATAGAGCCTCTTAAGTACACATCAAGTAGTCTTTCAAGGGTTTTTAATAAGAAGGATGATAGACTTATAAGTCTGAAAACACTTGGCTTTGAGTGGGACGTTTTTCCGGCTTTAGGGATAAACACCACGTTAACTTGTAGCCATGTCCTGGAGACATCGCATAGCCTTAGGCATGCAGAGAAGATTACCTCCAACCAAGGTGTTAGATGGTCCGCATACTTCTGCATGTCCGCGGGTATAATACCATCAGGTCCTGGTGACTTGAATGGTTTAAAATTATTAATCGCCCAATTAATCTTTGTTTTAATGATTATTTTGTGCAGAACGTCGTAGATAATTCTACTAAGATTAACATTGGGAGTTCGGCCAGGGCTGTCCTCCAGACAGCCTGGAAAATGGGTATCAATTAGTACCAGAAGAGTTTCCAGACTTGAAGTGGTCCAATCACCTTCCCCCTTCATAAAGAAGTTGGGTGTTGCGAGAATCTTTCGTAGGCGGCTTGCCTCTGAAATTTCTTCTATGTTGCTGCAAAAGTCATTCCATGATGATCTTTTTGCTCTCCTAATTGCCTTTTTAAACACTCGTAGGCTCTCCTTATAGGGTTGCCATTGATTAGTGATTTTGGCTCGGTTGCTGTCGACACTCCTTCCTTAGAGTGATGATCTCTACCGACCACCACGGAGGTCTCTTCTTTTTTGGAGTCCTTCTGATTGGACAGGACGCTACAGTGGCTTTCCTGAAAGCTTCTGTAATTTGTTCAACAGCGGCCTCAAACTGCTCCTCATTTTGCAGGCTTGAGGACGCCCGAGTGAGGGATTTATTCAGGGTGGCCCTATACTTGTCCCAATTTGTGCGTTTCCTATTTAAAAATGGTATCTGCTTTTGTGGCCTTATATCAAGGCGGAAGCTAATATACCTATGATCCGAGAAAGAGTGTTCTTTGTCAACCCTCCATTCCCTAACTAGACAGTCCGAAGAGTCATTTGTAAGGGTTATATCTAAAACCTCCTCCCTGTTGCAGGTAATAAAGGTCGGTTCTGTACCCATATTTGCGAGAGTCAAGTTAGAACTAATAATATATTCAAAAAGTGACTCACCTCGTTCGTTGTTATCTGAGCTGCCCCAGATATAATGGTGTGCGTTGGCATCGGCTCCCATCACCAGATTCGCCTCGCATTTCTCCGCCTCCCGAACTGCTTTCTTTATTATAGGGTGAGGTGGGGGCTCAGTGTGGTCGTGAGCCATGTACGCAGACATCAGCCAATATATATGGGATTGATGATCTAGCGCAATGGTCACAGTATCCTTGTCGCTGTAATCAGAGAGTAGGAATGCTTTGTAGCATTTCTTCACTAAAATATATGATCGAGGCTTACCTGCGTTTTGAGCATAGTAGAGTCTATAATTTGCGGAGCTTAGTCCGAGCACCTTATCATCAAGGACCCACGGTTCCTGAATTAAAAAGATGTCCTCCGCTTTATCGCTTATCCGGGGGACGAGAGCAGCGGAAGCTGCTTTAGAGTGGTGCAAATTAATCTGGACCACCCTAAGCATCTTCCTTTGCAGAATTTAATATAGACGCCTCGGTCACCGTCGTATCGGTGTCCTCGACGTCACAGCGTCGCTTCTGTTTAGCGAGAGGTGCCAAGGATTGCACATTTAAGATCACAACGACCTATCTTGAGTTCTCCTTGGCCTCTCCCACTTTCACAACCCTCCAATCATCTGTGGGAAGGGATGGATTTGCGAGCCGCATATGATCCAAGATTTCCTTAGGATCTGACGGCTCTGCTGGAATCCAGGCGCGTGACCTGGGAATATTGGGGATTTGGTCCCTCGGAACGGCCTCAAGCCGAGCGTTGGGAAAAATATCCCCAACATTCACGATGACCTCTCTGAAGGGATCTCGCGATCGCTGGTCCGCACAGGACATTAGCTTGATGCGTCCTTAATGCCATCCGGCATCTCTGCAGCAAACGACCGGGCCAGGGTTCCTCGCCAGGATATCCCTGTATATCCTAAGGAGACTTATCTCCACTAGACGCCATTGCCCGAATGGCAGTGCTCCATCTTCGCGGTTCCTATCAATGACGGCAAGGATAAGGTGGTCGTTTGCCACGTCACTGAAGGAACGCGCTCGGATATTGAATGTGGCCGAAGCCGAAGTTTTCGCCTTTCTTGGCTTAGACACCTGCTCTTCTTGCGAGTGTTGCCGTTTGGACGCAAGTCCAGAAGAACGGGCATTTTCGCGTTCAGCGATTATGCCTTTGCCCACTCCAGAGATCCTTTTCCTCGCTCTGAGAGTTCTGTTACCAGGAAGCCACCGAGCTTTTCAGTAATTCTGAAAGCGGCTCTTCTTTACCGATATGTCCGGACAGACCCGCTAATTGGTTTAGCGGGAACTGTCACATTAGAGGCAGTAGCTGAAGTTGATGGAGCTAAGTCCAAAGGGGATATGGCTGCTGAAACAGGAGTCGCAGCCTTTGATAGTGTCTTAGTAGGAGCGGGTCTTGATATGGTGGTCACAGATCGTTTGCTAACTTGCACTGATTTTCTCGATTCCAGTGGTTTGGTGGCCAGAACTGGTGTGCTCCTGCGTACAGGTGCTTTAGGGACAGCGGAGGAGCTGACTTCAGTATCTTATGCTCCATGCTTCCCGAAGAACTAACAATTTTGGAACGAGTCTTTGTGGTGTCCAATTTGGAAGTGGGCCTGCCCTCCAGGGGAGGCCTTTTGGGGTTTTCGGAATTGTCCGAGGCAATTTTTGTTTTGTTGTCCATATTTCATATACGACCGCTTACCCGACGTATCAGGCATCGCGGTCTAATCTTTTAGGAGGGACTTAGAGGTCGTCCGAAGCAGAGCCATATACTCCGGAAATCCACAGTTACTCCCTGAGGCGGAGAGGTATCAGAGAGGCTCCGGCAAAGTCCCCCGGCTGCAAACTAACCAGTGGGCACGGAAACGCCTAACACCCTGGATTGGGGGAAGGATTTTATCGACTCCCAGGTCTAGATGCGTAGTGTTCTGTTGATTAGCAGGGTCACCTCAAGCAGGATGTGACAGAGTCACGCACTAGCGCTCTTGGTCAGATAGAGGCTAGCGTCGTATATAAAGCTACGGCTGTATTTCGCATATTCTGACCCTGCAAAGAAAGTGCAGATCTGCAAATACACAGGCGCGCGAATATGCCTGACCCCAAGCACACTCACGCAATTCTGCGGAGTCTGTGGTGAATATATTATTTTATGTAAAATCAATTTTTATTTGCACTTGCTTTATTTTGCTTAGTTTTGTTTATATTTACAATAATTTGACGTGTTCTTGAAATTTCCCAAGCATATTTCAGTGGTCTATTCACAATAGTGCTGTTTTTTTTACTTTAGCTGCATTCTTTTGTAAGCGAGTTTCAAAAGAACATAAACTCACATATAACTTCCTTTTTACTTTAATATAATTTCCTTTTAGTTACTTAGCAACGCTGGTTACCACCAGCTGGTTGTTAGTGAAATTTATAAACGAAATAAAAACAAAGAAGAAACAATTCTGCGGAATCTGTGGTAAATATATTCGTTTATTTAAAATACATTTTTATATGCACTTGCTTTATGTTGCTTATTTTTGTTTATATTTACAATAATTAGACGTTTTGTTGAAAGTATTCTATTCACAATAGTGCTGTTTTTTTACTTTCCACCACTATAACTCAGGTCGATTAAAATATAAGCAACTTCAATTGAACTCGGTTAAAATAAACAATGCCAGTTCGGCAAATAAGTCAGTGTTATTTTGCAACTCGCGTGCAAAAGAATGCGGCTTATAACTCAGGTCGATTAAAATATAAGCAAGTTCAATTGAACTCGGTTAAAAAAGACGATGTCGCTTACTTTTGTTATTGTTTTGCATGCTGTTCGGCAAATAAGTCAGTGTTTTTTTGCAACTCGCGTGCAAAAGAAAGCAGCTACTATAGCCCCATTCTTTTGTAAGCTAGTTGCAAAAGGACACCAAATCGATTATTATTTCTCTTTAGTTAAATAATATAAAATAAAATTCATATTTGTTTATATTATGGAGATTGTATCTATGTTATTGGGTGAACAGTGCGAATCCCGTCGTAATAAAGAGAGGGAAGAAGTGAATCAAATATTGGAAACAATATTTGCAAGTCCCAGTTCAAGTTGCACAACCTTGCACATACTTACATTTTCAGTAATTTTCTGACACTACGCTACAGCAACGAAAGAAAAATTTTGTTCGACGGAAAATTCATTACTCAACGAAAATTTTGATAGGGTTGCATAGCTCATAATATGAATTTGACATTCGATCTTCGATTGTTATCGATTGAAACTCATAATAAACACCTATGACATGGTGGTATGTTTTCAAAGTTATCAAAATAATTCTGTTGTATTAAATTTCAATTGTTTTCATAATAGATACCGTGCTTAAGGATTTGATAAAAACAGCAACCATATATGCTGAGAATGCGTGTTTTTGAAACGATAATCATAGAATTGTACTGGAAAAAATAATTGAGTTAATAGAAAATGTAAAAAAAGAAATGAGCAGAGGGGTAAAAAATGGCGAAAACAGCGAAGTACAAACGAGTGTTTCACATTCCTGACAAAGGATTTACAACAACGATTTCTGGGCCTTCAAAAATTACATAAATTTCAAACCATCCTGCGGCTCATTGAAAAGGATATAAAAAAGTGAAACTCCAGTTGGAAATGCAACCCCCAGATCAATAATTGGCAGTGCTGGTTTCAATACCCCTCAACTCTTTACTATATTGACTTTGAAGAGACTGAATTTTTGCTCAGATATCATATTTTCTTATATCGCTAGCAATTTTTGGCAATTGCTGTCGCATAGGATCTAGGGCCTGTTCCCGTGTTTCGCGATTAGACTAACTTGGATTTTTTGTATCCCACAAACTTTCATTACGCTGCAGCAGAGTAATAGCTTCTTCAGCGAGAGGTGTGCTTCACGAAAACCCCATTTCTAAATAAAACAATATATTTAAAGTTATGAAATGTCTTTGCTTATCGAGATAATTCTCTCAATCTGTACTTACTCAGAATAAACAGCAAACGCACTATAAAGGGAAAAATATAATTACTATTTAAAATTTAATAATTCTTAGTAGTTGTCAACATAAAAAAAAATATGTGGCACTTAGAGCCCCGAAGGGCTCATTGGCCGAGCTTCTCTTCCATTACTGTTGTGCGTGTTAAATTTTGGACAGTATTAGAAGGGGCCAACTTATTTTAGCCGGTTCCGAACGGCAGAACACCTGTGACATCACTTTTTCTGAGCTTTATCACAGAGTTTTTTTAGAAGCTTTTCCATGGCAAATTGTTACTGTCGGAGGAATTGCCAATTGCTTGCCGACAGGTGGGTATCGTTCGAAAGAAAAATCTCTTCGATATTAAATTTGTTATGCTTCAGCCGGGGATTGAACCTTGATCCTAGATCAGGAGGCCAACGCACTAAGCACTGAGCCACGGCACCCACAAATATGTGTTTTTTAATTTAAGTAGAGTTAAAAACCATCAATAGATTTATTTATTTTAGGGGAACAAGTGCAGAATAGCCCACTTACGTATAGAGCCTATTTTTGTGAATACAAAAAACAAAAAATTGTTTCTTGTTAATGCCCATATAAGGCGGGACTCAAAGTAATAATAATAAATATTAAATTCGCAATTTTTTCTTACAATATGGGTATGAAAAAGGTCTTTTTAATACCTTTTCATATATAACATATATATAGGTCCCCTCGCGAACAAGCTCCAGCGTCAACATTATGTGGGGCATCAAAGGAACGATCGCGTCAATCTTTTTCATTTCAGCTGCAATCCGTTCCAAACGAAACACACCATACCGCTTTCGACAGTGCAAGCCTCCCAACTAGAAACTATACAGTGCTACATGGAACTGCACTTGTACACCTCCGATACCACAACACTACTTTTACAGCTCGTGCATTAATAGACTTAGACTTAGGAATAGACTGTGCCTCCCTGTTTGCAATCTTCGGAAAGAAGTAACTGGCTTAAACGAGGTATTTACTGCTCATTCATCAAAGATGCGTTCTTTGGTGATCGTATCCCCAATTGACCCGAGCTTTTCAGTGAATGTGGATGCTTTCGTACGAAAGAAGCTTATTTGAAAATTGCCTTCTTGCCCACCATCTGCTAACTTACGTACGGAATCGATGGTTTACGGGTGGCGGATGAGGACCTACACAGAAGTTCTCCTGTGGATCTGGTGTTAGGTAGTGACATCTAAAAAAATAAATAAATAAATATGTGGCACTTAAAGCTCCGAAGAGCTCATTGGCCTAGCTTTTCTTCCAGTACTGTTGTGCGTGTTAAATTTTGGACAGTATTAGAAGGGACCTACATAGTTTAGCCGGTTCCGAACGGCAGAACCCTTGTGACATCACTTTTTCTGAGCTTTGTCACAGAGTTATTTTAGAAGCTTTTTCATGGCACATTGTTACTGTCGGAGGAATTGTCAATTGCTTGCCGACAGGTGGGTACTGTTCGAAAGAAAATTCTTTTTCGACCTACAGATGAGAAGGCCAACACACTAACCACTGAGCTACGGCACCCACGTCAACATAATAAACGTGTACATAATACCCGTAAAGTAATGTTGCATTAAAAAAATTGCTTTCTCACATTTTCTTTTTCTCTATATGAATTTGAATAAGGTAACACTGGTGAAATTTGTCTGAATGGTGTCGTGACAGCAATCAGGACTGATTGACATGCATATGTTCATTTTTCATGTTGTATTGAAACCAACAACAATTTTTTTGATTGAAATTTAATTGATTGATAGTATAACCACGGCATTATGAATTCAACTCCATAGGCGCGCATGTAAAAGTATTTAAACTCATAAAAGTTGAACTTTAAGTAGAACTCAAACGGACGCGTAAGAGTATGGGTACATTTGACAGGAGAGTAGAAAACACGGGATCTTATGGGATCCATAGGCACAAGCGTAAAAGTATTTGAACACATAAAAATCTAACTTTCTGTACTTTCAACCGTAAAATTACAACTGTCATTTGTATGCATTTGCATTATACCGCTGTAAATCAAAATGACAGTAATGATAGTAAATTAAAATCGAATTGGTGATAACGCTGTAAATCAAAATGATAGTAATGATTGCAAATCGAAATGATGAAATGATGAGAGAAATGAAATGAAATGTGATAATGAAATAAAAAGCAAAGATTTATTTTATGTTAAAACTGTCGAATGCGGCTTTATAATCAACAAGTAGGTGGTGTGTGTCGATCTGTTTTTCTTGGGTGTTCTGTGAAAATTTGGTCGATGATAGATTTACCAGGTCTGAAGCCACACTGATAGCGTCCAATCAGGTTGTTGAGCATGGGCTTCAATCTTTCACACAATACGCTCGATAGAACCTTGTATGCGATGCTCAGGAGAATTATTCCACGGTAGTTGGCGCAGATTGTGGGGTCTTCTTTTTATGTACAGGACAGAGAACACTGAGCCTCCAATCATCAGGCATGCTTTCATCCGACCATATTCTGCTTATGAGCTGGTGCATGCAGGCGAGTAGCTCATCGCCTTGGGTCTTAAACAACTCGGCAGGCAGGCCATCAGCACCTGCAGCTTTGTTGTTCTTCAGCCTTAAAATGGCCGTTTCAACCTCGTCATAGTCGAGTGGTGGAACATCAACACCATCATCTGTAATTGGGGTTATCGGGCATTCTCCTCTACTGGCGGAATTGTTCGTAGCATCGCCATTCAGTAACGTGGAGAAGTGTTCCCTCCATAGGCTCAGTACACTCTGGACATCCGTAACCAGATTCCCATTTCCATCACGACAAGAAGAGGCTCCGGGATTTAAACCTCCACTCAGGCGCTTGATCTTTTCAAAGAATTTTCGAGTCTCATTCTTGTCGGTACACATCTCTATCTCCTCACACTCGCGTCTTTCCAACTCCCTCTTCTTGCGCCTGAAAAGACGTTTCTCTGCACTCCTTTTCTCTCTGCACCGTTCCTTAACAGCTCGCGTTGAGCCTGCATGCAGGGTTTTTCTGTAGGCGGCGTCTTTCTCTGCGGTAGCGTCGCGACACTCCTGATCATACCACTCATTCCTCAGAGGCCGGTAATAACCGATTACCTCCTCGGCACCAGTAGTCATGGAGTGGGATATATGTGTCCACCGTGCGCATGTATCATCAAGTGGGGGAGTGTTCTGCATAAGCAGATCCGATAGTCGAGCTTTCTCTGTGTGGGACTTCTCTTGTTATTTGAGACACATAGGCGTGTGCGCACCTTAGCTGCAACAAGGTAGTGATCCGAGTCGATGTTGGCACCACGGATCGATTTCACGTTCATCACACTGGAAGCATGCCTTCCGTCAATCACCACATGATCAATTTGGTTTCTTGTTCTTTGATCTGGAGACAGCCATGTCGCTTTTTGGATGTCGAGATGCTGGAATGTGGTACCACCAATTACCATGCCTCGTGCTGCGGCGAAGTCGATCAGCCTCATTCCGTTATCGGAGGTGTTCTGTTGGCAATTTAGTGCTATTTAATTCACTCATAATGAAAGACATTCTTTTCGATTTGATTTAATTTAATCATTTGATAATTGAAATGAACAAAACACAATTATTTTACGTTTTAATAAATAAATATAATATAGATACATTTCCAACTGTTTTTTCATGGGTAGAACGAATAGCAGTAGCCAAGAAAAAAGGTAAAAGAGTAGTAACGGTATAATTCTAGCTATCATTCGATTATAGATTATTTTAGTATATTACAAAAAAACTGTTTTTCAAATAGTTCTACAAAAATACTTCCTGAGCCAAAGGGTCATAATTTTTCACGAGCTTTAATTCTCTGATATTAGAGTGTACATTCGGGTGGTAGAAACAGAGATCTGGTGGGTAAGTAAAGGGTTTTCCATTAGGGACATAACAATTTTATCTATTAATAAAACACAGAATTGTTTGAGATATTGAGTTCAAATTTATTGTGGATATATTGCAAGCTGCGTTGACCAGGCTAACACACTTCGTATCATCGTCGAGCAATCGATTGAATGGCGCTCCCCACTATACATGCTGTTCGTCGACTTCAAGAAGGCATTCGACACACTTAAGCGTGATTCCATCTGGATGGCTTTGAGTAGAAAAGGTGTCCCCCTGAAGCTGATTCGCCTCATAATGGCGCTTTACGAGAGCTCTGAGTTGGCGGTTCTACACAATGGTAACATCAGTGACTCATTCACGACCAACGCTGGAGTGCGGCAGGGCTGCCCTCTCTCCCCGCTTCTCTTCACCATTGTGCTGAATAACGTCACGAGCAGCCTTACTTAGCACAAGAGAACTGGCATTGTGTGGAATCTCGCGCGGCAGCTGGAGGACTTGGACTTTGCCGATGACATTTGTCTCCTCTCGCATAAATTCTCCGATATGCAAGCGAAGGCGAACAGTTTAGTCGCGCTGGCACGCACCGTCGGATTAGAGATAAATATTGCGAAGACCAAAGCCATGAGAATCAATCATTCCAATAGAAGCCATATAATAACTGACGGCTGTGCGATAGAATTCGTCGAAAGTTTCTGCTACCTCGGTTGCACGATAGCAACCGACGGGGGAGCTGAGGAGGATGCTAACTGCAGGCTAAGCAAAGCAAAGACAGCATTTGGCCGGCTAAAATCAGTATGGGCAAATTCCCAAATATCCAGACGCACTAAATTACGAATATTCTCCGCATGTGTGAAATCGACACTACTGTACGGAAGTGAAACATGGCTGATCTCGAACTCCATCAGGCAGAGACTGCAAGCTTTCGTCAACAAGTGTTTGAGGATCATTTGTTGAATTTTCTGGTCGAACACTATTTCAAACGAGGCACTATGGCGTCTGACGAGCGAAGAGTTCATACTGATCCAGATTAAGATAACATCACGCGAATGTCGCTTGAGTGGAACCCGCAGGGGAGCAGAGGCCGCGGAGACGCGGAGACCAAAAAACACCTGGAGACGATCAATGTGGGTGAGCTAGCTGCTGCCGGCATCACATGGGAAGGCGCTAGATCAACTGCCCAAAACCGTGTGCGATGGCGAAGCCTTGTGGAGGCCCTATGCTCCAATTAGGAGTTTAAAGGAGAAAAAAAAAAAAAAAAATTGCAAGCATTACATTTTATGAATGAAATTCGATTTCGGTCTTATGACCACCACGAATCCGTTTACAGCAGTCGATTCTTTGGACCCAATTTTCCATCACTCTAGAACACATTTCGACCGGAACGTTGGCAATGTCGAGTTGGATGTTGTCTTTGAGCTCGTCTAAAGTTGCTGCCTTGTTGGCGTAAACCAGTGACTTGATAAAGCCCCATAAAAAGAAATCCAATGGTGTTAGATCGCATGAACGAGGCGGTCATTCGACCGGACCATTTCTCGAGATAACACGTTCACCGAATTTGCCTTGCAATAAATCGATTGTGACGTGTGCTGTGTAACTAGTGTCACCGTCTTGTTGAATCCACATATCGCTGATGTCAAGTTCATCCAATTCTGGCCACAAATAATCTTCCAACATAGCACGATAGCGCTCTCCATTGACGGTAACATGACGGTCGTTTTCATCCACGAAAAAATACGGCCCAATCACACGAAAACCGCACCAAACATTAACTTTTTGCGGGTGCAACGGTGCAACGCATATTTTGCTTATAGACAAAGCCATTGAACCAGAAATGAGCTTCAGCGCTGAAGACGATTTTTTGTTCTGAAAGTTGCGACCACCGACTCAGAAATTCGGTAGTAATTTTTAATAATTTCCAAACGTTGCTGGTTCGTGAACTTTACCATGATGAAAATGTTGACTTTAACTAACGTTTTGACATTGACAGTTGATTAAAAAAGTTCAAGGGTGCGTTCATATAAAGATACGAAATTGTTATGTCCCTAATGGAAAACCCTTTATTTTGCACCCACGCATTCTATGCATGAGTTCACCACAGATGGAAAAGATAAGTTTAAAATAGTTCTAATGGAATAATCGCAATACTGCCTTTGCAAAGGTTTAATGATGTGTAATTTACTGGTATTAGGGTGGTATATGAGATAGTATGAATTGAGATATGGTGGGTAAGTATTAGAACGGGGTACTTGAGGTCAATGATCTTTGTGTTTCCTTGAGACAAAAACATCGATATATCACACTTCAAAATCCGATAGCAAATATCGAAGTTACCACGAAAAATGCGCATCATATTTCTTTCACGTTGGAAAAATTTGAGAATTGGTGAAAAAACACCATTTGCGGGAAGTTTTGTTAAAATACTTTTTTGCAAAGAAAAGTGCAAAGCGGTATCGCATGGGCATGTTGGTTAAACGGTTGTATCATGTATATTATGGTTGTACAATCAACTTTGATGTTGGTCCAATGGTTGTATGAAGATTAAAACATTTTAATTTTTGGTGGGTGGAGTTAGCTGTTGTACATTATCCAACCGCTAACTCCGCCCACCAAAAATTAAAATGTTTTCATCTTCATGCAACCGTTGGACCAACATCAAAGTTGGTTGTACAACCATACTATACATGATACTTTTTATCGAAAATGCCCATGTTGAACCAACGATTGGTGCGTGTATACCTTGCATTATATACAGTGGCTCCCAGCTTATTTCGTACAGTGACAGTTTAAAAATTGCTGCAGTCGTAATTCCTAATATAGCAAAAATTTGAACAAAATATAAATGCCATTTTAGAAAGGAAGGTTTGTTTTTTATTTTCCAAAATTTACTTTTTCAAAATTTTAGTGTTTGACACTATAAAAAAATAAAATAAGAAAAAAATAGGAAAATTCATGTCACAGCTTATTTCGTACAGTCTCTTTAAGTTCAAACTAAAAACAAAGTAAGTTGATTTTAATATTTAGTATGACATCCCTTAGCGTTAATGACAGCCTGGAGTCTACTTGGCATTGAATCCACCAATTTTTGAGTGATGTCTGGTGTGATTTTTTTCCATTCCTCCATCAGTACCTTCTTTAGGTCTTGCTTATTAGAAATCTTGTGTGTTCTTATTTTATTGTCCAAAATAGACTAAAGATTTTCAATCACATTCATGTCAGGTGACTGTGATGGTGGAGACATCAAGTGTGAGCAGTTCAAATAAGCCAAGATTGCACAATCCCAGATTTATGTTTTGGGTCATTATCTTGGTAATACCGAAATTCTTCCCGCAAACCCAGTTTGTCTGCACTTTGAAGTAAATTGTTTTTCAGAATCTCGAGGTACTTCATTTTGTCCATTGTTCCCTCAATAAAAACCAATTCACCTACTCCGGCTGCTGACATACAGGCCCAAACCATCACGCTACCGCCACCATGCTTCACTGTGGGCTTAAGGTTCTCCTTGTTTAGCTCGGTATTAGCTTTACGCCAAACATATGACATTCCGTCCGAGCCAAAAATATTAAACTTAGACTCATCCGCGAAAATAACGGTATTCCAGAACGCAGGAGTATTAATAATATGCTCTTTGGCGAAGTCAAGTCGGCGTTGTATATTCATTTTCGAAATGAATGGTTTCTTTCGGGCTACTCGACCGTTCAAGTCATGATTGCGCAGCACACGTCGGACAGTTTCAGCACTGGATGATTTTCCTATTTCACGCTGAACCTCTGCAGCCAACTTCGGAGCGGATAACTTTGGATTTTTCTTAATTTTTCGTACAATATAACGCTCGTCTGATGCGTTGAAAATCTTATTAGGTGCTTCTCTGCCCTTGTTCTCCAACCGATTTTCGCGAACGAAGCGTTGAATGATGTATTGGACAGTTGAGGCACTTAAATTTGTCATTTCAGCAATTTTTCGCACACTCTGACCTTTCCTAAAATGGTTAATTACCAGTTTACGCTGTTCCATCGTTGTACGATGACCCATAAAGCTAAATGTTTAATTTACAGCACTTTAACTATTTAAAATAATAATAATAAAAATTGTTATAATAGTTAAAAAGGTCCAAAAACTCATACAATTCAAAAAAACTTTGTAACTGCGCGGCAGAATGAAACTTACTTACATTGAAGTTTGTGTACGAAATAAGATGTGAGCTGAAAATCAGCTGATCAATAGTTTTTCTCTCTTGCATAACAAAAAGAAAAATTTTTGGGGTTCCCCGTTTTCTTATTAGGTTTACTAAACACATACACAGACATCTACATTCAAAACTTATCGATAAGTTTTTTAGTTTCGATGTTACAGCCATTTACATAAAAATATATACACTGTACGAAATAAGCTGTGAGCCACTGTAAATACAAAATAAGAAATTACCACTACTCGACAGTGAGTTCTGGTTGTTATTCGCTATAACAATCCCGTCGTTCTTTCTAGCAACATCTTGTAACCACCCAACACTCTAAATTGGTGAAATGGCTACAATCTTCGAACAACAAAAAATTGGCCATATAACCACGGGATAATAAGTGTTTATTTAGTGCTTTCCATTGAAAAAAACAACGAATTTTTCATTCCAGTTACAAAAATTGGTCATAACCACATCACTATTATTTATTTTTTTATTTTTTATTTCATTTTGATTCTTTTTCGATTGCATTCTATTTTTTTCTTTTATTGTTTTTGTAGTTTTTGCTCATCCGTGCACAAACTATTTCAGTGGAAAATTCAAATACATGTGGTTTTAATTATTGGCGGTTGTCGTTTAATTACTACCACCTGAAACGGATTCGACATGTATAAAATACAGTGATAAATAGTGATGCACATAACCGAGGAACGGGAACCGGAAAACCGGGTCCTTTAATGAACCGACTGTTCCTGGACTTACTAAAACCGAAAAATGGTCTTAAAAAACCGAGAAATAAATCTAAAGTAATGAAAAACCATTCCCAAAGATCCGAAAACGGTTTCTACAGAATTTAATTATATCTTTTCAACGAGATGCAACTTAATTCTTTTCCGAAAACAATTTATTTAATCAATATTACTTATATACGCCATATCAGCGAGAAGCATAGAAACTTGTTCGGGACGAACAAGGTTAAGAGGAGGCCAGTGTAACGAGTATCAATGGTTATTGTGAATAGCGAGAATAATGGAAGCATCGAAACGAATGTCAACAAAAAGGAATAGTCGATAACTAGAACAATCCAACGAGAAAGAAAGAGAAGAAACTCGATTACGATAAAGGATGATTCTAAAATGTTGCCACAGAGTACAGACAGAGACAACATAATTTACTTACTTACTTACTTACTTATGTGGCCATAACAACCGAATATCGATTTAGGGCGAAAATAACATGTTTAGAAAATCCAAGCGCCGTCAGGTTCTCCAGTACTTGGTTTTTCCACCGGAGGTTAGGTCTTCCTCTTCTGCGTCGTCCTCCAGAGGGTTCCGAATATAACACCTTCTAAGCTGGAGCGTGTTCTTCCATTCGCTCGACATGACCTAGCCAGCGCAGCTGTTGGATTTTGATGCGCTTTACTATGTCAATATCAGCATACAGCTCGTACAGCTCAGGGTTGTACCTTATTCGGTACTCGCCACCAACGCAAATAGGTCCAAAGATCCTCTGTAGGACTTTTCTCTCGAAAACCCCAAGCATTCCCTCATCCGAGGTGAAAATTGTCCAGGCTTCAGCGCCATATGTTAGGACAGGCATGATGAGAGACTTGTAGAGTGTAGTTTTCGTTCTTCGAGAGAGGGCTCGACTTCTCAATTGCTTACTCAGCCCAAAGTAACACCTGTTAGCAAGAGTTATCCTACGCATGATCTCCAGGCTGACGTCATTACAGTTGTTGATGCTGGTTCCAAAATAGACAAAGTCCCTTACTACTTCAAAAGCGTAGTTGCCAACAGTGACGTGCTGCCCAAGACGCCGGGACTCTTTGTTTGTTGACACTAGATACTTCGTCTTGCCCTCGTTCACCGTAAGACGCATCCGACGCGACTCTATTTCCAACTCTGAGAATGCTACACTGACTGCTCGCGTGTTCATGCCGATTATGTCAAAATCGTCGGCATACGCCAGCAGCATGACACTTTTGTTGAAGATAGTGTCATTATGTCGTAGATTAGCAGCTCGTATTATTTTCTCCATAATAAGATTGAAGAAGTCGCACGATAACGAATCACCTTGTCTGAAATCCCGTTCGGTATTAAACGGTGGGGAGAGGTCCTTCCCAATTTTCACTGCACAACAGGAGTTATGCAGTGTCATTCTACAAAGTCGAATGAGCTTTGCAGGAATACCGGACTCAGACATTGTTGCGTAGAGGGAATCCCTTACCGGACTGTCCAAAGCGGCTTTATAATCAACAAGTAGGTGGTGTGTGTCGATCTGTTTTTCTTGGGTGTTCTGTGAAAATTTGGTCGATGGTGGATTTACCAGGTCTGAAGCCACACTGATAGGGTCCAATCTGGTTGTTGAGCATGGGCTTCAATCTTTCACACAATACGCTCGATAGAACCTTGTATGCGATGCTCAGGATAATTATTCCACGGTAGTTGGCGCAGATTGTGGGGTCTCCTTTTTATGTACAGGACAGGGAACACTGAGCCTCCAATCATCAGGCATGCTTTCATCCGACCATATTCTGCTTATGAGCTGGTGCATGCAGGCGAGCAGCTCATCGCCTTGGGTCTTAAACATCTCGGCAGGCAGGCCATCAGCACATGCAGCTTTGTTGTTCTTCTGCCTTAAAATTGCCGTTTCAACCTCGTCATAGTCGGGTGGTGGAACATCAACACCATCATCTGTAATGGGGTTATCGGGCAATCTTCTCCACTGGCGGAATTTTTCGTAGCATCGCCATTCAGTAACGTGGAGAAGTGTTCCCTCCATAGGCTCAGTACACTCTGGACATCTGTAACCAGAATCCCATTTCCATCACGACAAGAAGAGGCTCCGGGATTTAAACCTACACTCAGGTGCTTGATCTTTTCGAAGAATTTTCGAGTCTCATTCTTGTCGGTACACATTTTTATCTCCTTTTCTCTCTGTACCGCTCCTTAACAGCTCGCGTTGTACCTGCACGCAGGGTTTTTCTGTAGGCGGCGTCTTTCTCTGCGGTAGCGTCGCGACACTCCTGATCATACCACTCATTCCTCAGAGGCCGGTAGTAACCGATTACCTCCTCGGCAGCAGTAGTCATGGAGTGGAATATATGTGTCCACCGTGCGCATGTATCATCAAGTGGGGGAGTGTTCTGCATAAGCAGATCCGATAGTCGAGTGGCAAATGCATTTGCTGTCTCTAGTGATCGCAGCTTGCTGCAACAAGGTAGTGATCCGAGTAGATGTTGGCACCACGGATCGATTTGGCGTCCATCACACTTTAAGCATGCCTTCCGTCAATCACCACATGATCAATTTTGTTTTTTGTTCTTTGATCTGGAGACAGCCATGTCGCTTTGTGGATGTCGAGATGCTGGAATGTGGTACCACCAATTACCATGCCTCGTGCTGCGGCGAAGTCGATCAGCCTCGTTTCGTTATCGGAGGTGTTCTGGTGGAGGCTGAATTTTCCGACAGTTGGACCAAAGGTACCTTCCTTGCCCACCTTAGCATTAAAGTCACCAAGTACGATTTTGATATCGTGGCGGGGGCAGGGGTCATAAGCTTCTTCAAAGAGCTGAAAGAGCTCTCCTTGGTCACATTGTCCTTCTCATCCGTCGGAGCGTGGGCACATATAAAGCTGATGTTGACGAATTTTGCCCTGCTTGCGGATTGTGGCCAGCCAGTTCGTTCACAGGCGTGAAATGCGAGACGAGGTGTCGTAGTCTTTTGTTGATCAAAAATCCACATCCTAATTCTTGTCTTTCAGCATGGTGTTGTGTCGTTTTTTTTTGACACCGTAACCTTTGCTTAGATATTTTATAGTTTAGGACTTACCCTTTTTCTTATTCTCTTGCTGCTTCCGGCTTCCTAAATTTTACTTCCCCGCACAATTACTTTCACAATTATTAAGTTTTTGTTTTTCACGGTATAGTTTTATTGGTCCAAAGATTTTTCTTTCACAATGCGTTTTTAGGGAATACACATAATACAAGATTCTATACAGTTCAACTTTGTTTTTAGGATGTAAAATCCTTTACAATATACACTTGATTACTAACTCGTTCTTCGAGTTATCTTAATTCACTCGATTCACTAATTTTCTGACTGCATTCAATTCAGGCCTTGTCTTAGTTTATATAGCCTAAAATATATATAATAATATACAATTTAACCCCATTTTGGTATAAAAGAATTTCTGAAGAAATGGCAAATTTTTATATAAGTTAATTCATTGCAATTTCTTCAGTAGGTCAATTTATTGCATTTGCTTCAGTAGGTCATATAACTTATTTTCAGTAAGTCATCGTTATTATTTGTAGTTAATACTTCTTGTGGGTGCCGTAGCTCAGTGGTTAGTGTGTTCGCCTTCTGATCTGTAGTTCGTGGTTCAATACCCGGCTGATGCATAACAAATTTAATATCGAAAAGATTTTTCTTTCGAACGGTACCCACCTGTCGGCAAGCAATTGGCAATTCTTCTGACAGTAACAACTTGCCATGAAAAAGCTTCTAAAAAGAACTCTGTGACAAAGCTCAGAAAAAGTGATGTCACAAGTGTTCTGCCGTTCGGAACCGGCTAAAATAAGTAGGTCCATTCTAATACTGTCCAAAATTTAAGACGCACAACAGTAATGGAAGAGAAGCTCGGCCAATGAGCCCTTTGGGGCTTTAAGTGCCACATATTTATTTATTTTTTATTTTAATACTTCTTGTTGTAAATATTGTGTATGCGTTCAATATTACGTATTTTGTTTTTCTTTTTGGCTTTTATTTTCTTTTCACTGTGTATGATTGTTGAATTATTTCATAATCATATAGCGAGGTACGATGGCCCGTTGGTTCTTTTATTATTATTTATTATTTTATTTATTGTTTATTTATTATTTTTCTTCTCCTTCGTTCTTTGTTTTTCATGGCTGTGAAATTGTTCTACAATCATACAGTGAGGTACGATGATGCTGACCACGCATTTTAATAAATTTACTACAACCCATTTTAGCCAATGATAATTACATTATGCATAGTGTGTTGATTATCAATAATTAATGGTTACAGTAAATACACATAATAAAATATCATAATGATAATAATAATATTACTATAACATTTGTAGTGAGTCAAAATGCATAAATTAGATGAGCATTATTTTGACTCACAACAATGGCAATTGTAGTATATGTCACAGTAGTATATGTAGTATATGTCACAGTCCGGTCCCTATAAAGGGACCGGACATTCCAGGTGCATATCCGTAAATCGTGGGTCATCAACAAAAACGGTAGTCCTTATCCGAGGCAATGTTTTTTCTTAACTGGGGGGATTTTTTATGTGGCGGATGCCAAATCCAACGCACAACCTCTCACTGAGTAGATCGGTACACATTGATACTAACAATATTATTATTAATATGTTGTTCTTTAGTAATTATTACAATTTATTCATTATTATGATAGAGTGAGATTTGTTTATGTAGTTCTTCTTCGTGCAGTATCTCTGATGCCCTCTTTGTACACTTTATAAATTGTAATTTGCTATTGCAAGAAAACGTAGATATCAATAAAACTTGAATTCTGGGATAGTCGGATTCCTCGGTTTCTGAGAAAATTCCAACTTTGCCTCCTTTAAGGTGTCTTTGTAAAATAGCTTTGAGTGTATTTTCGTTTTCCATCGAATTAATTTGCATTATTTTTATACCTTGCATAATGTAATATGCAAGGTATATTCATTTCGGTCAGATTTTTGAAACCACTTGAAGGAATTTCCGGAAATATAGAAAATTATATATATTCGTGATCAGCGTCCCTTAAATTTTCGATTTAACGATGTCCGTCCGTCCGTCTGTCCGTCACCTAGCTGGTTCGCACGATAACTTGAACAAATATTGAGCTATTTTGACGAAATTTTGCATAGGTAACCTATGATCCAAGGGTACTAAGGGGATTGCTATTCGGCATGATCGGTCAATAACCACACCCACACGAAGCGTTCAAAGCGAATAACCTCATAATTTTCAAAATTTTTAACTTGTTGTAGCTCACTTAATATACCATCTTGACCAACAATATATGGCAAATGGAGTTACATTATACTACTACATAACCTTGCCAGAAATGGGCGATCCACGTTTACTTTTTATAGTAGCTCCCATACAAAGTTGCTGTACTGTACTAAAAGAACCATAATTGACACTTAGATTAATATGGCAGTCGGAAAAAATCTGACAAAAAGTCAGCGTGCCACACCCACTTCATCCATACAAAGTAGAGGAAAATAAACAAAAATTTTAAGCGTATTAACTTATAAAACGAGATTCAAAAAATCAACATGACACGCCCACTTATTAATGGGGCTACCATACAAAGTTGCGAAAATTTAAAAAAATGTAAACCGCTATAACTTACGTACTATTCAGCGTAGGACAACCAAATTTAAGGTGTGGATTAATATTGCAAAATTAATTAGATTTAAAAGAAAGAGATAAACCACGACCACTTTTTATATAGCTCCCATACTAAGCCTCGGAATTATCTTAAAAATCTCTTTTAAATTATTCCTTCTAAAACCCCCATAACTTACATAGTACTTCGTCAAGGTCAATCATATTTCGGGTATAGATTAGTATTATATGCAAAAATTGTTTGTCAAAAAACTGGTGAGTCACGAATACTTATAAATGAGCTCCCATACAAAGTAGTGGAAATAAAAGAAAACGATGGATATTCTAGCAATATATCTACATATGCAGAGTATAATTTGGTCGGCCCCAGCCGACTGTAAGGTCTTTTTTCTGTTATGTGTAGTTTGAATTTTAGCTTACGTACTGTATGTTATTATGATTTGGGTTTTATATTTATTTACGATTTTTTCTTTTATGACAAGATATTGTAATAATTCTTTCTCTGCTGAATGAATTGTTTCGTACATGTTTAAGTTTGATTCTTTATCATTATTATCGCATATTTTAGGCGAGTTCTCAATGCAGCTCAAAAAAACTGTTACCACGTTATTTTTTCCTATATTCCTTCTTCAGAAAGCTGCATTTATCTGCTTGAAGTTTTAGATTATGTTCTTATAGCCTTGCAAAATTTTTTTTTTCAGCAAACTCTTGTTGATGTTGATATAAAACACAGCTTTCATTTATGTATTCCCCTAAAATCTCATTTACTATACGTTGAAAGGTGGCTGGGGCATTTTTTAGCTCAAAAGGCATCCTGACATATTCGTACAGGCTTGCTGGAGTAACAAAAGCTGTTTTCTCAATATCCTTTTCTGCCATCAAAATCTGATGGTAACCTTTTGCTTGATCTGAATTATCGCCTTTCTTTGTCACTATTATAAAAGGTGAACTATATTTGATCATACTTATTCTTATTATGCCTTGACGTTCTAGTTCTTGAATTTGTTTTAAGTCTTCTTCTTTTTTTGTTAACCCATATAATCTCGAGTTAATTTGCTGATTTATTTTATTGATTATTGATTATTTATTTATTTGCTTGATTATTCCAATTATTCCAACTGTTCTCTCCGGAATAATTGAGTACGTTACGAGGGCCAGACTTTTGCTGTCCAGAAAAACTTCTCATGTTTTGTGGCCTATGTTGCCCTGAGTTTTGCGGTCGGTTTGGTGTTTGGAAGTTTTGTAGACGATTTTGTGTCGAATAGCTTGAGGGATGATTTTTGTTTTGGGAATATTGGGGATGGGATGTGCATTCATATTATTGTTTTGTCTGAATGGTCGTATTGTGGTTAAAATTTTTGACTCTCACATTACTGTTGTTCACCGAGGGGGGAACTTTCTATAACGACCTGCATTTAATTTTCCGTCCTCTAGACCAATAAAATTATACACAATATTGGACGTTACGTTACAGTTAATGACGTTACTGTTCTGATTGTATATGCAAATGTTCCTGCTGCTAATTGCTTAATTCGCGAAATTAACATCCCCGAAAATATTTCTTTCATAATTGTACCATTTTCATTCAAAACGCTGTACTCGGTTTCCTGCTTAGTTCTGCCATGCTTCCTACTCTTAAGGTAGATATTACTCTTGTTATTGTCATTTGGCCTTTCGTTGACTTATAATGCTGTTTTAATTTGGATTTACAGCTTTCCCAGTCCTGTGGATTCGTTGGTAGATAATTTTTGCTGAACCTGATATTTTTATGTCCTAAATAACCCTGAAACCCTTTTTCTTGTCCTATATAATCCCAACAGAAAATTATTTACATCTAATTTTATGTTTTATTATGATATTGTTACGTTTTTATTCTGTGAACGTTTAATTCTATTTGAATTACCTTGTTCGATCACTGGATTCTGTTAATGATAACTGCAACACTTATTTTATACAACTATATACAGCAACAATTTATTTAATAAACTCTATTTACAATCAACTCTGTTTATAATCAACTATTTACAATAACACTTTAATGTACTAGCAACTTTTGCCTCTGTATAGATGTTTGCGCATTCACGTTCGGAATTCGATTGATTTCAATTCTCAACACTGGCTCTATTTATACTCTGTTGGCAACACCCCAGAATCTTCCTTTATCGAGATTCTTCTCTTCCTTTCTCGTTGGCTTGTTCTGGTTATCGCTTATTTCTTTTTGTTGACATTCGTTTCGATGCTGCCAATAGAGTCAGTCACAATAGTGATGAGTAATCAACTATCGATACTCGTTACACTGCCCTCCTCTTAACCTTGTTCGTCCCGAACAAGTTTTTATACTTCCCCTCGATATGGCGCAAGTCGCTCCAAGTGCACTACTTTAAACTTTGCTCTTTTATTCCAGGCACGTTGAATGCGATACACTACGTCATTTATCTTTGCTATAATCTCATATGGTCCTTCCCAATGAGTCTGTAGTTTAGGAGACAGGCCTTTCTTTCGTTGTGGATTATGAAGCATTACAAGCTCTCCTTCATAGAACCCTTTTGAATTTGCTTTCAAGTCATACCTGGCCTTCATCTTATCGCTTATCATCTGCGACCGCTCTCTGATGAACCGATGTACTTCATCCAACTGTTCCCGCTTTTCGCTAGTATAATTACCTTCGGCTGATCTCGTTGGTGTTACGACTCCAAATTTTAAATCAGCTGGCAGTCTTAACTCGTTTCCAAAAATTGCCATTGCCGGTGTAGTAGCCGTCGTATCATGTTGTGCGCATCGATATGCCATGAGGAACATTGGTATATGTACATCCCAGTCTCTTTGGTATTTATCTACGACTTTTCTCAAATATTCCTCCAAGGTACGGTTAAATCGTTCTACCATGCCATCAGATTGTGGATGCAAAGGTGTTGTACGAGTTTTGTATATACCCAGCATACGGCATATCTCTTGGAATACAACTGATTCGAAATTTCGACCTTGGTCTGAGTGTAACTCCATCGGTACACCAAAACGAGTAACCCATTGGTTGACGAATACATCCGCAACTGTACTAGCTTCCTGATTTGGAATGGGGTATACTTCAGGCCATTTACTGAAGTAATCTATAACCACCAGAACATACTTGTTTCCTGCGTTGCTTATTGGAAATGGCCCAGCTATGTCCATAGCAATTCGCTCAAATGGAGCACCCACGGTGTATTGGTGCATCTTACCTCGACTTTTCTTAGTGGGACCTTTGGCCATTGCACATTGCTTACATTTCCGAATCCAATCAGCGACATGGTCATGACATCCAACCCAATAAAATCGGTTCTTTATTTTCTCGACGGTTTTGGTGATTCCCAAATGCCCTCCACTGGAGGCATTGTGATACTCAGCTATCACTTCATTTATTCTTGCCTTGGGTACCACTAGAAGATCATAAGTGATTTTTCCATCTTCACTTTCCCATGTTCGGAATAAACATCCGTCTCGTAAGTGCAGGCTTTGCCACTGCGCCCAGTATGCCTTCGTTATTGGACTCTCATTAGCCATTTCTTGCCAATCTGTACGTATGCCCTGCTCCTTATATTCCATAATCTTTGCGAGATCTGGGTCGTTCCGCTGATCTTCTTGAACTCGTTCGGTTTTCCATGACTCTTCCGACAATACATTCGTAAGACGTAGGTTAACAATGTGATTCTGGTTTCTTTCCCGAGAACAATGTTTACTATCTACGGTGCAAGTACGACGATATGGAGTATAAGCTTTACTACGATGAATGACATCACGATCGTCCTTTCGTTGTCCTGATGAATTCGATCTTTGTTGCTTGTGTCGTAGACGACAATTCCGCGCCATGTGTCCTCTTCGATGGCATATGAAGCACTTACCGGCAAATTTATTTTTGCGTTGATTCCTTGTTCTACCTTTAGGCTGCACTACAGATTTGAATGCTTGACACACTACTTCAACCAGATCTGTTGTTTCTGTTTCTAATCGGCGTACCCGTGGCATTGGTCGACACATCAAACTGGCGGCTTCAAACGTCAAGGCACTACTGACTGTTTCGGCATAAGTATTCCTGGGTGACATGACTAGGGCACGCTTTGTCTCTCCATCACGTATGCCATCTATGAATGCCTCTATTTTTATTTTTTCGACGAACTCTTCCGAATTACCGGAGAACGCTAGATGACATAAGCGCTCAATATCGGAAGCGAATTCCTGAAGGCTCTCATTACTCCGTTGCACTCGCGATCTCAATTCCACTCGATGTAATTGACTCTTGTATTCATTTCCATATTTTCGCTGGAGTGTGTCCATCAGTGACTGATAGCTACCACGATCTTTCTCTGGAATCATCTGTAACACCTCGGAAGCATTACCTTTTAATGCGACTATTAAAGCAGCAGTCTTGTCGCTATCATCCCATTGATTCTTCGAAGCTGTTGTCTCGAATTGAAGCTTGAAGATATTGAATGGCGTGCTTCCGTCAAATGTTGGTGGCTTTAGTTTGATTGTGCTTGAATCTCGAATCACTGATGTGGCTGGTCCATTTATTTTTAGTTGGTTGAGATCATGCTGTAATTTCTCGAACTTATCTTCCAAATCATCTACATGTTCCTTTAAATCCGTGACCTTTTCATTAATGGTTCCGGAAATTTCCTGAAATCTAAGTTCAATTCCTTTTTGTAGATTTTCGATGACGTGTTCTTGGCGAGCCGAATGTTCTTGAATTTCCATACGCAAATCACTAATAACGCCCTCTTGGCGAGACGAACCTTCTTGAATTTCCATACGCAATTCAGCCGAATGTTCTTGAAGCTTGGAGTCAATTGTTTTCTGGAACTCTCCCATAGCGTTTTCTTGGCGAGACGCATTTTCTTGTAGCTGTTGTTTCTGCTGTTGCATCATGGTTTTCATGAAATCCATGAGTTGACCACTCGAATCTATTTTGCTCTCTTCCTCAGCGTGCACAACTGCTTGTATATCGGCTTCCTCGAAGAACTCATGTTCTTCTACATTAATTCCCTTAGCCTCCATAGCTTGCCTCAGCCTCACCAGCAGTTCCGCCTTTGCACCTGATGACGATAGATTCATCTCTACCAACAGCTTTTTAAGCTGGTCCACTTTTAGTTGGTCAATTTTCACCATCTTTACAGAATCCCACTTCTGACACCAATTGTTACGTTTTTATTCTGTGAACGTTTAATTCTATTTGAATTACCTTGTTCGATCACTGGATTCTGTTAATGATAACTGCAACACTTATTTTATACAACTATATACAGCAACAATTTATTTAATAAACTCTATTTACAATCAACTCTGTTTATAATCAACTATTTACAATAACACTTTAATGTACTAGCAACTTTTGCCTCTGTATAGATGTTTGCGCATTCACGTTCGGAATTCGATTGATTTCAATTCTCAACACTGGCTCTATTTATACTCTGTTGGCAACACCCCAGAATCTTCCTTTATCGAGATTCTTCTCTTCCTTTCTCGTTGGCTTGTTCTGGTTATCGCTTATTTCTTTTTGTTGACATTCGTTTCGATGCTGCCAATAGAGTCAGTCACAATAGTGATGAGTAATCAACGTGATTATAAACGTAACAGTATCATGCTCCACGGCCGTGATCAGCAGCTCGACTGCTAGTGTGGGAGCATGGTACGTAACTCAAGCAGATGTTATGGAGTTCCACTTTCACGGCCGCGTGTGTATGAAATATTTGCAAAAATAATATTTCGTACAAAAGTTTAATCACATGCTTCGTGATGGGTAAGTAAATGAAACATATATTAAAAAAAAAATTTGTGGCACTTAAAGCCCCGAAGGTCTCATTGGCCGAGCTTCTCTTCCATTACTGTTGTGGATGTTAAATTTTGAACAGTATTAAACGGGTGGTCTGGTGGTGTTTTCGCAAGGTAACGTGTCTAATTGCCTCAACCGGGTGGGGCTAGCGTAATCCTTATTGAACTCATCGCAAGTCAACTCACTGGATGTCATGTAGTTTGATCTGAGCGCTATGTGATGATACCTTTATTTGTTAAAGAGGGGTAGTCATGTAGCTTGCTCTGCTTACTATGTGATGGCGCCTTCAGTATTAATGGGGGCCCTCCACGTGGCGACCACCGAGCAACGTTCTCCTGGTACCCGCTGGGTGGCGACTGAAGTGAGTGGCGAAAATCTCCTCGGTTAGAGGTTGTGCGTTGGGTTTGAGACCCACCACATAAAAAATCTCCCCAATGAAAAAAACAGCAATGCCTCGGATAAGGACTACCGGATAAGGACTACTACTATTGTTGATGACCCCTGCCAACGAAAAAAGGACCACGATTTACGGATATGCACCTGGAATTTCCGGTCCCTTTATAGGGAGGGTGCCTCTATCCAGCTGGTTGATGTCCTCGAGAAATACAGAGCTGACATCACCCGCTCTCCAGGAAATGCGATGGACGGGACAGGGCTGCTCCAACAGAGCGTCCTGTGACATATACTACAGTTGCCATGCTGAAAGGCACGAATTAGGATGTGGATTTTTTGTCAGTAAGAGACTACGACATCTTGTCTCACATTCCACTCCTGTGAACGAGCGGCTGGCCACAATACGCATCAAGGCAAAATTCGTCAACGTCAGCTTTATATGTGCCCACGCTAAGACGGATGAGAAGGACAATGTGACCAAGGAGAGCTTCTTTCAGCGCCTCAAAGAAGCTTATGACCCCTGCCCCCGCCACGATATCAAAATCATGCTTGGCGGCTTTAATGCTAGGGTGAGCAAGGAAAGCACCTTTGGTCCAACTGCCGGAAAATTCAGCCTCCACCAGAACACCTCCGCTGATCGACTTCGCCGCAGCACGAAACATGGTAATTGGTGGTACCAGATTCCAGCATCTCGACATCCACAAAGCGACATGAATGTCTCCAGATCATCGTACAAGAAACCAAATTGATCATGTGGTGATTGACGGAAGGCATGCTTCCAGTGTGATGGAAGCGAAATTGATTTGTGGTGCCAACATCGACTCGGATTACTACCTTGTTACTGCTAAGGTACGCACACGTTTATGTGTCGCAAATAACAAGAGAACTCACACACAAAGAAAGCTCGACGTCAGTAAGCTGCGATCACCAGAGACAGCAGATGCATTTGCCACTCGACTATCGGATCTGCTTATGCAGAACATTCTCCCACTTGATGATACATACGCACGGTGGACACATATATCCCACTCCATGACTACTCCTGCCGAGGAGGTATTCGATTATTGCCGGCCTCTAAAGAATGAGTGGTATGATCAGGAGTGTCGCGACGCTACCGCAGAGAAAGACGCCGCCTACAGAAAAACCCTGCGTGCAGGCGTAACGCGAGCTGTTAAGGAGCGGTATAGAGAGAAAAGGAGTGCAGAGAGACGTCTTTTCAGGCGCAAGAAGAGGGAGCTAGAAAGCCGCGAGTGTGACGAGATAGAGATGTGTTCCGACAAGAATGAGAATCGAAAATTCTTCGAACAGATCAAGCGCCTGAGTGGCGTTTTAAATCCCGGAGCCTCTTCTTGTCGTGATGGAACTGGGATTCTGGTTACAGATGTCCAGAGTGTACTGAGCCTATGGAGGAAACACTTCTCCAAGTTACTGAATGGCGATGCTACGAACAATTCCGCCAGTGGAGAAGATTGCCCGATAACCCCGATTACAGATGATGGTGTTGATGTTCCACCACCCGACTATGACGAGGTCGAAACAGCGATTTTAAGGCTGAAGAACAACAGAGCTGCAGATGCTGATGGCCTGCCTGCTGAGTTGTTTAAGACCGGAGGCTATGAGCTGCTCGCCTGCATGCACCAGCTCATAAGCAGAATATGGTCGGATGAAAGCATGCCTGATGATTGGAGGCTCAGTGTTCTCTGTCCCATACATAAAAAGGAGACCCACAATCTGCGCCAACTACCGTGGAATAAGTCTCCTGAGCATCGCATACAAGGTTCTATTGAGCGTACTGTGTGAAAGGTTGAAGTCTATGCTCAACAACCTTATTGTACCTTATCAGTTTGGCTTCAGACCTGGTAAATCTACCATCGACCAAATTTTCACACTGCGCCTAATCCTGGAGAAGACCCAAGAAAAACAGATCTACACACACCACCTACTTGTTGACTATAAAGCCGCTTTCGACAGTCCGGTAAGGGATTACCTTTATGCAACAATGTCTGAGTTCGGTATTCCTGCAAAGCTCATTCGACTTTCTAGAATGACACTGCATGACTCCTGTTGTGCAGTGAAAATTGGGAAGGACCTCTCCGCACCGTTTAATACCGAACGGGGTTTCAGACAAGGTGATTCGTTATCATGCGACTTCTTCAATCTTATTATGGAGAAAATAGTACGAGCTGCTAATCTATGACATAATGGCACTATCTTCAACAAAAGTGTCATGCTGTTAGCGTATGCCGACGATATTGACACAATCGGCATGAACACGCGAGCAGTCAGTGCAGCATTCTCAGAGTTGGAAAGAGAGTCGCGTCGGATGGGTCTTACGGTGAACGAGGGCAAGACGAAGCATCTAGTGTCAATAAACATAGAGTCCCGGCGTCTTGGATAACACGTCACTGTTGACAACTACGCTTTTGAAGTAGTAAGGGACTTTGTCTATTTTGGAACCAGCATTAACAGCAGTAATGACGTCAGCCTGGAGATCATGCATAGGTGTTACTTTGGACTGAGTAAGCAATTGAGAAGTCGAGCCCTCTCTCGAAGAACGAAAACTACACTCTACAAGTCTCTCATCATGCCTGTCCTAACATATGGCGCTGAAACCTGGACAATTTTCACCTCGGATGAGGGAATGCTTGGGGTTTTCGAGAGAAAAGTCCTACAGAGGATCTTTGGACCTATTTGCGTTGGTGGCGAGTACCGAATAAGGTACAACCATGAGCTATACGAGCTGTATGCCGATATTGACATAGTAAAGCGCATCAAAATCCAGCGGCTGCGCTGGCTAGGTCGTGTCGAGCGAATGGAATACACGATATTATCGATCATGTGGTTTGAAGGAAGTGGTACATCTTTTGTGTACAGGAGATACAGAAGGGGACCAAGGATGCTTTCTTGCGGCACCATCATTTATTTCTTCGAAATTGGAATACTCGTTTCCTTGTTTCACGCGAAAGTAGCATTTAGATATACATGACTTCATAAGAGCACTGTATTGGAGTGGAAGGCAAGAGTTAAATTTATGGATTAGGCCTTCATGTTTGTGGTGCATCCAAGAAGACTGCTGAGTAAACGTTTTTTTCCTTCAATGATTTTTCTATTTCTGCTTGTGATTCTGTGTACCTGCCAATCTTGTGAGCAAGACCTTTGCCATTCACTTGGACTTCACCGAGTCCACTCCTCATGTGTTTAATGCCCTCTCTACCACCCCATGTGAAGCGTTATCGAAGCCTTATATTTATCAAAAAAAGCTCATGTAGCTATATCTTTGTCATCTAGTGGCTTCTGCACTAGATCTTCTAAGCTCTTGAGAGCAGTCTCTGTTGATTTTTTCGCGTTGTATGCATGTTAACTGGGGTGCAATGGCAGCTGGCGTAAGATTCCGCATCTTATATAATTGTTTACAGCTTCTCCATGAGTTTTTCACATGATAGATGTGGAATTTTTTATTAAGAAGGGTAATATTTCCTTCTGCGTTTCCGTTCCTGGTGACTTGAAAGGTTGAAAGGTGTTTAATGGGCTTTCAAGTCTGTCCACGGATCTGATTTCCACTGTTAATTTCCTGGTTCCAGCGTTGGGTTTGTTTGATCGAAACTTAGATCGACTGATCTCTTCTGTAATACATTCTGGAAAATGCGTCCTTAATAACAGCTGTTCCTATTCTAGATTGTTTGTGGTATACTTACCATATTCAATTTTTAGAGAACTAAAGATTAAGATGTGGGTGCCGTAGCTCAGTGGTTAGTGTGTTGCCTTCTGATCTTTAGGTCGTGGTTCAATCCCCAGCTGTTACATAACAAATTTAATAACGAAAAGATTTTTCTTTCGAACGGTACCTCCTGTCGGCAAGCAATTGGCAATTCTTCCGACAATAACAACTTGCCATGAAAAAACTTCTAAAAGAACTCTGTGACAAAGCTCAAAAAAAGTGATGTCACAAGAGTTCTGCCGTACGGAACCGGCTAAAATAAGTAGGTCCCTTCTAATACTGTCCAAAATTTAAGACGCACAACAGTAATGGAAGAGAAGCTCGGCCAATGAGACCTTCGGGGCTTTAAGTGCAACATATTTTTTTTTTAAGATTAAGTTTAAGATTAAGAAGAAAAAGAAAGTGGAGGTACTTTCATAGAAGTTCCTAAAGCTGGTGCATTTTGCCTTTCTTATCTTTTTATTATATTCTATCAGCTTTCTATCACCGATAACAGAAAAAAATAGCAAAAAAGAAAACAAATCCATTTTCTCTCCTTACATTTTCTCTACTTGTTGTTGTTCTGCATATAAAGGCAACAACAAGACTACTTGGTCTATATGCAAAGGGTACCTGCTGTTAATAAGTAGGTACTTATAATTATTGAGGAAGAACAAAAATCCTTTAGCTCACTAAAATTGTTTTCACTTTATTATACATATGTAGGCACAACTCTAGTTAAATCTCTTTGTTTAAGTACACGACATAAGCACTGATTTGGTCTGTTATTATAAATATACATACAAATAAGCAACAACAAAAGTATGTATTGCCTTTTCTATTATATGATCAACTCCCCGTTAGAAAAATTGCTGCTAAGAAGCTTTTAGTTTTTTAATGCCCGAATAAATACCATTTCATTTCAACCATTGAAGTGAATATTTTATCCGTTAATTTTCCGTAATTCTCTGTTATTGAAGAATTTTCTTCGTTTATGAATTTGACACCGAATTATCAGACAACTGCAGCACATATATTATATATACTGAATACTCATATCTGGCACCATTCGTGCAACTTAATTTTGATCGATTTCAATCAATATCCCATTCAACAAGTTATTGAAATACAATCCACTTAAATATACATTGGGTTGGAATTACGGTACAATAAATACGCTCATATAAATACCACAAAAAGTTAAATACAAATTCGAATTGAATATTTACCCGCTACTACAGTGTTCGCCTTGTTGTTTCCTTTCGTGTTTCTAAAGAATAATCTGCTACATCGAAAGATTATATCCCAGACATTTTTTGGCAACCCGATTTGCTTGATTTACGATTCTTTATTCTTCAGCTATTAATCGCTTGAAGGTCAAGACGGAGGAAATAAATGATTTCGATTCATTTTTTGAAGCACTTAGCAACGACACCCATAGTACTTTTCCCTTGGAAGTATATATATATATATATATATATATATATATATATATATATATATATATATATATATATATATATATATATATATATATATATATATATATATATATATATATATATATATATATATATATATATATATATATATATATATATATATATATATATATATATATATATGTGGCACTTAAAGCCCCAAAGGGCTCATTGGCCGAGCTTCTCTTCCATTACGTCTTTAATTTGGACAGTATTAGAAGGGACCTACTTATTTTAATTGGTTCCGAACGGCAGAACACTTGTGACATCACTTTTTCTGAGCTTTGTCACAGAGTTCTTTTAGAAGCTTTTTCATGGCAAGTTGTTACTGTCGGAAGAATTGCCAATTGCTTGCCGACAGGTGGGTACCATTCGAAAGAAAAATCTTATCGATATTAAATTTGTTATGCATCAGCCGGGGATTGAACCACGACCTACAGATCAGAAGGCGAACACACTAACCACTGAGCTACGGCACCCACCCTTCCCTTGGAAGTACAAAAAAAAATTCGAAACCCCATGGAGTGAATTTAAAGAGGCGGATAAAAACATTAATAATGGTCAAATATGGGAAGCATATAGAGAGTGTTACACTTCCTATATCCGATGCCTTTCCAACATCAATGCCTACATACACGATCTTACAGTTATTATGACCACTCCCGCAATGCTTTTACGGGGATTATGTATATTGGCCGAACTTCAGAGATATGTTTACTGCTTTATATCAAAATAACCCCCGATTATTACCCGGTGGGAAATTGTATCATTTACTCCAAAAACCCAGTGGGGAACCGCAAGGCATCATTAAATCGACTCCCCTGTCTAATGGTTGCTTCGCTCTCGTTTGATACAACCTTGAGTGATACGAGAACAAAAGACAACATATTAATATAGAGTTAAAGGCACTTTTCGGTCTACAGTCGGTGAATAACGCAACCGGGCCCAATCTGAAGCGCGTACAGGCCACCATAAATTATTTCATTACCAATTTGAAGCTCTTGGACGTTATACATACCATTGAGACGCAATTGTTGTATATTTGTGTTCCACTAAACTATACAACAGTGATGCAACAGTCCTCCAATGGACTGACGAAAAGTGAACACATATCAAGCCAAGGTTGTCAATATTGTTTGCTGATTGTGCGGAAAGACACACCCACCAGTATTTCTGAAGTTATAGGTAGATGAGCGCTATAATATAGTTAAAAAGCACAAATTGCAAAATCGACCTTTGCAGATGATACAGCAATATTGTGCTCCCGCTCTAACCCCATAGAAGCTACTAAACTCCTGCAGACTCATATCGATTCTCTCGAAATCTGGATAGAAAAATGGCGTATAAAAGTCAATGAATCAAAGAGCGTACATGAGCGTACAGATACATGTCCCCCACTTAAAATTAATGGCCAATCAGTTCCACAATGTTCCTCAACAAAGTACTTGGGTATTCACCTCGACAGAAGGTTGACCTGGAAAAATCACATAGAGGCAAAGAAAACTCAGATCAAGCTTAAAATTAATCAGTTATGTTGGCTGATACACAAAAGATCAAAGTTGAATCTCGAATACAAAGTGCTATTATATAAAGCAATCCTGAAGCCAATTTGGACTTATGGTATTCAGTTTTGGGGCACCGCATCTCCCTCTAATATCGAAAAATTGCAGCGAATACAATCCAAGTGTCTGCGAATTATTGTAAACGCGCCTTGGTATATGAGGAACGTTAACATCCATCGAGATTTAAATGTACCCACAATTTCTGAGGAAGTTGAAATGTCTTGCAGAAGCTACATTCAAAAATTACACAGTCATCCTAATCCCCTTGCTAGGCAATTGTTGCTGAGCACGGGGCATCGTCGATTAAAAAGAAAAGACACACCGAATATGCTGTGAAATTGCTATACCTCGTGACTCAACAAATTGTGATGGAACGTTGGGAATATCACATAATTTTATTTAGTTTGTAAGATTTGATTACTTATTGTTAGTTTCTAAGTAATTTTTAGAAAGATCCAATAAAAAAGCTTGTTAAAAAAAAAACAAAAAATGTTGGCTGTGTAGAAAAAGCCATCATTCATTGCTACATCTCCTGGAGAATGCATCTAGGTCCCCTTACGAACAAGCTCCAGCGTCAACATCATCTGGGGCATCAAAGGAACGATCGCGTCAATCGTTTTCATTTCAGCTGCAATCCGTTGCAAGCGAAACACACCATACCGCTTTCGACAGTGCAAGCCTCCCAACTAGAAACTATACAGTGCTACTTGGAACGGCACTTATACACCTCCGGTACCACAACACTACTTTTACAGCTCGTGCATTAATAGACTTAGACTTAGGAATAGACTGTGCCTCCCTGTTTGCAATCTTCGGAAAGAAGTAACTGGCCTAAACGAGGTATTTACTGCTCATTCGTCAAAGATGCGTTCTTTGGTGATCGTATCCCCAATTGACCCTAACTTTTCAGTGAATGTGGATGCTTTCGTACGAAAGAAGCTTATTTGAAAATTGCCTTCTTGCCCACCATCTGCTAACTTACGTACGGAATCGATGGTTTACGGGTGGCGGATGAGGACCTACACAGAAGTTCTCCTGTGGATCTGGTGTTAGGTAGTAACATCTAAAAAAATAAATAAATAAATATGTGGCACTTAAAGCTCCGAAGAGCTCATTGGCCTAGCTTTTCTTCCAGTACTGTTGTGCGTGTTAAATTTTGGACAGTATTAGAAGGGACCTACATAGTTTAGCCGGTTCCGAATCGTATCTCTACAATTTCCCGATGAATTATCCTTAGGAAACTCTCGCAATTCGGCTTGAGCTTTGTTCTTTCGTAACGAAGTACGGTTACTTAAGAACCTCCATATTAAGAATGACCACGATAATGTGCTCCAGAGCACAGCTTTTCATATTACTTCCCTCACCAGCCGTGGTGAAACTGGAGATTACTACCACGAAAATTCGTGTAGTTTTTAATGCCTCTAGTCGTACATGCAGTGGCAATAGCCTTAGCTACGTGGTGTGTGCTGGTTAGGTCTTGCAATCTAATTGAATGGTTTTAATTCTGAGATGGAGACTAAATCGCTTCGTTTTCAATGTTGATATTGAGAAAATGTATCGGCAAATTCTCATGCCACCAAAGCACACCATATATCAACGATTTTATTTCCGCAAATCCCCAGATGAAGAGCTGCAAACCTTTGAGTTTCAAACACTAACATTCGGTGTGAATTGTGCGCCATAATTGGCCATCCGAACTCTTTTGTAACTAGCAGAAAAAAACTGAATTGGTTAACCCGATTGCTTCCGACATTTTGAAGCATTTAATGTAAGTGGATCATGTACTCGCTTGAGCCCATACATTGAATGAAGCTATCGATCCAGCTGGATGGTTGGTACCCATAATGCGAAAATGTTGGCGCAACAGTTTTGGCGGGAAAACACCGATTGGGATGATTCTATTAAGCCACTAACGCTGCACAAATAGCAGACATTTTTGTCGGAATACCCGAATATAGCATTTATATGCATTCCCTGTTCTGTGCAGTTCTCTCCAGACTCAAGCCTGCAATATACATACGTATGGAGAATTCTTCTGGTGTAGTTCGTACCATTTGTTAGCGGCAAAGACCCATGTTGGCCCTGTTAAAACCCTATCACTACCACGTTTAGAATTATGTGAAGCAGATGTCTTAGTAAATATGTTAGACGTGTAAATTCCACACCGCCGTATCTTAAAATACAATATATTTGCTTGGACTGTTTCAACCATCATGTTCTCTTGGCTGAACCACCCGCCATGTCACGGAACGACATTTGTGACGAATCGAGTTTCATCCATCGTTGAGAAGATTGGAAACTTAAATTGGTTTCATGTTTGTTCTTCCGAGAATATCGCCGATCTGGACACACACGGTACTATTGATAAAGAACTTTCCAATAATGAATTATGGTGGCAAGGACAATCTTGGTTAAAAATGTCATGCTCTGATTGGCCTAGTACAACTTTAAATTATGAGCTGATTAGAACTCCTGAAACTAAGGTTATAAAATTTTACTTCGTAAGATCGGAAGATTTCAATGACAATTTTTATCCTTTTTCTTCTTTCCCTCGCGCATTACGTGTTATTTCTTATATCTTTAGATTCTTCCATAACAATCAAGCATCTAAGCAAACTGAGTATTACCTTACTTCTCTTAGCATCTGGACTGAATAGATCGTTTTCGTACGCAATGAGCTAATAATATTATGTCAAATGCGACATTATTCCCAAAAATCAGCTGACTTATAAAAAAAAAATCCCGATTTCACGCAAGAGTGACATATTCGCGCTCAACCCGCTTATAGACTCGCGTGGAATAATGCGCATAAACGGTCGCAGGACGATTTACCCAGCTGCTACTTGAGTTTGCTCATTTGATCTCAATGAACAGCGCTAATCAGTTACTTCTACGCTTAATTCGTATGGAGTTCTGGATTCCCAAGCTGAAAAACTTAGTGAGGACAATGGTGAGTATGTGCAAAATATTCTTGCTTGAAAAACAAAAGCACTACACCCAGATAGTGGTTGCTTTGCCACCCGAACGCACATCCCTCTCGATACCCTTTTCTACGACCGGTTCCCATTTTACATTAAAACATATATCGGCAGTGCATTCCGCATAATCAAAGGCTATGTTTGCCTGTTTGTATGTTTTGCCACGAAGGCTATACATTTGGAGGCAACGAGTGATTTGACGACGCCTACCTTTCTTGCCGCATTCTCCCGTCGAGGATATCCGGCATTAATATTTTCTGATAACAGAACATCGTTTGTTGGTGTTTCTTGTGTTCTACAAAATTTCTACCTCATTTACGTGAAAGAATTGAATCATCCCATAGCCATCAGAATCCAGAATAGCGGTTCTTCCTTGCTAGGGCGTCTCACATGGGTGGCCTTTGGGAGGCAGGTGTAAAGAGTTTTATGGATAACCCATCAGTCTTACGGCCGGTCACTTCTAGATTGGGGCCCCATTATTGTCACCAGCTGAACTTGACGTCTCTGGCCAATCAATAAGTACAATTAACCGCTAGCAACGCCTTAAGGTAATCTACTAATCCTTCTGCTCACGGTGGAAGGATGAATACCTTTAAGAATTACATAAATTCAGCAAATGGAAATCCCCAGAGAAAGATGTATGCATAGGAGACCTAGTTGTCATACGCAGTGAACATTTACCGTCCAGTAAATGGAGGTTAGGTAGGGTCCATAAGACTTATTTGGGACCCCATTCACGTGTACGAGTAGCTGATGTAAAAACTCCTCGAGGAATTCTGACTCGGCCTATTTTTAAAATTGTACCGCTTCTTTAAGCACTTCTAACCACATTCTTCACAGTATGTTCTCATACGTTTTTAAATTTGTACCACTTCTTTAAACCCTTCTAACCACATTGTTCTCAGCCCGTTCTCATACGTTACTCATAAAAAACTACCAATTTCCCGATTTAATGTTACTTTACCACTATACCCGCAGCAAAGCTTATCGGATTCCGGTACTCATTCTTAATCCATTTCTCCGATATCATTTTAATCCCATTAATCCCAGATAATATGCCTCCGAAAAACAAAGTGATGGGCCGAGAGAGGCCAGCTCGTCCACCTCGTGGATTCCACGATTACGTTGCACGACAGAGGCTACAACGCGACTGTCGCATATGAAATCGTGATCATCCATTGTGCCATTGTGTAATGGTAATGGCCCGATTATATCAATGTTGGCGTGGTCGAAACGTCAATCAGGTAGATGATATTGTTGTAATGGTAACTTGGTGTGGCGATACACTTTTGACTTTTGGCACTGAATGCAGCATCGTACGAAATTTTTGGCATCTTTGCGTATGCTTGGCCAGACAAAACATTCTGTAAGCATTCTAACGGTTGTCTTGGTACCTGGATGCGACATGGAATGAACGTTGTTTAAAATTTGTGTTCTAAATTGTTTTGGTATGAATGGACGGACGGTTTGCGTAAATATATCACACCATAGTTAGCTCGCGTCACCTGGAATTTTCAGAAGTTTGAATTTAAGAGATGTCGAATTACCTGTGAGCAGTATTTCTAGCTCATCGTCGTTTCGTTGTGCCTTTGCTATTTCATGAAAGTCGATTTGGCATTTAATAGCATTAATTCTGGAGAGTAGGTCGGCCATATGATTGCTTGTCCCTTGTATGTGACGAATATCTGTCGAATACTGACTGATGAAGTCGAGATGTCTTCGTTGTCGTGGTGTAGCTTTGTCGCTGCTCTGCTGAAAAGCGAATATAAGCGGCTTTTGATCGGTCAACACGTGAATTTCTCTTCCTTCAAGCATATACTTGAAATGTTTTATAGCCTTGTATATCGCGAGTAGCTCGCGGTCATACGTACTATATTTTTCTTCTGCTGAGTTGAGCTTTTTTGAGAAAAACCCAAGGGGCTCTGGACCATTTTCTGTTAACTGGTTTAACACCGCTCCAAAATTAGATACGTCCGTGGCCAAAGATAAAACAGAATACATTCGGGGGTGTGCTAAGATGGCGGCATTAGAAAGCTCGTACTTACATTTCTCAAACGTTGCCGTCTGTTCGTTAGTCCAATTAAGAGCTGTTTTGTCATTACGCTTGTTGCTAGGAATCATCGTTGTTAATACCCTTTGATACTCGACTGCGCGTGGTTAGAACTTGCGGTAAAAGTTCACTGTAGCCAAAAATGTCTTCAGTTGTTGTGCTTCGGTGGGCTTTTCGAACTTCATAATAGCTTCTACTCGTTCTGGTAAAGGTCGAATGCCGGAATCTGTAATAAAATGTCTTAAAAATTTTATTCGTTTTAATTAATTGCAATGCTGTATTTGCGCAGGCGTTCGAAACCAAGTCTTAGATGACTGTGGTGTTCTTCGTTGTCTCTTGATGCGAATAGTATGTCGTCTATGTATGTGAAAACGAACTTTAAACCTCGCAGGGCTTCGTGTATTAACCTCTGAAAAGACTGAGCGGCATTTCGCAAGCCGAATGTCATATAAAGATACTCGTAAAGTCCAAAAGGTGTCGTAATTGCCGTTTTTTGAACGTCATCATGGTGGATTGGCAACTGATGATACGCTTTCTGCAAATCTATTTTGCTGAAGATTTGTTTGCCATAAAGAGTAGCCGTAAAATCTTGCAGGTAGGGTATCGGATATCGATCGGATGTGGTTTGCGCATTAAGCTTTCGATAATCGTCACATGGTCGCCATGATCCGTCAGCTTTCTTTACCATGTGCAATGGGCTGGAGTAGTTGCTACTAGATGGACGTATAATGCCCTGTCGCAACAAGTATTCATACTCATTTTTCGCCATTTGCAATTTGAACGGTTCCAGCCGGCGTACGTTTGCAAATACTGGCTGTCCCGTTGTTTGGATCCTGTGTTGCGTAGAAAATGTCTTGCGCTCACTCGCAGTCGATAAGCGTGTAATATCATGGAACTCTGTTAACAGATCAGCACATTGTGTTGCACAATCAAAAGTGCGTATTTTTATTTGGTCTACTATTTTTACAGCGCATGTTGTATGAATTTTTGTCAGACTGTCTATTAGTTTATTATTTTTTAAATCTATTAACAATCCATAATGACGTATAAGGTCAGCTCCAATAATCGGTGCACTAACATCAGCGATTGTAAATATCCAGTCGAAAGGTCTTCGTAGGCCGAGGTCAAGACGTAGTAGTCGTTGTCCATATGTGGCGATTGGTGAACCATTAGCGACGTAGAGTTTAATGGTCGAAGGTGTAGCAACGTGCGTATATCGGCAAGGTAAAACAGAAATGTCGGCTCCTGTATCGATTAAAAAAGAAATGGCGGATTTTCGGTCATTAATTGTTAGGCGGTTAACACTGGTGACAGCCATTGTTGTCGCATCAGAGATCGCTGTGATTCATTTTTGATTTTTATCACAGCTGCTGCCTTTATAGTGCTTACAAGGTGATCGGCAATTTCTGCTGATTGAGCCAAATTTCCGGTGGTACCAGCTCACGTCAGGGTCAACTGGTATTTTACTTCGGTGTCACTCACGTGGCTGTCGTCGATAACGGTGCTGATAACGGTCATGCTCTATGCTGCGTTCGGTGTACATTCGGTCAAAACGCTTATTCAATTCGTTAATTGCGCTGTGCAGCACACTGTACTCATCGTTTGGCTGAGGAGAAAGTAACGGTGGTATTGGATGTGCTACGTGGTTGCTTCTCTCGCTTGTGCAGCTGTTAACTTGTAGGCTTACGGTATCAACGATGGCGTCAGCTATCTTCAAATATTCTTGTCGCGATCCTGAGCAGGCGGTTACTGCTGCTTGGGCGTATATTGGCAAACGCTTTGCCCATATACTTTTTACTGCTGTTTCGCTCATAGTATCGCCCACTAAGCGTTTCATCCCTGAATACAGTTGACTCGGCCTCTGATCACCCAACTGCATTTCGTTCAGCATTTGATTTAATCGACGCTGCTGACTATCGGTACAGAAACTTATTAGCCGACGTTTTACGTACTCGTAGCGACCTTGATCAGGTATTTGTCCTACTGTTGCTAAAAAATCTTGGAGCACTCTCGGACCAAGTGCAGCCATAACAGTGTTGAACTCCTGGTTATCGCTCTTTATTCCCATTGCTGGAAACCAATAGTCAAGACTAAGAAACCAGCCTTCAATGTTTCTGCGGTCAATTGCTGGCGTATCAATTTTTACCGTAACGGCATTGACGTCTGCCGCTGGTGTAATTGTACGCGTTGTGTCGTTACGTGCAGGTAGCATAGCGTCAGCGTCTGTGCTTTCTTGCTGTTTGCTGGTTACCTGCGTTGGCTGAGTTTCACTGTTGGGTGCTTGTGTATACGTGGTGGTGGTACTTGTGTCTGGAGGAGTAGTCGACATCGTTGTGTTTTAACTACTAAGATTTTGTTGGCAAAGTTAACGGTTTTATTGATGTACAGTTTGTCGTGAGCAAATAAATTCTCAAAAGTTTGAATCGATAGATTTAATTAAATCAATTTAAAAAAAATAACCAATTTTAGTGTCTTTGTCGTCGGGAGTCACCAATATTTAGTGTCTGTGGCTAAATTTATTCCTAATCAAAAGAACTATGTTACCTTACTGATGGTTTAACTACGAGTGTCTAATGATACACTCGTTCTCGTCATATACAGTGGCTCCCAGCTTATTTCGTACAGTGACAGTTTAAAAATTGCTGCAGTCGTAATTCCTAATATAGCAAAAATTTGAACAAAATATAAATGCCATTTTTGAAAGGAAGGTTTGTTTTATATTTTCCAAAATTTACTTTTTCAAAATTTTAGTGTTTGACACTATAAAAAAATAAAATAAGAATAAAATAGGAAAATTCATGTCACAGCTTATTTCGTACAGTCTCTTTAAGTTCAAACTAAAAACAAAGTAAGTTGATTTTAATATTTAGTATGACATCCCTTAGCGTTAATGATAGCCTGGAGTCTATTTGGCATTGAATCCACCAATTTTTGAGTGATGTCTGGTGTGATTTTTTTCCATTCCTCCATCAGTACCTTCTTTAGGTCTTGCTTATTAGAAATCTTGTGTGTTCTTATTTTATTGTCTAAAATAGACCAAAGATTTTCAATCACATTCATGTCAGGTGACTGTGGTGGTGGGGACATCAAGTGTGGGCAGTTCCAAATAAGCCAAGATTGCACAATCCCAGATTTATGTTTTGGGTCATTATCTTGGTAGTACCGAAATTCTTCCCGCAAATCCAGTTTGTCTGCACTTTGAAGTAAATTGTTTTTCAGAATCTCGAGGTACTTCATTTTGTCCATTGTCCCCTCAATAAAAACCAATTCACCTACTCCGGCTGCTGACATACAGGCCCAAACCATCACGCTACCGCCACCATGCTTCACTGTGGGCTTAAGGTTCTCCTTGTTTAGCTCGGTATTCGCTTTACGCCAAACATATGACATTCCGTCCGAACCAAAAATATTAAACTTAGACTCATCCGCGAAAATAACGGTATTCCAGAACGCAGGAGTCTTAATAATATGCTCTTTGGCGGAGTCAAGTCGGCGTTGTATATTCATTTTTGAAATGAATGGTTTCTTTCGGGCTACTCGACCGTTCAAGTCATGATTGCGCAGCACACGTCGGACAGTTTCAGCACTGGATGATTTCCTATTTCACGCTGAACCTCTGCAGCCAACTTCGGAGCGGATAACTTTGGATTTTTCTTAATTTTTCGTACAATATAACGCTCGTCTGATGCGTTGAAAATCTTATTAGGTGCTTCTCTGCCCTTGTTCTCCAACCGATTTTCGCGAACGAAGCGTTGAATGATGTATTGGACAGTTGAGGCACTTAAATTTGTCATTTCAGCAATTTTTCGCACACTCTGACCTTTCCTAAAATGGTTAATTACCAGTTTACGCTGTTCCATCGTTGTACGACGCCCATAACGCTAAATGTTTAATTTACAGCACTTTAACTATTTAAAATAATAATAATAAAAATTGTTATAATAGTTAAAAAGGTCCAACAACTCATACAATTCAAAAAAACTTTGTAACTGCGCGGCAGAATGAAACTTACTTACATTGAAGTTTGTGTACGAAATAAGATGTGAGCTGAAAATCAGCTGATCAATAGTTTTTCTCTCTTGCATGACAAAAAGAACAATTTTTGGGGTTCCCCGTTTTCTTATTAGGTTTACTAAACACATACACAGACATCTACATTCAAAACTTATCGATAAGTTTTTTAGTTTCGATGTTACAGCCATGTACATAAAAATATATACACTGTACGAAATAAGCTGTGAGCCACTGTATATGGTAATAAACTCCTAAGAGTGATAGCAACATTCCGCTATTCTTGTTAAACTCAGTTGCGCGTATATACATACACGCGCCCACACGTGAAGTCATTCGTATTCAATTGGGTGCAAATATATATGTACATATAAATGGACTCAGGCAAACTTCAACTGAATTTATATACATACATAAAATATGATATAACAAAAAGAAATACACAAATAAACTAGAATAGATCATAGTGGACATCCTGCGACAAAGAGTATGACAATAAAGAAATAGAGAAATAAGTTACAATAAATCATAGTGTAAATGGACATTCTGCGACATCCCCACTAACGTGAATCATTCCGATTCACTAATATCGACATCCAGAATGACCAGTTTGGACACCGCTCGACGCTTTACTCCAGTAGTAGTTAGCACATCAAATTGTAGAATCTCACTATTTCGGACGGGGTAGAGCTCTTCTACTACGCCGCAACACCATTCCCTTCACGGAAAGTTCGGGTCGCAGAGAAACACCAAATCACCTTTTCTCAATGGCTTTGTTCTTTGACACCATTTAAAACGACGAGTTTCCAGAAGTGGTCCTGCAATTGACGAGCGATGTGGCACTGCTGGCATATGGCATATATGTTAACTAGATTTTTGTCTATCCTAGGTGTCGGAGCAGTATTAGCTGATCCTAATAAGAAGTCATTCGGGGTTAATGGTTGCTCTTGTTTTATGCTGATCGGCAAATGAGTAAGCTGACGGGAGTTGACGACATTCTCTGCCTCAATCAGAAACCAGTTGAAAGTGTGTTCCTTCGGAGTGATCTCTTTGAGCGTTTGGCATAGGACTCGTTTAACGCACTGGATTAAGCGCTTCCATGCTCCTCCTTCGGCCGGATTGAACGGTGAGCTGATGACCCAGTTCATGCCCTTCTTTGAAAGTTTGTTTTGTATGCGTTCATAGTCGAATACTTCGTTGAACCACTTCTCTTCGTTGTTAACGACTATAAAGTTTTTTTCCGTTGACTGTATAGGCAAACCACGACGATTCACAAAGTTTGGAATGGCAATTATGCCAGAGTGGGTACTTAAGTCATGCGCAATCTCCAGGTGGATTGTTCGTAAAGAAAGCTACTCACCTTTTCTCGGTGCTTCTTCCCACTGTCACATTCAGAGGCCCATATATGTGAACGAGTTGACGTATGGCGTGACTCAATTGACAGGTAGCGGCCCCATCAGTGGCGGGATCAGAAATATTTTTCGAATGCGTATACTAGGCAATTAGTGATGACGTTACGAAGATGACTTCTCATGCGTGGCACCCAATAACTACGGCGTATGGAGCATATTGTTGCTTATGTGTTCTGATGACCCATAAGAATGTACAGGTGCGCTGTCACTAGCTTCGAGAAGTCTTGAGCCGACGGTAGTAATATGAGGTGCCTTACTCATGAGGTGCCGAGTACACTCAGATCACCCTTTTCATCAAGATATGGGAAGAGTTGCAACAATGGACTACGTCGAGATATTTCTTGTTCACTACGGATTTGCTGGATTTTCATACCGAATGCTTCACTTTGCACAATTCGACACAGAAGGCATTTGACTATTTCAAGATCACTGGCGGTCAGTCCATAAAGCTTCAGGACCTGAACATGGCGGCGGCATAAGTTGGTGAATAAAATCACCCAGACTATGGTTCTTACCAACCTGTTGAATGAGGAGAAGCGATTAAATTGTATGAAGTCAAAACTTACGATGTTTAAAATGTATTGTGGACGGAGTTCATTATCGAGAGTCTTTGGGAAGCCAGGCATCTTCTCTCTCTCGCAAAAGATATGGGCCAACTGGCCAACGTACAGTTGTACCAAATCTTAATTGGCTGTTAAAGCGTGTGGCGTCATCAGCAACGTTTTCTGTTGTGGTTATCCACCTCCAGTTGGACATATTCGTGGTGGTCAAGATATCTGCACCCCATGTTGTACAAATGGTTTGTACCACCTGTGCTCGCTTCGAATCCACTTTATGACTGTCTTTGAATCGCTTCAGATGAAACATTTATCAATCTTGACACTATGTTCTTCACATATGGTCTTCATCATGCGTGATCCTAACACAGCTGCCTGTAACTCTAATCGTGCTACAGTAAGGGGCTTCAATGGTGCACACTTGGACTCCGCACAGATGAGTGTGACCTTGTATTCTCTGCGCAGCTTTTTTGATCTCCAATATGCAACTCTTCTGGCATACCATTACGGAAGTAAAATCTGGGCATGGCAAGGCTGTTAGGTTTGGCAATTGTTTACGTCATAGTTTGGCGATGTTGTCACACAATGGTTCGTCGCAGCTTGTCTCATGTCACCAAACTAGAATCCGAATGGGTTGAGTAGTGACATGACCACACTGAGCAGCTGCCTCTTAGTAGGGCGCTTATGACTCTTTAACACTGCTTCGCTGATTTTGTTAAACTTGAGTTTGAAGTTGAAGTAATCTGTGGCGGGATACCAAAGTAGACCCAGCTCTCTCTCTGCCATAATGCCTTCCTTCTTGCCAAAGATTTTAGGGACATCAATTCCTTCCAACGCTGCGGTCACCTCCGACGAATTCGATGTAAAATTGCGAATCTCAAAACTGTCAAAACTGTCCACAAAATCGGCGACGTAATGGTAGTCTATAACGGTCTTTATAGCTCGGGCAATGTTGCGGTTGTCTCCGCTATGTTCCAAAGCGTTCTGTGCTTTGTGTGCCTTTTGAGCGCCATATCGTAGATTTCGAGTAATTGAATTTCGTCATCTCGTCCCCATAAGAGACCGGTTTGGGACCTTGTATCAACACGAAAGGTTGTAGACTTGAGGATTGCTCTTGCGCGGACGTCATCATCGCTTCGGTTGGTGGTGCAAGTCTCACACCAAAGCTTTCTGTCTCAAAAAAGTCGGCGACCATGTTGTAAACTGTCTGGTCCAGATACACGTTAACACAAAGCCACGTAGATGGCGTAGATAGATTTTTGCAGGTCGGGCCAATTACCACCCACCCCAGCTCTGTATTGGCGAAAAATTGTCCATTCTTTCACATAGCAATAGTTGTACATGCTAACCCCAAGTAGTAATTACCAATTCCGATGAGTAGTCTGGGTACCATGCCAGAATGTGGCTGCACTGGAAAGTGTTGTACTTGTTTGTAATCATCAAGCACCAAATTGGCATTGCTTATGCTTTGCGATGGTAATTGCAGATTCATTACGGCATATACCTTCTGTAGCTTATTGGTTTTTCTATTCCGGCACTACTAATGAGTACGTCGACCAATCTTTGCTGGTTCCTGCACTGCATGTCCACCGAACCACTGGACGTTCAGACAATTTGGTCGTCGGTGCAACCCAATTTCTTTTGCGAGAGCGTCGTCGAGCATAGTAATGGATGAACCTTCATCTAATAGGGTGTAGGTATCTAGACGGCGTTCTCTTTCATATAGCGTGACTGGTAATATACGGAATAGTATTCTTCGTTGCATTAGTAATCCAGCTTAATACTGCGGCTCCTTGATCGCTAGACAGCTGCTGGGACGGTGATTGCTGTGCTGAAGTATCTGAATTGATGTTCTTTACAGATGGCGATACTGACGGCCGTTGTGATTTGGCTTCGTGAAGTAAATGGTGATGAACTCGCTTGCATCCATCGATGGCACAACACTCTTTTCTTTTTCTGCAGTTGCGTGTAAACTGACCGGAATTTAGACAGGCAAAACATAGGCGGTGACTTTAAACTTCTGTCCATCTACAGGACACCGAGGTATCAGCGTTTACAGCCGGACACTTTGTGCTGACCTTGGCATATTCGGTATTTCAGCGTCTATTGTCTTTCATCCACGTGAAGAATCAACCCATCGTTTTGGCTCACGAGTGGCAACCTTACTCTCATCGTAAATCGTGCAAATAACATTGAGAAGCAAAGTAAGCCACCTACTGAAATGCATCGCTGTAGCACGCGGCTGTACAGTGGCGGCATATCGACCCCACTCGATGCCAACATATCAAGTGACCCCTCGGCAATTGGGGTTAACGCAATGGAATTATCGTTCATATTGCTACGGCTGGTAGCGGCAAGCAATTCCTATGAAATGATACATTATAAAGGGTTATCCATTTCGCGGTTTCAAAAGTATAGGTCTAGAATTCGACATCTGTCAAACTGAGTTGTTAAAACAATTTCTTTCTTTTTCAGTTCAAAGTCTGACATTTGCGAAAATGGATCGCTTAACTATCGCACAACGCACTAAAATTGTAAAAACCTACTACAAAAATGGTGATTCTGCCACAGCCACATATCGTGCTTTAAGAGGAGATTATGGTTTACATAATCGTCCAACTACGCAAGCAATTGGCAAAATTGTGAAGAAATATAAAGAGACTGGATCGGTTACAGATATTGTAAGGCCTGTGCATCATCGTTTCGCTCGTGCCGCCGAAAATATCGCTGCTGTAGTGAAAGTGTTGCAGAAGACCCGAATGTGTCGATTCCTCGTCGTTCTCAGGAATTAGGACTGTCTTACGGCACATTATGGCGTATTTTGTATTTGGATCTACACCTACATCCATATAAAATCCAGCTCACACAACAACTGAAGCCAGCTGGACATTCACAATGTCGTAGATACGTCGAATGGGTGCTTGAACAAGCACCCGAATGTGTCGATTCCTCGTCGTTCTCAGGAATTAGGACTGTCTTACGGCACATTATGGCGTATTTTGTATTTGGATCTACACCTACATCCATATAAAATCCAGCTCACACAACAACAGAAGCCAGCTGACCATTCACAACGTCGTAGATACGTCGAATGGGTGCTTGAACAAGCACCCGAATGTGTCGATTCCTCGTCGTTCTCAGGAATTAGGACTGTCTTACGGCACATTATGGCGTATTTTGCATTTGGATCTACACCTACTTACTTACTTATGTGGCCATAACAACCGAATATCGATTTAGGCCGAAAATAACATGCTTCGCCAGCCATCTCTGTTCTTCGCTAGCTGGCGCCAGTTAGAAATTCCAAGCGCCGTCAGGTTCTCCAGTACTTGGTCTTTCCACCGGAGGTTTGGTCTTCCTCTTTTGCGTCGTCCTCCAGCGGGTTCCGAATATAACACCTTCTTAGCTGGAGCGTGTTCTTCCATTCGCTCGACATGACCTAGCCAGCGCAGCCGCTGGATTTTGATGCGCTTTACTATGTCAATATCGGCATACAGCTCGTACAGCTCATGGTTGTACCTTATTCGGTACTCGCCACCAACGCAAATAGGTCCAAAGATCTTGCGTAGGACTTTTCTCTCGAAAACTCCAAGTATTCGCTCATCCGAGGTGGAAATTGTCCAGGCTTCAGCGCCATATGTTAGGACAGGCATGATGAGAGACTTGTAGAGTGTAGTTTTCGTTCTTCGAGAGAGGGCTCGACTTCTCAATTGCTTACCCAGCCCAAAGTAACACCTGTTAGCAAGAGTTATCCTACGCATGATCTCCAAGCTGACGTCATTACTGCTGTTAATGCTGGTTCCAAGATAGACAAAGTCCCTTACTACTTCAAAAGCGTAGTTGTCAACAGTGACGTGCTGTCCAAGACGCCGGGACTCTTTGTTTGTTGACACTAGATACTTCGTCTTGCCCTCGTTCACCGTGAGACCCATCCGACGCGACTCTCTTTCCAACTCTGAGAATGCTGCACTGACTGCTCTCGTGGTCATGCCGATTATGTCAATATCGTCGGCATACGCTAACAGCATGACACTTTTGTTGAAGATAGTGCCATTATGTCGTAGATCAGCAGCTCGTATTTTTTTCTCCATAATAAGATTGAAGAAGTCGCACGATAACGAATCACCTTGTCTGAAACCCCGTTCGGTATTAAACGGTGCGGAGAGGTCCTTCCCAATTTTCACTGCACAACTGGAGTTATGCAGTGTCATTCTACAAAGTCGAATGAGCTTTGCAGGAATACCGAACTCAGACATTGTTGCGTAGAGGTAATCCCTTACCGGACTGTCGAAAGCGGCTTTATAATCAACAAATAGGTTGTGTGTGTCGATCTGTTTTTCTTGGGTCTTCTCCAGGATTTGGCGCAGTGTGAAAATCTGGTCGATGGTGGATTTACCAGGTCTGAAGCCACACTGATAAGGTCCAATCAGGTTGCTGAGCATAGGCTTCAATCTTTCACACAGTACGCTCGATAGAACCTTGTACGCGATGCTCGGGAGACTTATTCCACGGTAGTTTGCGCAAATTGTGGGGTCTCCTTTTTTATGTACAGGACAGAGAACACTGAGCCTCCAATCATCAGGCATGCTTTCATCCGACCATATTCTGCTTATGAGCTGGTGCATGCGGGTGAGCAGCTCATCGCCTCCGGTCTTAAACAACTCGGCAGGCAGGCCATCAGCACCTGCAGCTTTGTTGTTCTTCAGCCTTAAAATGGCCGTTTCAACCTCGTCATAGTCGGGTGGTGGAACATCAACACCATCATCTGTAATTGGGGTTATCGGGCATTCTCCTCCACTGGCGGAATTGTTCGTAGCATCGCCATTCAGTAACGTGGAGAAGTGTTCCCTCCATAGGCTCAGTATACTCTGGACATCCGTAACCAGATTCCCATTTCCATCACGACAAGAAGAGGCTCCGGGATTTAAACCTCCACTCAGGCGCTTGATCTTTTCAAAGAATTTTCGAGTCTCATTCTTGTCGGTGCACATCTCTATCTCCTCACACTCGCGTCTTTCCAACTCCCTCTTCTTGCGCCTGAAAAGACGTCTCTCTGCACTCCTTTTCTCTCTATACCGCTCCTTAACAGCTCGCGTTACGCCTGCACGCAGGGTTTTTCTGTAGGCGGCGTCTTTCTCTGCGGTAGCGTCGCGACACTCCTGATCATACCACTCATTCCTCAGAGGCCGGTAGTAACCGATTACCTCCTCGGCAGCAGTAGTCATGGAGTGGGATATATGTGTCCACCGTGCGCATGTATCATCAAGTGGGGGAGTGTTCTGCATAAGCAGATCCGATAGTCGAGTGGAAAATGCATCTGCTGTCTCTGGTGATTGCAGCTTACTGACGTCGAGCTTTCTCTGTGTGGGACTTCTCTTGTTATTTGCGACACATAGGCGTGTGCGCACCTTAGCTGCAACAAGGTAGTGATCCGAGTCGATGTTGGCACCACGGATCGATTTCACGTCCATCACACTGGAAGCATGCCTTCCGTCAATCAACACATGATCAATTTGGTTTCTTGTACGATGATCTGGAGACAGCCATGTCGCTTTGTGGATGTCGAGATGCTGGAATCTGGTACCACCAATTACCATGTTTCGTGCTGCGGCGAAGTCGATCAGCCTCATTCCGTTATCGGAGGTGTTTTGGTGGAGGCTGAATTTTCCGACAGTTGGACCAAAGGTACCTTCCTTGCCCACCCTGGCATTAAAGTCGCCAAGCACGATTTTGATATCGTGGCGGGGGCAGCGGTCATAAGCTTCTTCGAGGCGCTGAAAGAAGCTCTCCTTGGTCACATTGTCCTTCTCATCCGTCGGAGCGTGGGCACATATAAGGCTGATGTTGAAAAATTTTGCCTTGATGCGGATTGTGGCCAGCCGTTCGTTCACAGGCGTGAACTGTGAGACAAGATGTCGTAGTCTCTTGCTGACCAAAAATCCACATCCTAATTCGTGCCTTTCAGCATGGCAACTGTAGTAGATGTCACAGGACGCTCTTTTGGAGCAGCCCTGTCCTGTCCATCGCATTTCCTGGAGAGCGGTGATGTCAGCTCTGTATTTTTCGAGGACATCAACCAGCTGGATAGAGGCACCCTCCCTATAAAGGGATCGGACATTTCAGGTGCATATCCGTAAATCATTGTCCTTTTTTCGTTTGCGGGGGTCATCAACAAAAGCGGTAGTCCTTATCCGAGGCATTTTAGTTTTTTTCATTGGGGGGGTTTTTTATGTGGCGGGTCCCAAACCCAACGCACAACCTCTAACCGAGGAGATTTTCGCCACTTACTTCAGCCGCCTCCCAGCGGGTGCCAGGAAGACGTTGCCCGGTGGTCGCCACATGGAGGGCCCCCATTGATAATTAATCTACATTAATCTACATTAATCTACACCTACATCGATATAAAATCCAGCTCACACAACAACTGAAGCCAGCTGACCATTCACAACGTCGTAGATACGTCGAATGGGTGCTTGAACAACAGGCGGTGGACGGCGATTTTTCGAACAAAATTTTCTTCAGCGACGAAGCACATTTCTCACTCGGTGGGTATGTTAACAAACAAAATTGTCGTATTTGGGGTTCTGAGAATCCTCAAGTAATTGAAGAGAGGCCACTACATCCACAAAAAGTCACTGCTTGGTGCGCTCTTTGGTCCGGAGGTGTGATTGGACCTTACTTCTTCGAAAACAACGATGGAACGGCTGTCACTGTCAATTCGGAACGTTATGTTCATATGATAACCGACTTTTTTTTGCCTGCTATTGAAGAATACGACTTAGAGAATATGTGGTTTCAACAAGACGGTGCCAAATGCCACACAACTCGAGCGAATATGGCTTTATTGCAAGAGAAATTTTCTGGCCGCGTAATTTCTCGTCGTGGCGATATCAAGTGGCCACCAAGATCATGCGATTTGACACCGCTTGACTTTTTTTTGTGGGGCTACGCGAAAGACCGTGTTTATGTAGATAAACCTTTAACTCTTGAGCACCTAAAAACCAACATTCGTCACGTTATGGCTGAGATACCGCCCAATATGTGTCAAAAAGTGGTCGAAAATTACCTCAAAAGAATCGATGCTTGCAACAATTCGCGTGGTGGTCATTTAAATGATGTAGTATTTCACACATAATGTCAACGTTCAAACTTTATAATAAAAAAGAAATATCATGATAAAAAATATTTTATATGTGTGTTATTTACATTTACTTTTGAAACCGCAAAATGGATAACCCTTTATAAAAAAAAAATGGCACTCATTTATTGTATGGCCTTGAATATGGTGAATCGGTTTTTGAAAAAAAAATTTTCAAATTTTTTATTTTGATAATAACTTTTAGAATATTCAAAATTGGTTATAAATGATATATATCACTGAAAAGGTATTACAGAGACTTTTTTTGATACCCTTATTGTAAGAACAAATTGCGAATTTATTGAGTAATTCCGATAGCAAATTTGCAACAGCAGCAACAACCGCAAGGAATTAATGCGAAATTACAAGAAAATGCATCTCGCCATGAGGGCGTTATTAGTGAATTGCGTACGGAAATTCAAGGAAATGCGTCTCGCCAAGAAAGCAGTTTTGTGGAATTCCGGAAAACAATTGACTACAGGCTTCAAGAACATTCGGCTCGTCAAGAACATGTCATCGAAATCTACAAAAGGGAATTGATTTCAGATTTCAGGAAATTTGCGGAGCTATTAATGACAAAGTCACAGAGCTGAAAGAATATGTGCATGGTTTGGATGATAAGCTGAAGGCACATGTAGACAGACATGATGGCTTGGAAGAAAAGCTTGAGAAATTAGAGCACGAACTTAATAATATAAAAATAAGTGGAGCAACCACATCAGTGATTAGAGAATCAAGTACAATTAAACTAAAGCCACCAACATTTGATAGAACCAAACCATCCAACATCTTCAAACTTAGTTCGAGGCAAAGTTTCGAAGAATCAATGGGACGATAGTGACAAGACCGCTACTTTAATAGTGGAATTAAAGGGTAATGCCTCAGAATTCTTGCAGATGATTCCAGAGAATGATCGTCGTAGCTATCAATCACTGATGTACACATTCCAGCGAAAATATGGAAATGAATATAAGACTCAATTGCATCAAGTAGAATTAAGATTGCGAGTGCAACGGAGTAATGAGAGCCTTCAGGAATTCGCTTCCGATATTGAGCGCTTATGTCATCTAGAGTTCTCCGGTAATTCGGAAGAGTTCTTCAAAAAAATAAAAATGGAGGCATTCATAGACGGTATACGTGATGGAGAGACTAAGCGTGCCCTAGTCATGTCACCAAAGAATACATAAGCCGAAACAGTCAGTAGTGCCTTAACGTTTGAAGCTGGCAGCTTGATGAGTCCACCAATGCCACGGGTACGCCAACTAGAAACAGAAACATCAGATCTGGTTGAAGCAGTGTGTCAGGCAGTCAAGTCAGTAGTGCAGCTTGAAACAAGAACAACTGGTCGACTTGAAAACAAATTTACTGGTAAGTGCTTCATTTGTGACACACATGATGCGTGATTGCCGTCTACGAAGAAAGCGATCAAAATCTAATTCTCCATGAAGACAAAAGAAGGGAATAAGTGTACAGCGATCGCTCCAGTAGCACAAATCCATCGTTAAACTAATTCCAACAGTAAATTGCCCCATCATTCGCATTTCACAACTACAGCGTGTGCCAAGCAGCTTGGCTATTGATGGGAAACCTGGACAATATGGAGTTCATGTTAACCCTGGATACTAGTGCATCACATTCTAAAAACAAGAGCGATTTGATAAAAAAATTTGAGCCTACTCATTTGAGGATACTCAAATTTTGGGTAAGATAAAGAAACGAGTATCGATTGGAAATTGCACGTGGGAACATGAATTCATTGTGGCCGATATCATCGATGACGTAATGATTGACAACGGAGTTATGTTTAATTTAAATCAACGGATACTATGCTATGCAAATATTGTGTTACCATTGAACATCGGTTACAAGCGTAGTCTAAACATCAAACGAATACTGGCATGTCAAGGCCAGAGGTTCCAGCAAAAGAAGAAGCGGTGATTTGGGCACAGATGAATGTGAATGATGGGACAGCAAGTTGTGGATAGTGGAATCGGATAAAGAAAAAAACGAATAAAAACATCATACTTGGGAAGACGTTAGTGGAGCCAAATAAAAATGGAATGGTACCAGTGAGTATACTAGATCCAACTAATATACCTACTGTTGTGCAGAAAGGGATGGTGGTTGGTCATTGCCAGGAAGTTACTGCCGTATTAGATTGTGATGGAGGTTTGTCTATGAAAAGTGGAAGATCAGGAACTATTAGAGCGGAATTCGAAGATGGAAAAATGGGCAGGTGAGCTTACCAAAAAGCAAAAAGAAAAGGTTTTACAACTATTGGAGAAGTATAGTTCATTTTTTTCATTAAAAGGAAAAACTGCTGGACGAACAACAACCGTGAAACATCACATTGACACCGGTGATTCTAGACCAATTTTTCAAGCACCACGACGATTTCCATTGGTCAGAAGAGATGAAGCCATTAAGCCGATTACCGATATGCAGAAACAAGGTGTTATTGAACCATCAGCGTGTCCATGGAGTTCACCAGTTGTGCTGGTAAAGAGTAAGGATGGAAGTACAAGATTCTGTTTGAGTTACAGAAAGCTAAATGATATCACGAAAAACTTAGCTATCCACTGCCAAGAATCGATGATACTCTGGACACGCTATATGGTGCGAAGTGGTTCTCAACTTTTAATCTGCAAAGTGGCTACTGGCAAGTGGAACTTGGCAAGGAGGACAAAGAGAAAACAGCTTTCAGTATTGGCGTTAGTCTATGGCAATTTACAGTGATGCCATTTATGCAATGCGCCAGCTACTTTCGAACGTTTGATGGAGCGTGTATTCAGAGGACTACACTGGAAAACGTGCTTGGTGTACCTTGATGATATTATCGTGATGGGAAAAGATCTTAACGATCACCTGGAAAAGTTGAAAGATGTATTTTAGCGTATACGATCAGCAGGGCTTAAACTGAATATGAAAAAGTGTTCACTCATCAGGCGAGAAATTAAGTATCTTGGTCATAAAGTAACAACAGAAGGGGTACGTACCGACGAGGAGAAAGTAGCAGCAGTATAAGAATGGCCTCTTCCGGCGAATCTTCACGAGTTAAGAAGCTTTCTAGGCTTGTGTACCTACTATAGATGATTTGTTCCTAGATTTGGAAATATCGCCAGCAGTTTCCATGAGTTAACAAAAAAGAACTAACCATTTTTGTGCGGCAAGGAACACCAGAATGCGTTTGAACAGCTGAAAGAAAGATTTTGTTCAAAAGTTTGTGTTGGACACAGATGCGAGTGGCTATGGAATAGGTGGTGTGCTGTCTCAGATCATAGATGGCCAAGAAAAAGTGATAACATACTACAGTAAAATCCTATCGAAGCCAAAAATGAACTACTGTGTCACGAAAAGAAAGCTGTCCGCAATATTGGAATGTGTAAAGTATTTTCATAAGTACTTGTATTCTACGAATTGACCACTGTATTGTACCGCAACTACTGTTGCGTCTTCTTTTCGAAGATATCAACTTTTCCTTAAATATCTTATTTTCTAGAACTTACCTCTTTCCCACTCTGTTTCTAGTAACAAATGTCATGTAGTTGTTCGGTTTTGAGTTCTTTATTTCTTACTTTCACCTTCACTTTCACTTCTTTTCAACTGTCACTGAGTTGCAATAGTTTACAATTTCTATTCGTCAATATAACTTTTCTTTTACACAATATAATTTTTATTCTACAATATAACTTTTGCTACTCAATATATTTTTTATTCGTTAATTTAACACAATATATTAGTTGTTATCATAACTTTAAGAAATTTATTTTATCCACAGTAGTTTCTACTACAATTTTTTGAGAAACAATCTTCTTAAGCACTATATAATCTACTAATCCCGTTGTGCAGTGAACGGGGTTTCAGACAAGGTGATTCGTTATCGTGCGACTTCTTCAATCTTATTATGGAGAAAATAATATGAGCTGCTGATCTACGACATAGTGGTACTATCTTCAACAAAAGTGTCACGCTGTTAGCGTATGCCGACGATATTGACATAATCAGCATGAACACGCAAGCAGTCAGTGCAGCATTCTCAGAGTTGGAAAGAGAGTCGTGTCGGATGGGTCTCACGGTGAACGAGGGCAAGACGAAGTATCTAGTGTCAATAAACATAGAGTCCCGGCGTCTTGGATAACACGTCACTGTTGACAACTACGCTTTTGAAGTAGTAATGGACTTTGTCTATCTTGGAACCAGCATTAACAGCAGTAATGAAGTCAGCTTGGAGATCATGCGTAGGATAACTCTTGCTAACAGGTGTTACTTTGGGCTGAGTAAAAATTCTGTCTTTTCTTTCATGAAATTACATTATCGATTTGAATCTTGAGGTTAGCTTGTTCTAATGTTCTGAAGATGGCTGTTATTGTATTTACGTGCTCCTGTAGGGATGTACTAAAAATCAAAATGTCGTCTATATAAACTACACATGTTTTATTAATAAAGTCCCGTAGAGTTTCGTTTATTAAACGTTGAAATGTTGCGGGTGAATTTTGCTGAGTGCCATCTTTTCTCTGTCTTGCTCTTTAATTAAGATTTGGTGATACCCTCTAGCTAGGTCTAAGGTTGTGAATTACTAGGCTTTACCGAATTTGTCAAAAATTGAATCTATGTTTGGTATGGGTATTTGTCGTCTATGGTTACCTTATTCAATTTTCTATAGTCTATCAGGATAGTGTATTTACGTTCCCTTGAGTTATCCATTTTCTTAGATACTACAATTAATGGACTAGAGTATCGCGAATGACTTTTGCTTATGTTCTTCCATTTCATTAATTAGTTTTCGTACTTCTGCTTCATTTTTCGGAGGGTATCTGTATAATTTACTGTTTATTTGTTTGTCCGTTGTTCTGATTTCGTGTAAGATTTTCGTCGTATTTGTTAATTGGTCTCCTTCTTTAAAAAACAAGTTCTTATATCGTTTCAAGATTTTTACTACTTCTTTTTTTGTTAAGCGTTATGCATCCATCTAGTAAGTTTATTGTTGTGTCAAACGAATTGAGTAGGTCAATTCCTATAATAAAACTATACTTTCGTCTCTTCAATGGAGTCATTTCCATTTTATTTTCGTATAATATGGGAGGTTAAATCCATTAGGTGCTTCTGTTATTACTTCGTATTTAATTACATCGTCTTTCGTTATTGTGCTAAATTCAATTGGTTTCTTTAATAAGATTTTTTGAAAATCGTTTATATTACTATCAATTAAGCTTATACTAGCTCCGGTATATATGAGAGCAATATATTTGTTATTTTTGATTGTAAGCGTTATGGTAGGAAGACAGTCCGATGCTGTTCTTCGAAAAAATTATGCTCTTCTTCTTTCTGATTTTCTCTAGCTTTATTCTTATGACATTGACATAAATTTAGCTCAGTGTGTCTTTCTTCTTGTTCTCTTTGCTTTCTCTTTATATTTTCTACTTCCATAGGTTCTCCCCGGTGTTGCCCAAGTTGATTCCAGCGATTTTGGCCGGAATTTGGCCTAGGGTTTCCTACCTGTTGGCGCCTATGAAATTTACCTGAATTACTTTGATATCCTTTGTTTTGGAAACAATTTTGTGGACTCTGTCTATGTACCGACATATTATATTTCCGTATTCCTGATTTTGTTTCATCTGTCCTGAGTTATCTTCTCTATAGGAACAATTTTGGTTTTGTCTGATTTCTCCTGAGTAGCTGTCTATGTACCCTGTGCACTTGTTAAAATATTGGGAATTTTGGTTATAGTCTTTTTGATCTATATTTACATTTCTTCTAGGCCACACTTTAGAATATGATTTGTATGATTTTCGGTATTCCGGTCTAATACACGTATCTTCTTTGGTTCATTATAAATATTATTTGCGCTAGTTCTTTGTGTAGCATATTTTATCTAAAAGTGTCCCCTGCGTTATTTCCTTAATTGTATTTATTAAAAGTGTTGCGAGCTAAAATATGAAATATGCACATATGAATATTTTGCCTCGCCACATATTTCCCGAAATTGTGAAATACATATTTGTCCATACCCTTACCAACATTGCTCAAAGTTGTGATGTACACAATCCATACTAATATTACGTATAATTGTGGAATGCCAGAGCATTGAGTCAACTGAGTTGCAGTTGGGTGTGAAAGAGCTGACAAAGCACTTTCCCACACAATTCGTAGTTCTGCACTTACGTAAGCATACCTGTGTAAGCATACATGTTTAGACATTCCATGATAACTAATCTCACATGGACTACTCATGTATGTGAATATCAAAAAGTTGTTTTCTCGCATAATGGGTACATACATACGCACATGTGGAGTGCATCGATCATGTAAATAAGTACACACATACTCGTACATATATACACAAATGTGGTGTGAATATTTTATTGTATGTTAAATATTGGTATGTGGGTAGATTGATATGTGGCTAGTATTAGAAAAAAGGTATATAAGCTGCCATCTTACTGAAGGCTGTGGCTTTTTCAGTTGTGAGTCTTGTACCGAGTTTTGAAGTGCTAGCATGTAAGAAATTGTAAATACTGCCATCCTTACGAGGCCCTGCAGTATTAGTGTAAAAGTGTAAAATTGGAAGTAATACCAGGAATAAAGCCCCAAACCCAAAATTGCAAGTATCGTATAAGTGATAAAGTATAATTGTTTTATTTCAGCTAACTAGTGTGATAGTCTCGAAGGATATTTAGGAGCTTAGGTCTTGGTGCAAATCTTGTACGTTACATCCTTGAGTCTAGCCGTTAGGTACTTAGTGAGTGTTGTGAAAAAATGTATGTTGTTGTATGAAATCACTGATGATGTTTACTAATTTATATAAACAGGTGTCGAACTCATAAAAAAAAGGATGCACAGTCGATAATAGCTCAATATGCTCACTAACGCCATCTACGAGCAAACATCGGATTTAAGTTTGTACACCTGATATATATATATATATATATATATATATATATGTATATATATATATATATATATATATATATATATGTATATATATATATATATATATATATATATGTATATATATATATATATATATATATATAATATATATATATATATATATGTATATATATATAAATTATATAATTATATATATATAATTATATATATATATAAATATATATATATATATATATATATATATATATATATATATATATATATATATATAAATTATATAATTATATATATATAAATATATATATATATATATATATATATATATATATATATATATATATATATATATATATATATATATAAAGGTATGTAAATGCATTTGGTCATCATTAGAAATGGTTTTATTCTTTTGTAAAATATTCTCCATGAAGTTTATACAGTTTTACGTGCGTTCAAACTAATTGTCGAAGCAATTTTTCCACTCCTACTGAGAAACCTCCAAAATATGGTTTCTGTTGGTTTGGCTCGTCTTGGAAGACCTACATGATCGGTTGCTGATTTGTTTCGTGTCATACGCATATATCCATGATTCGTCACCTGTTGCGATCTTATGGACTTCTTTCGAAGGAACGCGATCGAATTTTTTCATCATTTCTTTGCACCAATCAACATGAGCCTTTTTTGAGTGATTTTTAAATTATGCGGGATCCAACGAGAACAAATCTATCTGACAGATAAGTGTTCATGCAAATCCAAATGCACAGCGTTGGAACTAATGCTTCATCTTACGATATGTCACATGACGATCTTTCTTTATCAGTTGACTCACAGAATCGATAGTTTCTGGTACAGTGACCGATTTTAGACGACAGTCACGAAATTCGTCCTGGAGCGAACGGCGACCATGCTTGAATTCGTTAAACCAGTTATAAATTGTATGGAGGGTTTATCAGCAAATGTCGCATGGATCGAAGCGATCCATGCACGATCGAAGCACATTTAATGAGATAATTCACTTAGAAAATCGTAAAAAAATCATAGCTCGAAAATGTTCACGTCCATTTTTTGACCGAGATGAATTTTCCAGGTCGCTATAAATAATACAAATAGCGCTTGTACATCAAAATGTTCTGAGTATCTTTAAGCTAAAAAATACATACATACAGTATGTTCACTAAAAAACGATCATATGTTACCCCCTGTGTAATAATGGCACATGACCATACATACATTAGCTGATTTTGTTTATCTGTTGTGAAGTTTGAGAATTAAATTTTATACAAGTTTTGTGAAAGTATTTAATTATTTGAACAATGAGCGATATATATAAAAGACGGTTTGAAGCGTACTTCTTGACGAAGCATCCGCAGGGGCCAAAATGGACCGCAGAGCAGGCCGCCAACTATATGGTGGCTATGCGTACTTTTGTTACGAGATGGACTAACTGCTGCGAGTTGACTGTAAATGTTGACGACGATCCAGGCAGATGTTCAAAACGGAAGCCTCAAAGACGGTTTGAAGCGTACTTCTTGACGAAGCATCCGCAAAAGCCAAAATGGACCGCAGAGCAGGCCACCAAGTATATGGTGGCGATGCCAAGCATATGGTGAGTGGAGAACTGGCATAATTGGTGATCTCAGATCGCCCACTCACTCCTAGTCACAAGAACAGCGCGCGAGGTGTTCTGGCGTAGACATTTCGCCCCCCCTTGCAGGAATACTTCAAAGCGATATCTACTACAGGGATAGAAATTATAAATTGATAAAAAGAAATAAGAACAATAAAAAATATAATAATAAAGTACGAAAAAAATAATACAGCTTAAAAATAATAGCAAGAAAATAATAATCTGGGAGATAATCAAATAAATTTATTATTCAAAAACTTTAAATTAGAGAATGAGTCAACGTCCAGAATAGTACTTGATCTACATATTATTTCCTTAAGGACTTTTTCGAATATCTAATTCTTAAATTCATCCATACTTTTCCTTCTATCGTAGATAGAAAGATTTGTAGGGAATTTAAGAATATTATCAATGGTCGTAGACCAGATGTGAGGGAGAGGTATCAACGTAGTTAAGAAACCTGGAGTTGATGTATATCCTGATATAGGCTACGGTATGAAGTCTTCTGGAATGTATCTGGAATAGAAATTTTAAGTGGCTAAGCTGACGAAAACTTCAGTAGGATTAGAGCGATGCTGTACGTTATAGATTGTAGAGAAAGACAATTTTCTGACATATAGTACGTAAACAGTGCCCACTTTTGTCTCGTAAAATACGAAAGTGTAAAAAAGGGCGTTAGGTTCGCATTGTCATTGTCTTTTTCGAATATCTAATTCTTAAATTCATCCATACTTTTCCTTCTATCGTAGATAGAAAGATTTGTAGGGAATTTAAGAATATTATCAATGGTCGTAGACCAGATGTGAGGGAGAGGTATCAACGTAGTTAAGAAACCTGGAGTTGATGTATATCCTGATATAGGCTACGGTATGAAGTCTTCTGGAATGTATCTGGAATAGAAATTTTAAGTGGCTAAGCTGACGAAAACTTCAGTAGGATTAGAGCGATGCTGTACGTTATAGATTGTAGAGAAAGGCAATTTTCTGACATATAGTACGTAAACAGTGCCCACTTTTGTCTCGTAAAATACGAAAGTGTAAAAAAGGGCGTTAGGTTCGCATTGTCATTGTCTTTTTCGAATATCTAATTCTTAAATTCATCCATACTTTTCCTTCTATCGTAGATAGAAAGATTTGTAGGGAATTTAAGAATATTATCAATGGTCGTAGACCAGATGTGAGGGAGAGGTATCAACGTAGTTAAGAAACCTGGAGTTGATGTATATCCTGATATAGGCTACGGTATGAAGTCTTCTGGAATGTATCTGGAATAGAAATTTTAAGTGGCTAAGCTGACGAAAACTTCAGTAGGATTAGAGCGATGCTGTACGTTATAGATTGTAGAGAAAGACAATTTTCTGACATATAGTACGTAAACAGTGCCCACTTTTGTCTCGTAAAATACGAAAGTGTAAAAAAGGGCGTTAGGTTCGCATTGTCATTGTCTTTTTCGAATATCTAATTCTTAAATTCATCCATACTTTTCCTTCTATCGTAGATAGAAAGATTTGTAGGGAATTTAAGAATATTATCAATGGTCGTAGACCAGATGTGAGGGAGAGGTATCAACGTAGTTAAGAAACCTGGAGTTGATGTATATCCTGATATAGGCTACGGTATGAAGTCTTCTGGAATGTATCTGGAATAGAAATTTTAAGTGGCTAAGCTGACGAAAACTTCAGTAGGATTAGAGCGATGCTGTACGTTATAGATTGTAGAGAAAGGCAATTTTCTGACATATAGTACGTAAACAGTGCCCACTTTTGTCTCGTAAAATACGAAAGTGTAAAAAAGGGTGTTAGGTTCGCAGGATTGTCATTGGTGACAACAGGCATCAGAAAACCAGGCACTCAGCCTAGAGCATTGCCCTAGAATGTGAAGTATGTGAGTAACGATTGTCCACATCGAGGAGGATTAGAGAGATGCAGCAAACATATATTAGAAATATATTTCATCATTACATACGATATCTTACACTATCTATCATCGCATTCATGTTCCGGAAGTGGATGTCGCTCATATGTAACAGCGCATGGAGTGCGTATTACATTCGGAATGTCAGTCGACCTCTTATATGAGTGCTGCAAGCAGAGAGGTACCTTAAAGATGGCAACAATAATTAATAACAGTATTTCGGACTGGTGGTCTGGTGGTGTTTTCGCAAGGTAACGTGTCTAACTGCCTCAACCAGGTGGGGCTAGCGCAATCCTTGTTGAACTCATCGCAAGTCAACTCACTGGCTGTCATGTAGTTTGATCTGAGCGCTATGTGATGATACCTTTATTTGTTAATGAGGGGTAGTCATATAGCTTGCTCTGCTTACTCTGTGATGGCGCTTTCATTATTATTAATGGGGGCCCTCCATGTGGCGACCACCGGGCAACGTCTTCCTGGCACCCGCTGGGAGGCGGCTGAAGTGAGTGGCGAAAATCTCCTCGGTTAGAGGTTGTGCGTTGGGTTTGGGACCCGCCACATAAAAAACCCCTCCAATGAAAAAAACTAAAATGCCTCGGATAAGGACTACCGCTTTTGTTGATGACCCCCGCAAACGAAAAAAGGACAATGATTTACGGATATGCACCTGGAATGTCCGATCCCTTTATAGGGAGGGTGCCTCTATCCAGCTGGTTGATGTCCTCGAAAAATACAGAGCTGACATCACCGCTCTCCAGGAAATGCGATGGACAGGACAGGGCTGCTCCAAAAGAGCGTCCTGTGACATCTACTACAGTTGCCATGCTGAAAGGCACGAATTAGGATGTGGATTTTTGGTCAGAAAGAGACTACGACATCTTGTCTCACAGTTCACGCCTGTGAACGAACGGCTGGCCACAATCCGCATCAAGGCAAAATTTTTCAACATCAGCCTTATATGTGCCCACGCTCCGACGGATGAGAAGGACAATGTGACCAAGGAGAGCTTCTTTCAGCGCCTCGAAGAAGCTTATGACCGCTGCCCCCGCCACGATATCAAAATCGTGCTTGGCGACTTTAATGCCAGGGTGGGCAAGGAAGGTACCTTTGGTCCAACTGTCGGAAAATTCAGCCTCCACCAAAACACCTCCGATAACGGAATGAGGCTGATCGACTTCGCCGCAGCACGAAACATGGTAATTGGTGGTACCAGATTCCAGCATCTCGACATCCACAAAGCGACATGGCTGTCTCCAGATCATCGTACAAGAAACCAAATTGATCATGTGTTGATTGACGGAAGGCATGCTTCCAGTGTGATGGACGTGAAATCGATCCGTGGTGCCAACATCGACTCGGATCACTACCTTGTTGCAGCTAAGGTGCGCACACGCCTATGTGTCGCAAATAACAAGAGAAGTCCCACACAGAGAAAGCTCGACGTCAGTAAGCTGCAATCACCAGAGACAGCAGATGCATTTTCCACTCGACTATCGGATCTGCTTATGCAGAACACTCCCCCACTTGATGATACATGCGCACGGTGGACACATATATCCCACTCCATGACTACTGCTGCCGAGGAGGTAATCGGTTACTACCGGCCTCTGAGGAATGAGTGGTATGATCAGGAGTGTCGCGACGCTACCGCAGAGAAAGACGCCGCCTACAGAAAAACCCTGCGTGCAGGCGTAACGCGAGCTGTTAAGGAGCGGTATAGAGAGAAAAGGAGTGCAGAGAGACGTCTTTTCAGGCGCAAGAAGAGGGAGTTGGAAAGACGCGAGTGTGAGGAGATAGAGATGTGCACCGACAAGAATGAGACTCGAAAATTCTTTGAAAAGATCAAGCGCCTGAGTGGAGGTTTAAATTCCGGAGCCTCTTCTTGTCGTGATGGAAATGGGAATCTGGTTACGGATGTCCAGAGTGTACTGAGCCTATGGAGGGAACACTTCTCCACGTTACTGAATGGCGATGCTACGAACAATTCCGCCAGTGGAGGAGAATGCCCGATAACCCCAATTACAGATGATGGTGTTGATGTTCCACCACCCGACTATGACGAGGTTGAAACGGCCATTTTAAGGCTGAAGAACAACAAAGCTGCAGGTGCTGATGGCCTGCCTGCCGAGTTGTTTAAGACCGGAGGCGATGAGCTGCTCACCCGCATGCACCAGCTCATAAGCAGAATATGGTCGGATGAAAGCATGCCTGATGATTGGAGGCTCAGTGTTCTCTGTCCTGTACATAAAAAAGGAGACCCCACAATTTGCGCCAACTACCGTGGAATAAGTCTCCTGAGCATCGCGTACAAGGTTCTATCGAGCGTACTGTGTGAAAGATTGAAGCCTATGCTCAGCAACCTGATTGGACCTTATCAGTGTGGCTTCAGACCTGGTAAATCCACCATCGACCAGATTTTCACACTGCGCCAAATCCTGGAGAAGACCCAAGAAAAACAGATCGACACACACCACCTATTTGTTGATTATAAAGCCGCTTTCGACAGTCCGGTAAGGGATTACCTCTACGCAACAATGTCTGAGTTCGGTATTCCTGCAAAGCTCATTCGACTTTGTAGAATGACACTGCATAACTCCCGTTGTGCAGTGAAAATTGGGAAGGACCTCTCCGCACCGTTTAATACCGAACGGGGTTTCAGACAAGGTGATTCGTTATCGTGCGACTTCTTCAATCTTATTATGGAGAAAATAATACGAGCTGCTGATCTACGACATAATGGCACTATCTTCAACAAAAGTGTCATGCTGTTAGCGTATGCCGACGATATTGACATAATCGGCATGAACACGCGAGCAGTCAGTGCAGCATTCTCAGGGTTGGAAAGAGAGTCGCGTCGGATGGGTCTCACGGTGAACGAGGGCAAGACGAAGTATCTAGTGTCAACAAACAAAGAGTCCCGGAGTCTTGGACAGCACGTCACTGTTGACAACTACGCTTTTGAAGTAGTAAGGGACTTTGTCTATCTTGGAACCAGCATTAACAGCAGTAATGACGTCAGCTTGGAGATCATGCGTAGGATAACTCTTGCTAACAGGTGTTACTTTGGGCTGGGTAAGCAATTGAGAAGTCGAGCCCTCTCTCGAAGAACGAAAACTACACTCTACAAGTCTCTCATCATGCCTGTCCTAACATATGGCGCTGAAGCCTGGACAATTTCCACCTCGGATGAGCGAATACTTGGAGTTTTCGAGAGAAAAGTCCTACCCAGGATCTTTGGACCTATTTGCGTTGGTGGCGAGTACCGAATAAGGTACAACCATGAGCTGTACGAGCTGTATGCCGATATTGACATAGTAAAGCGCATCAAAATCCAGCGGCTGCGCTGGCTAGGTCATGTCGAGCGAATGGAAGAACACGCTCCAGCTAAGAAGGTGTTATATTCGGAACCCGCTGGAGGACGACGCAAAAGAGGAAGACCAAACCTCCGGTGGAAAGACCAAGTACTGGAGAACCTGACGGCGCTTGAAATTTCTAACTGGCGCCAGCTAGCGAAGAACAGAGATGGCTGGCGAAGCATGTTATTTTCGGCCTAAATCGATATTCGGTTGTTATGGCCACATAAGTAAGTAAGTAAGTAAGTAAGTATTTCGGACTGAAATATTGAATGTTGAATTAAAGTTTTTTTATGGCCAGTTACTTCTACTTCCAAATTACTATTCTCTTGACGTGTTTTGCTCTTATATCGTAGATGGAAGGGTTTGTAGAAAGTATATAAGTAAAGCCTGGTCATAGGTCATAGGGCCTGGGTGTATACGAATGATAAGTCAACGTAATTGACAAACCAAACAAAAAGGTGTCATACATGCCATGGTAAAACAGTATCGAGCACTAGATTCGTGCTAACTAGTCTTTGGATGGGCGAGACCTTGTGTCAATGAGCCTTAAAGCTAAAAGTGAGCTATGCTAAAAGTGAGTATCCATGTATCCGCAGCAGTAAAATAACCGTTGTGATCATGGGAAGACCCATATGCACAATGCGCAGAAAGTTGTACATTCTCAGCTTGTAGAGGTCGAAATGAATGAATGAAATTCGGATTCATGATAGCACGATAGTTCACTATGTTCATGAAAATGTATCGTAGCAAATAGTGGAAAACTGGCAATCTTTATACGCATGTAATCTATACCAGTACATAGTTTCATTGACGATTCGTAGAATTCGGTCAATTGAAACGTTCGGTTAGGATAACGGAATACAATGAGAGAGGGATGCGTTTGAGGGTCAGATTCGGAGAATTTGACATAACGATGCTACTTAATATTGTCGTGCCTCCAATCAGTATGACGAGTCCACATTGTCTCATTAAAATTTCAACAACCAATTTGGGGGCCCTGGGCGAGATTGGATTCCTCGGCAAGTTTTTAGAGTTTATATCGTTTAGTGAACGATGCCTAAACTATGCGACAATTTCTGCACCACTACTACGAAAGAAAGATCCCCTATTTCAGACATGACTATAAAAGAACTGAAAAAGGGAACAAAACAACTTAAGGACAAAAAAGTGGAGGGATTCGACTTTATTACAGCCGAAGTGCTAAAAAGGTTACTTCAGAGAAGTTTGGCTAAATTATTAAAATTATTTAACTATTCAATTCATCTATACTATGTTTCAAGCCTGTGGAAACTTGCTGAAATTATAATGATCCCAAAACCGGTAAAAGATCCACATCTTGTTTCATCATACCGACCCATCTCACTGCTGCATCAAATTGGTAAGCTGTTTGAAAAAAAAATCATCCTCAATCGATAACGTCAATTATCAAGTCTAAAAACCTAATACCTTCCTACCAATTTGGCTTTTGCTGCAAGCACTCAACCATTAAGCAGGTGCACAGAAACAGCTGAAATGGACAATTCTTTTGAATAGAATAACATATGTTCAGCAGTATTCTTGGACGTCGCGCAAGCTTTCGGTAAGGTTACGGTTTAAATAACTAATTAAAGACCAGTCTTCCAAATTAATTTTACGAACTCCGAAAGTCATATCTAACTGTTCGCTATTTTCGCGTAAAACAAGGAAATGGGTATTCTGACCAGGAAGGAATAAATGCTGGTGTGCCACAAGGAAGTATTTCCGGGCCCATCTTGTATATATTATACACCAGAAACTTGTCACTTCCTCCGGATAATTTGGTCGCCACTTTTGCTGATGATATAGCCATGATATATTACAACTGGAAAAAACGCTGAAGAAACGGCAGCCAAAGTACAAATAAACGCAATAGAAGAATGGACGAAGACTTGGCGCATAAAATTAAATAATACAAAATCAGTTCATGTGAATTTCACAAATAAAACGTTGAATTAACATCCAATAATGTTGATAGGTGCTGTAATCCCACATACAAACATTGCAAAATACCTTGGCATAATGCTCGATGGTGAGCTTCGATGGAAGGAGCATATAAAATTAAAGCGGCTTGAAATCAATCTGATGACAATAAAAATGAGCTGGCTTATTGGACGAAGATCAAAGCTCTCCACATAGAACAAAATAGGCATATACAAACAAATTATAAAACCGGTGTGGTCATATGATGCTCAAATATGGGGTTGTGCCAGCCAAAGCAATATAAGCATAATTCATTGACTTTAGAATAAAATCCTTCGAGATATTCTCAAAGCGCCTTGGTACGTTCGCAATATGGATATTCACCGCGACCTCAAAATGTCTACGGTCGCTGAATTTTTCTGGGGGTTTTTCGCAAGGTAACGTGTCTAACTGCCTCAACCGGGTGGGGCTAGCGCAATCCTTGTTGAACTCATCGCAAATCAACTCACTGGACGTCATGTAGTTTGTTCTGCCTGCTATGTGATGTCACCTTCATTTTTCAATGGAGGTCCTCCACGTAGCGACCACCGGCAACGTCTTCCTGGCACCCGCTGGGAGACGGCTAAAGTGAGTGGTGAAAACTTCCTCGGTTAGAGGTTGTACGCTGGGCTTGGGACCCACCACATAAAGACTCTCACCCAATGAAAAATCAAATTGTGCCTCAGATAAGGCACACCCCTTTCGTTGACGATCCCCGCAAACGAAATAAGGACCACGATTTGCGGATATGCACCTGAAATGTCCGGTCCCTCTATATGAAACGTGCTTCTATATAGCTGGTAATGTCCACGAAAAATACAAGCCTGACATTACCACTTTTCAGAAAATGCGATAGGCGGGCCAGGGTTGCTTTAAAAGAGCATCCTGTGATGTATATTATAGTTGCAATGCGGAGCCGCACTAACTCGGATTTGGATAAGTTGTCAGTAAGAGGCTACGACTTCTTGTCCCACTGTTCACACCTGTGAACGGGTGGCTGGCAACAATCCGCATAAGGGCAAACATTTTCAACATCAGCCTAATATGTGCTCACACTCCGACGGATTCGACCAAAAAGAGCTTCTTTCAGCGCTTCGAACATTTTTATGACCACTGCCACCGCCACGATATCAACACCGTGCTTCGCTATTTTAATCCCAGGGTGGGCAAGGAAGGTACCATGGTTCAACTGTTGGATAATTCTACTACCATCACAACACTTACGATAACGGAATGAGGATGATCGACATCGCCGCAGCACGAAATATGGTAATTAGCAGTATCCGTACCATAAAGCGACGTGTCTGTTACCAGATCAACGAACGAAGAAGCAAATTGATCACTTGATGATCGACGAAAGGCACGCTTCCAGTGTGATGGGCGTAAAATTAATCCGTGGTGCTAACATCGACTCGAATCACTATCTTTTTGCAGCTAAGGTGAGAACACGTTTATGTGTCGCAAAGAACAAACAAAGTCCAACACAGAGAAACTTGATGTCGATAAACTGCAATCACCAGAGACAGCAAATGCTTTGACCACTCAAATGATAAATGCGCAGAGTGGACACACATATCCCTCTACTTTACTACTGCTGTTGAGGAGGTAATCGATTTCTACCGGCCTCTGAGAAATGATTGGAATGATCAGGAGTGGCGCGATGCTACCGCAGAGAAAGACGCTGCCTACAAGAAACCCTGCGTGCAGGTGCCACGCGAGCTGTTAAGAAGCGTTACAAAGAGAAGAGGAGTGTGAAGAGTCGTCTGTTCAGGCGTAGGAACGGAGAGCTAGAAAGACGCGAGTGTAAGAAGAGCGAGATGTGTAGAGACAGGAATGGGACTCGAAAATTCTTTGAGGAGAGCAAGCTCCTGAGTGGCGGTTTAAACCTGTTCTGGTGGTGACAAGAATGGGAATCTGGTTACAGATGTACAGAGTGTACTGAGTTTATGGATGGAACACTTCCAGGTTGCTGAATGGTGGCTCCTCGGACAATTCCGCCAGTGGAGGAGATCTGCTGAACTCCACAATCACGGTTGATGGTATAGATGGTCCACCACCCGACTATGACGAGGTCGAAATGGCCATTTTAAGGCTAAAGAACAACAAAGCTGCAGGTGATGGCCTTCCTGCCGAGTTGTTTAAGACCGGAGGCGATGAGCTGCTCGTCTGCATGCACCAGCTCATAAGCAGAATATGGACTGGAGGCTCAGGGTTTTCTGTTCCGTACATAAGAAAGGAGACCCCACAATTTGCGCCAACTACCGTGGAATAAGTCTTCTTAGCATCTCATACAAGATTCTATTGTGTGAAAGATTGAAACCTATACTTAATAACCTGATTGGATCTTATCAGTGTAACTTCAGACTTAGTAGGTTAGGTTTGAAAGGCGTGTGTGGACATATATTCACACTTCCACTCGGTGGCATCTACTGGCCATTGTGATTTCCCTTGATTGCCGGAGGAAGGACGCCTTCTCAGAGTAACCAGTGTTCATATGTCATCCTTCTTAAACCATTTGATTCTCCATATAAAGTTAAGAAGTTCTTTTAAGTTTGCTTTAGCAAGTTCGTCTAGTCCTGTGAAGAAACTAGACCCAAAACATTTAAGTAGTGTTGTCTGTAGTCCTGGACAGAGGCATAGATAGTGGTTTATTGATTCTTCTTTCTCTTCATCTCGGCAACCCTTACACAGTTCGCTCGTCGGTATACGCCAACGTTGAAGCATTGGCGCGATGCCACAATACCCAGTAAGCACCCCGGTAAGAATTCTAACTGCAGGCTTCGCTAAGGATAGAAATACCCTCGTCCTTCTCATGTCTAGCCTAGGCCATAAGGTCCTGGACACCTCACAATCCTCTCGGCTAGTCCATAAGCTGTTCGCCTTCTTAACAACTATCTTTTCTATACACCCAAATGGTTCGCAAAACGGAATTTGTAATAAGTCGTTGGCCTCATTATTAGATCCCTTCGTTTCCTTCAATATCGCTATGTCCAAGAAACTAGCAAAAAGAGAGCTTGTGGTTTTCTATGTCACATAATGAAGGTCGGCATTTCAGAACGATTTTCGACTTGACTGTTCTGAATTCAATTGCCTTCAGTGCCGCTTGACTGCCTACAAAGATAGTGATATTCGAAGGTGGAATTGTACTATCTTGTATTAGTTTAGCTGCCTTTTCAATTTCGTATATTTCTGCCTGAAAGACACTGCAAGCGTCAGGGAGTCGAAATGACATCCCAGAGTACAGGTTTTTTGAAAAAATTGCAGCTCCCATCCCTCGTCCATCTTCGAGCCGTCTGTCTAAATGGTAATGTCTGAATCACGCACTGCACACTGTGGCTCCCAGTTTTCCCTAGTCGGATAGAAGATAGGAATCCTTGTATTAAAGTCCAAAACTGGTGTCATGTAGTCTGTGGGTGTATTAAAAACCCTCTCCACTACATGGTCCCTCCCCTTGTATTCATTTACAATCTTACTGTGTCCATAGTTGACATATTTCCACATTTTGGTTTCCTTTAATCTGAGAGCCCATTTTGGAGCACAGCATTTAACAAATAAATGTAGCAGTAATAGATGAAATATCATATTTCCACTTTCTTGAGGCGAGTTTCTGACTGCCCCCGAAATGCCGAGGCAAGCCAATCTCTGAACTTTCCCAATACGAGATTGGGTACTCTTTTTGTCTAGTGCCCTCCACCATACGACGGACCCATAGGTAATGATAGGTCTAATGATTGTCGTGTACATGTTATGAACAATGTATGGTGACAGTTCCCATCGTTTGCCAAAGGTCCTTTTGCAGGTATAAAAGACCTCTAGTCCTTTCTTAGTCCTTTCCTCAATGTTGCTCCTCCACTTCAATTTGGAGCCGAGGAAAACACCCATGTACTTGGCCTCAGAGAAGAGTCTACGAACCTCCCCATTTAATTTTGGCATGGTGAATTCAGGTATTTTAGTTTTCTTTGTGAACAGTATAAGCCTGGTTTTAGCAGGGTTAACTGCTAGTCGGGTCTTGGTTGCTCATTTCGAAATCCTGCTTAACACCGAATCCATGACCTCACCGATCGTCGACAAAAACTTGCATGCGATCAGAATACCCACGTCATTAGCGTAAGCAACTGCCTTTGTTCGTTTTGCCTTGAAGATCTTAAGAAGTTCGTTAACTACGAGAAGCCATAAAAGTGGTTGCAATACGCCCCCCTGGTTGTTCTCTTCTTCACGGAACCTGTCCCACTTTGGCGTTGATGGTCCTGCTTAGCAGCATTTCCCCGATCCATGCCATTCTGAAATCGTTGACCCCGTGGTCCACTAGCGTCTTAACCTAACCTTAACCCTAACCTTTCTCCAATCCTTGGGCCCATACCCGCACAGCAAGCAACTGGAAAAGATACTTGTCAGATGGGTAAGTAGGCTGCTCAATGAATTTTGTAGCATGGCTGGTATAAAACCATCGGGACCCGCTGATTTATACGGACTGAAAGATTTGATAGCATACTTAACCTTATTCATATCTGTTATTTCAGCGACATCATCGCTGAAAGCCAGGATTCGATTTGTTGTTCGCAAGCCGACAAAGTACGAGTCATCGCACCTTGGGAAGTGTTCATGAGGACCCCAAGATACTTCTGGATGGAGTCCTTCCATGATCCATCTTGCTTCCTGACACTGCCAAAGACTGTTGGAGTCCCCAACATTACTTGCTGTAGCCTTGATGCCTCGTTGACAAACTCCATAAATCCACAGAACCATTCCCGGTAGTCTCTTTTGGCTGCCCTAACTCCACTTTTATATTCATTAAATCTAATTCTGTATATGTCCCAGTCCTAACTCCTGTTATCCTTAGCCCTGTTAAAGTTTCCAAAAATTAGCATTTTTTAAGATAAAGGGTTATCCATTTTGCGGTTTCAAAAGTAAATGTAAATAAAACACATATAAAATATATTTTATCATGATGTTTCTTTTTTATTATAAAGTTTGAACGTTGACATTATGTGTGAAATACTACATCATTTAAAAGACCACCACGCGAATTGTTGCAAGCATCGATTCTTTTGAGGTAATTTTCGACCACTTTTTGACACATATTGGGCGGTATCTCAGCCATAACGTGACGAATGTTGGTTTTTAGGTGCTAAAGAGTTAAAGGTTTATCTGCATAAACACGGTCTTTCGCGTAGCCCCACAAAAAAAAGTCAAGCGGTGTTAAATCGCATGATCTTGGTGGCCACTTGATATCGCCACGACGAGAAATTACGCGGCCAGAAAATTTCTCTTGCAATAAAGCCATATTCGCTCGAGTTGTGTGGCATGTGGCACCGTCTTGTTGAAACCACATATTCTCTAAGTCGTATTCATATGAATACGGTTATCATATGACCATAACGCTCCGAATTGACGGTGACAGTCGTTCCATCGTCGTTTTCGAAGAAGTAAGGTCCAATCACACCTCCGGACCAAAGAGCGCACCAAGCAGTGACTTTTTGTGGATGTAGTGGCCTCTCTTCAATTACTTGAGGATTCTCAGAACCCCAAATACGACAATTTTGTTTGTTAACATACCCACCGAGTGAGAAATGTGCTTCGTCGCTGAAGAAAATTTTGTTCGAAAAATCGCCGTCCACCGCCTGTTGTTCAAGCACCCATTCGACGTATCTACGACGTTGTGAATGGTCAGCTGGCTTCAGTTGTTGTGTGAGCTGGATTTTATATGGATGTAGGTGTAGGTGGGTGCCGTAGCTCAGTGGTTAGTGTGTTCGCCTTTTGATCTGTAGGTCGTGGTTCAATCCCCGGCTGATGCATAACAAATTTAATATCGATAAGATTTTTCTTTCGAACGGTACCCACCTGTCGGCAAGCAATTGGCAATTCTTCCGACAGTAACAACTTGCCATGAAAAAGCTTCTTAAAGAACTCTGCGACAAAGCTCAGAAAAAGTGATGTCACAAGTGTTCTGCCGTTCGGAACCGGCTAAAATAAGTAGGTCCCTTATAATATTGTCCAAAAATTTAAGACGCACAACAGTAATGGAAGAGAAGCTCGGCAAATGAGCCCTTTGGGGCTTTAAGTGCCATATTTATTTTTTTTTGTAGGTTTAGATCCAAATGCAAAATACGCCATAATGTGCCGTAAGACAGTCCTAATTCCTGAGAACGACGAGGAATCGACACATTCGGGTCTTCGGCAACACTTTCACTTACAGCAGCGATATTTTCGGTGGTACGAGCGAAACGATGATGCACAGGCCTTACAATATCTGTAACCGATCCAGTCTCTTCATATTTCTTCACAATTTTGCCAATTGCTTGCGTAGTTGGACGATTATGTAAACCATAATCTCCTCTTAAAGCACGATATGTGGCTGTGGCAGAATCACCATTTTTGTAGTAGGTTTTTACAATTCTAGTGCGTTGTGCGATAGTTAAGCGATCCATTTTCGCAAATGTCAGACTTTGAACTGAAAAAGAAAGAAATTGTTTTAACAACTCAGTTTGACAGATGTCGAATTCTAGACCTATACTTTTGAAACCGCGAAATGGATAACCCTTTACAAGGATGTGCGGATGACATTGCTGTATTTATCAGAGAAAATTTTTAAGATACAATTTCAGATTTACTCCAGATAGCTTTAACCTTGGTATCGAATTGGTGCAGGAAAGTCAGATTAAATGGCAACCCAAAGAAAACCTGCATAGTAATATTATCCAGAAAAAAAGTAAGGAACAACTTCAGAGAGCTTTCCATTTTTGGTGAGACGATACCTTTCTCTAGTGAAGTGAAATACGTAGGTATAACACTCGACGAGAAATTGCTGTGGAATAGTCACATATCAAACACCATAAACAAATCAAGGGCCACAATTTAGACCAGCAAAAACTTTGTGGGAAAAAATTGGGGACTAAATCTTACAATATCATTGTAGCTATACACAGCAATTATAAGACCCAGAATTGCGTATACGGCACCGATTTGATGCAAAAAGCTTGACAAGGTTACATAACAGGCTGAGATCAATAAACTTCAAAGACTAGCCTGCGTCTATGTAACAGGAGCAATGAAGTCAACTCCGACTGCTGCTCTTGAGGTCTTGTTAAATTTACCTCCCATTCATATTTTCATTAGGAAAGATGCTTTGCAATTAGCACTAAATTTGATTATTGCTAATGAGGAAGGTTCCACTCGGCTATTGGAATCTCTTTCGAGAGAAGAAATAGTGACGAGCAAGTTTTATTTTACCCTTAGCGACTTCTGTAAAACCCAGTATAACTTCCAACGCAACTTTAAGTTGACACTCCCTGATAGGGTTAATTGAGAACAGAATAGACCTCGACCGGCAACTAAGCCTCATGAATGGTACACAGATGGCTCAAAAACCGCTGAAGGTGTTGGTGCAGGTGTATTTGGAGAAAACCCCAGAAGAAGTATTTTTGCTAGCATGGGTCAAGAGAATTAAGTTTTTCATGCCGAAATATATGCAATAGAGTTGTGCTTAAGAGAGGTGTTAGAAAGAGGAACACTAAATTGTTACGTCTATATTCACTCTGATATTAAAGCTGCATTGCTAGCGCTCAGTGCTTTCGAAATTAAATCGAAATTAGTCTGGGATTGTCTAATACTTCTAAAAAGACTAGCATCTGATAACAGAGTTCATTTGATATAGGTGCCAGGTCATAGTGGACACTTAGGAAACTAAAAGGCAGATGAGCTTGCAAGAAAAGGGGCAGCCAGTATTGGGCCAGAACCATTCTGCGGACTGCCTTGGAGCTCCACCAAATGTAAAATTAATACTTAGCTAGAAAGAAAATCTCACCAATATTGGATGGAAACAAAAGATATTAGAATTGCGAAAACCTTTATGCCACACCGTTCTCACAAGAGAAAGTAATGAGCTTGACTCGGACTGGCGATCGCATTGTTTTTTTCACTCTTGGCCTTTTTAATATATTCAAATAATTCTTTTAAATTACTCACTTTCATCGATCTACACTTATTATATATGCTTGCGAAAGTTGTTCTTGGTCCTTTGGCGTCAGCCCGAGATTGTTTAGTTCCTGCAATTGTTGATGTTGGTGGAGCAACATTTCCCCTTTCTGTTGTGTTGCTGTCGGAGATTATTAATTAGTTCCTCTTGTCGTTGGATTACCGACTGGAGTTCTTCTATCTGGTGCTGCATCATATTTCATTTCACTTTGATTTAAGCTGAACCTCACTTTTATTGAACTTTCAATTTAGTTAAATTACAAGTTTTAATAAGTTTTTTTTTTTTAATTGAACTTCTTTGGAAGTTCATAGAATAGTATTTGGTTTCTTTAATCAACTTTCTCCACGACTGCGAGTTTACGTTTAACAAGTTAAAAAAAAAATTAAAGCGTACATAATTTTCGTTTCGAAAATTGAACCTTATTCATTGGTGTGTCTTAAGACTACTTTTCTCATAAATTTATTTTTACAAAGAGAAGTATAAGTATAGTATTGTCGCTTAGCAATATAAGCTGAAAATTTCTTTATATCGTCATAGCAATGTTATGAATTTATATTTTCCGTGACTCTTATCCATTGCAACAATGTACACATTATTTATTGTAAAAACCTACTACAAAAATGGTGATTCTGCCACAGCCACATATCGTGCTTTAAGAGGAGATTATGGTTTACATAATCGTCCAACTACGCAAGCAATTGGCAAAATTGTGAAGAAATATGAAGAGACTGGATCGGTTACAGATATTGTAAGGCCTGTGCATCATCGTTTCGCTCGTACCACCGAAAATATCGCTGCTGTAAGTGAAAGTGTTGCCGAAGACCCGAATGTGTCGATTCCTCGTCGTTCTCAGGAATTAGGACTGTCTTACGGCACATTATGGCGTATTTTGCATTTGGATCTAAACCTACAAAAAAAATAAATATGTGGCACTTAAAGCCCCAAAGGGCTCATTTGCCGAGCTTCTCTTCCATTACTGTTGTGCGTCTTAAATTTTTGGACAATATTATAAGGGACCTACTTATTTTAGCCGGTTCCGAACGGCAGAACACTTGTGACATCACTTTTTCTGAGCTTTGTCGCAGAGTTCTTTAAGAAGCTTTTTCATGGCAAGTTGTTACTGTCGGAAGAATTGCCAATTGCTTGCCGACAGGTGGGTACCGTTCGAAAGAAAAATCTTATCGATATTAAATTTGTTATGCATCAGCCGGGGATTGAACCACGACCTACAGATCAAAAGGCGAACACACTAACCACTGAGCTACGGCACCCACCTACACCTACATCCATATAAAATCCAGCTCACACAACAACTGAAGCCAGCTGACCATTCACAACGTCGTAGATACGTCGAATGGGTGCTTGAACAACAGGCGGTGGACGGCGATTTTTCGAACAAAATTTTCTTCAGCGACGAAGCACATTTCTCACTCGGTGGGTATGTTAACAAACAAAATTGTCGTATTTGGGGTTCTGAGAATCCTCAAGTAATTGAAGAGAGGCCACTACATCCACAAAAAGTCACTGCTTGGTGCGCTCTTTGGTCCGGAGGTGTGATTGGACCTTACTTCTTCGAAAACGACGATGGAACGACTGTCACCGTCAATTCGGAGCGTTATGGTCATATGATAACCGACTTTTTTTTGCCTGCTATTGAAGAATACGACTTAGAGAATATGTGGTTTCAACAAGACGGTGCCAAATGCCACACAACTCGAGCGAATATGGCTTTATTGCAAGAGAAATTTTCTGACGGCGTAATATCTCGTCGTGGCGATATCAAGTTGCCACCAAGATCATGCGATTTGACACCGCTTGACTTTTTTTTGTGGGGCTACGCGAAAGACCGTGTTTATGCAGATAAACCTTTAACTCTTGAGCACCTAAAAACCAACATTCGTCACATTATGGCTGATATACCGCCCAATATGTGTCAAAAAGTGGTCGAAAATTACCTCAAAAGAATCGATGCTTGCAACAATTCGCGTGGTGGTCATTTAAATGATGTAGTATTTCACACATAATGTCAACGTTCAAACTTTATAATAAAAAAGAAATATCATGATAAAAAATATTTTATATGTGTTTTATTTACATTTACTTTTAAAACCGCAAAATGGATAACCCTTTACATCAAAATCATTATTTGTCAATAGTTGTAGCAGCTCGTCAACAACGAGGGACCATAAAAATGTAGATAAGACTCCACCTTGAGGACACCCTTTAGCTGCTCGGACCTGAAGGTTCGTCGAACCTAAAGAATATTTGATTATTCTTCCCTTTAGGATATTTCCTATCCATCTATATGTTGTCTGAACGACACCTCTGTTTTGAGTAGAACAATTAATATGAGACAAATCGATGTTGCCGAAAGCTCCCTCAATGTCTAGGAAGCAACTAACTGCATACTCTTTATTCACAAGTGAGTATTCAATCATCTGCGCAAGGTTTAGGAGAGCATGTGTGTAAATATTATTGTGAATAATAATGACGACATTTCTAAAGTCACTTTCACTTGTAACTATTACTGATATTATTAATAAAAATTTGTTGCTTATATACTAATACTAGGCATATTTGTTTTTTTTTATTGGGGGGGTTTTTTATGTGACGGGTCCCAAACCCAACGCACAACCTCTAACCGAGGAGATTTTCGCCACTCACTTCAGCCGCCTCCCAGCGGGCACTATCTTCAACAAAAGTGTCACGCTGTTAGCGTATGCCGACGATATTAACATAATCGGCATGAACACGCGAGCAGTCAGTGCAGCATTCTCATAGTTGGAGAGAGAGTCGTGTCGGATGGGTCTCACGGTGAACGAGGGCAAGACGAAGTATCTAGTGTCAACAAACAAAGAGTTCCGGCATCTTGGACAGCACGTCACTGTTGACAACTACGCTTTTGAAGTAGTAAGGGACTTTGTCTATCTTGGAACCAGCATTAACAGCAGTAATGACGTCAGCTTGGAGATCATGCGTAGGATAACTCTTGCTAACAGGTGTTACTTTGGGCTGAGTAAGCAATTGAGAAGTCGAGCCCTCTCTCGAAGAACGAAAACTACACTCTACAAGTCTCTCATCATGCCTGTCCTAACATATGGCGCTGAAGCCTGGACAATTTCCACCTCGGATGAGCGAATGCTTGGAGTTTTCGAGAGAAAAGTCCTACGTAAGATCTTTGGACCTATTTGCGTTGGTGGCGAGTACCGAATAAGGTACAACCATGAGCTGTACGAGCTGTATGCCGATATTGACATAGTAAAGCGCATCAAAATCCAGCGGCTGCGCTGGCTAGGTCATGTCGAGCGAATGGAAGAACACGCTCCAGCTAAGAAGGTGTTATATTCGGAACCCGCTGGAGGACGACGCAGAAGAGGAAGACCAAACCTCCGGTGGAAAGACCAAGTACTGGAGAACCTGACTGCGCTTGGAATTTCTAACTGGCGCCAGCTAGCGAAGAACAGAGATGGCTGGCGAAGCATGTTATTTTCGGCCTAAATCGATATTCGGTTGTTATGGCCACATAAGTAAGTATACTAATACTAACTATTGTTAATCTAAATTACATCTTGAATTTGAGATAGATTATTATGAATATAGCTAGAAATAACGCTGTATACCCGATTGCCATATGGTGGTAATTGTGAACTGCTATTCTGTTGGGAAGATCGAGTAATTCTTGTGCGGCTAATGAAGCATGCAATTGTGTTAGATTGCAGATTAAAGACGCATACTCATTTAAATGACTCTCGTTCAATTCTGGTCTTGGAACTGGTTAAATTTGGTTTAGAATTCCCATACTCGTGTATGATGCCTTTCATGCTTTGTGTGCCTGGTGAGCCTGGATTGACAGGATGTGTTTCAGTCTGGTTGAAGAGTGATGAGTCCAGATCCTTTCAGTGTTACCTGTGTAATTTCTCTCCCACATAGAACTGTTGCTCGTGAATCCGAATTTGTTGTATATATCCATTGAATTTTATGTTGAGGTGGGATCCAAATGACATTACTCACAATGTGATGGAATTGATATTCTATCTGTGTAGTCTTGTTGAAAATATTAATTTCGCAGTTACACCGTGATGAACACTGGTTATATCTAACTTGAACCTTGGAGCAAATGTAACGACCCTCTTCTTTGATAATGGTACAAGCTAGAAGATCCGACAAGCTTATAGGAAAATACTTATCTAGATGTGTGTTTATTGCCAACTACGGAGAACAAAGATCTATTGCCATCATTGTATTGTTAACATAAATTGATATGGGAAGCATGTGAAATAGCTCAAACCTTGCATGACTGACTAACGGCAGAGTCATCCTGAGACGACATTACCTTTTGTAACTCCTCCCTTAACTTTTATTATGTCCTGCAGATGCAAGGGGTCATCTTGTCGGACAGGTAGTTCAAAAGAAGCGGTTTGATGAATTTTGATTTTAGCTACTTCTTACTGCAGTTGGTGTTAGTGTTAGTAACAAGGGGCTGAATTTTTCATGACGAGCGTCTGTCAGTACATCCAGAATTGAGGCTTGAATTCGCCGCAAATTTGTAGAAATTATTGTCAGTTGCATAGCATGTGATATATGTCTTCCTGATATCGGTTTTCTGTGTTAGTTCATACACTGTAATACAACATATTTCGCTTAATTGCTAATCGAGCTGGTTGAATTTGGCCTTTAATGCTTTACTGCTGCTTCATTATGTTTTTTGTTGAATCTATTATAGACATTTAATTTTTAATAAAGTAATCAAATGTTTTTCGTTCCCTTTCACGTAGTCAATGGTTTGACTCATTTTTTCGGCGTATTCAGGGAATTGGCTATATTTCCAATTATGTTCACTGCTCCGCGCTTGAACCTTCTTTGGAGTAGAAGTATGTCATCTAACTGCAGTTCAGATTCAATATGTTCGAAGTGAAGAACTAAAAGGTTCCCAAATTGTAATAAATGAGAAGTTTTGAACCTTTTGCTGAAATGGTAGTAATTCCGATGTTTTTAAAGTGGACACCCAGCTGTGGCCCAAACAGTTATTTTGAATTTGGATTCCCTTGACTAATGAAGAATCAACAACGTTATCATTAAGGTTAGTAAGGTGAATTGCATACCTGTACGCCCTTTTTTGCTTGGTACTTCTGCTACTGATTCAGTTGAGTTGTTAGTTGGGTTTGAGTCATCCGCCGGAAATAGTGGTGCAAGTCTGTGGAGTGCTCTCGTACAGGTTAATGTGGCAGTTTCGATGTCCACAACACGTTAGATTCTCCTTTGTATTTATGTAGTGCCATTGGTTGGAACATTGGTTGCATGTTGGCCACTTGACGTGAAGCATATGATTGAAATGATGACGAATGAGTATTAATCCAACTAGATACAATCTGAGAGTCTGATCACAAATATAATTTTCCTTTGAAGTTAAGATACATCTGGTAATTCTAGGCATAGTGTTGGTTATTGTGCTGAATAAGAACTAACTATAGAGTAAAGTGTACAAATATATAAGCGAAAACAAGAGTGCACGGGAACTAAACCGACTTTATTCTTTAGCGAACGATGAAAGACGACTAACTACGATTAAAGCATCTTGCAATAAGAATAAGCAGTACACACGGCAACATACCGCAGGCCTTGAACTAAGTGTATACAGAGTTCAACATTAATTGATCTGATATAGATATACGTTATCATATTTCATGAATACAAGATGCAAATATGAATACAAAGATTTAGATATGAATAGACATGTATCGATATGAATGCAGGTATACAATAGATATGAATGCAGATACAGATGTGAATACATATAGAGATATGAACTCAGAATGAACTCAGTATAGTCTTAAATCGAATGCATTTCGTCCTTCGTGGGAAGACGACAAAGTTTTACGACAGAGCGTAAACATTCGCCGGATGCTGTCTTCAAGAAAGCCACACGAACTCGGCTATCAGGGCCTTTGAACCTTAGCCATTTTCCACTTAATATGAGGTATCCGTTCATCAGCGATAATCAAAATATCATTGAGTTGCAGGTTAGGTGACGGTCGAATCCATTTGGAACGCTTCTGCAGGCTGGTGATATATTCATTACGCCAACGACGCCAAAAATGCTGCCTCATTGCAGAGATGATCTGCCAACGTGCATGCAGCTATCCCTTAAATTCATCACTATTAGGATCAGGATGCGATTTCAACGGTTGTCCTATTAGGAAGTGTCCAGGAGTCAACGCTTCCAAGTCATTTACATCTGTTGAGTGTGTGCATAGAGGGCGAGAGTTGACAGTAGCCTGGACGGCTGACAAATCGCTTGAATGCATTCAGAAACGCGGCTGATGACAAATCGCTTACAAACTCTAAGTGCATGGCACCCGTGGTCATGCAGATAAATGACGCGATGTACCCCTTGATGGATTTTGCCCCTCTACCAGCTGAGAACTTGAAAGGGTAAGGACCAGCAAAATCGACTGCACTTCGCCAGAAACAACTTGAATAAGTTAAGCGGTTACGTGGCAAGTCTGCCATCACTTGCTGAAATGGCTGCCTATTCAACCGGACGAATTGTACACAGTTGCGGTAAACCTTTGGGTCTGCAGCGATGACCCAAAAGCGGCGTTGCAACACCGTCTGCATCATCTGCGGACCACCGTGCAATGTAAACCTATGCATATCGGTGATTAGAAGTTTAGAAAGATGAGAATTCTTCGGTAGAATGATGCCGTGGCGCGCATCGGACGATATCGGTGCATGTTTTATTCGACCACCCACCCGTAGTATTCCGACTTCGTCCAGAAAAGGCTGCAACCTTAACAAGCTAATTCGTAGAGGTATAGGCTCATGCAATCTGCAATGAGATATCTCGTTAGAAAATGTGTCACGTTGTATATACCTGACTAATGCCAGCTCAGCTTCTGCGACGTCTCGGTAAAACAACGGTCCGTAGTGTTTTTCACTTTGTGTTTTAGCTCTAACGTTGTTAATGAATCGGAGCACATATGTTATCCGCTTTAGTTTGCAATATGACGAGTACTTTGTGAGCAGTCCCCAGAATTCGACCGGTTGTGCTAGATTGACTGTTGTTTCTCTCTTTCGCAGCTCTATATCTGTGTTATGGACAAACTGTCTACTCTGCTTCCAGTTATCTTCTGTGTCCAACAACCATCGTGGTCCAGACCACCATAAGCAATGTTGATGAAGTGATACAGGGTTGACGCCTCTAGATGCACAATCCGCAGGATTGCACTCAGAGCGCACATGGCCCCAGTGATCTGCCGATATGGTATCTTGGATGATAGCTAAACGGTTTGCAACGAATGTAGACCATCGACTAGGATGGCCCTGCAACCATGCAAGCGTAACCGTAGAGTCAGTCCAAGCATAGACTGGATAGATTTGATTCTGCATACTGAACATCACGTGAGCTTTGCACCGAGTTGAGCAGCGCATAACTCTAGAAGTGAAAGAGTTGTGACCTTGAGCGGTGAGACTTTAGCTCGTGCAGCGACTAAGGCAACAGTCGCTGTACTATCGGAATATAGCGTACGAGCGTATAAAGCAGCGGCGTAGGCCTTCTCAGAAGCGTCCGTAAATAAGTGAAATTCTGTAGATGTGTCGCTCGTTTCTATACCTATCCAACGATTAATTTTGATTGCCGATAATTTCCCCAACTCATTTCGATGTAGGAGCCATCGATTCATGATGTCCAATTCGCTTTTCGAATCGTTCTTGTAGGTAATTCATTCGTGATTTTCGATAAGATTAATGCGTCGATTAGCAGATGTTGGATTAAAACCGGAGTATAGACCGTTATAGAAACTTCTCCTTTGGCACGGCCGGAATATGAACCGCCAATTCCAGTCACCGAGATCGCAGATGATCGCGTGGCAACCTTAGCATGCGAGCCATTGTCGAATAGCGCTCGGATGGTCTGCCACCTTCCAGTGTAGTCTTTAACTCTGATTAGGGCAGTAGCTAGGGGAATAGCTTCTTAATTTACAGGCTGGATTATACCTATAAGTACGGTAGAAACGTTGGATCTTGCAGCCAGATAGTCGGCACTTGATGATGAGCCTGCTGTAGTATCGCGGACTTCTGACGCGATGCTGATGTCTATAGCTTCAAACAACAAATTATTTGTTTCGATGTGTTCCCAATCATCACTGATAATAAAGGGTTATCCATTTTGCGGTTTCAAAAGTAAATGTAAATAAAACACATATAAAATATTTTTTATCATGATATTTGACATTATGTGTGAAATACTACATCATTTAAATGACCACCACGCGAATTGTTGCAAGCATCGATTCTTTTGACGTAATTTTCGACCACTTTTTGACACATATTAGGCGGTATCTCAGCCATAACGTGACGAATGTTGGTTTTTAGGTGCTCAAGAGTTAAAGGTTTATCTGCATAAACACGGTCTTTCGCGTAGCCCCACAAAAAAAAATTCAAGCGGTGTCAAATCTCATGATCTTGGTGGCCACTTGATATCGCCACGACGAGAAATTACGCGGCCAGAAAATTTCTCTTGCAATAAAGCCATATTCGCTCGAGTTGTGTGGCATTTGGCACCGTCTTGTTGAAACCACATATTCTTTAAGTCGTATTCTTCAATAGCAGGCAAAAAAAGTCGGTTTTCATATGACCATAACGCTCCGAATTGACGGTGACAGTCGTTCCATCGTCGTTTTCGAAGAAGTAAGGTCCAATCACACCTCCGGACCAAAGAGCGCACCAAGCAGTGACTTTTTGTGGATGTAGTGGCCTCTCTTCAATTACTTGAGGATTCTCAGAACCCCAAATACGACAATTTTGTTTGTTAACATACCCACCGAGTGAGAAATGTGTTTCGTCGCTGAAGAAAATTTTGTTCGAAAAATCGCCGTCCACCGCCTGTTGTTCAAGCACCCATTCGACGTATCTACGACGTTGTGAATGGTCAGCTGGCTTCAGTTGTTGTGTGAGCTTGTTTTTTATGTGGATGTAGGTGTAGATCCAAATGCAAAATACGCCATAATGTGCCGTAAGACAGTCCTAATTCCTGAGAACGACGAGGAATCGACACATTCGGGTCTTCGGCAACACTTTCACTTACAGCAGCGATATTTTCGATGGTACGAGCGAAACGATGATGCACAGGCCTTACAATATCTGTAACCGATCCAGTCTCTTCATATTTCTTCACAATTTTGCCAATTGCTTGCGTAGTTGGACGATTATGTAAACCATAATCTCCTCTTAAAGCACGATATGTGGCTGTGGCAGAATCACCATTTTTGTAGTAGGTTTTTACAATTTTAATGCATTGTGCGATAGTTAAGCGATCCATTTTCGCAAATGTCAGACTTTGAACTGAAAAAGAAAGAAATTGTTGTAACAACTCAGTTTGACAGATGTCGAATTCTAGCCCTATACTTTTGAAACCGCGAAATGGATAACCCTTTAGTTCTAAATATCAATTAACCTATCTCCTAATCGCTGTACTACTTTGAATTGATAGGTTTGCGTCTATGCTAAGTAATGAACACACTATCGATTTGTAGGTTATAATTCTCGCGATTCAATGGAGTCTCACTTATAAGTGCAATGAGATCTCGTTAACCGAATTCAATTTAAATTGCTTTAGAGATTAAACTTAAGAATTGATGCGGTCTCTAAAGCGAATATGTACTTTTAATTATTATTAACACAATTAGGAACACTGATTTTGCCTAATCGGCATCGAAGGACCAGAAATATGTTGGTTATTGTGCTGAATAAGAACTAACTACAGAGTAAAGTGTACAAATATATAAGCGAAAGCAAGAGTGCACGGGAACTAAACAGACTTTATTCTTTAGCGAACGATGAAAGACGACTAACTACGATTAAAGCATCTTGCAATAATAATAAGCATTACACACGGCAACACATAGTTTGTGTCTTAATTGGAGACACTCTTGACTGGGAGCATTTACACTGATAGTGGAGTCGTTATTAATCGAACGAATATATATAGCTGCTCCATAAGCCTTCGCAGAAGCGTCAGTGAAGCAATGCTGTTGAATATTCTTTGGTAAATGCATGATGTGGTATACAAGCATCGTTGAATGCCTTAATATCATTGCGGAATTGCCTCCATTCATCTTGATGTTGACAGTTGAACGTCTCAGCTTAGTTTCAATAACCATAGTTGCTTAACTTTTAACTTAAGCCCTGCCCCACCAAAAACGGTTTTTCATAGCTGCTGCATGTCAGTTGCTTCTATCAAAGTATCTGACCCAGTTAGCGCATCATTAACATAAAAATCCTTTTCTAGTGCTTGCGATCCGAGTGGAAATTTATCCTTGCTTTCGATTGCTAAGTGTTTAGGGCATCTTGTAGCAAGAAATGGAGCTGCACGTGTTGCGTATGTTGTAATGAACCATCGAACGGTGGTTTTCGTGATCATGTACAGGGTGCTCTGCCTCTCCAAGCTGGCCGTGCTCAGTACAATCGGGATGGGTTCAGGCTCTTGGAACACTTTTCGATTCTCATAATAAAATTAAGCAGATCTTTTGTTTTCCTTCAAAGATGGCTGTGCCCAGTGAAAAGTCTGTTTACGATACTGTCAAAAAAATCTGTAACGCCTACCTTCTATTGCAGCTTGGATAGGGCTAAGAGGTGTCCGAGCCTCCTCGAGTTTACCCTACCCGTCCATCAGAAGTAAAGTCCATCTTATTCTTCCAGCCCTATTCCATATCCGCTAGCGATCCTCTACCGTGTGAATGAAGAAAATAGTTTAATGTATCATTTCAATTCTGAGTATATTTTATTAGCCCTTATGTGAGCATTACAACCGAAATCTATTTAGTCCGAATCTAGCACGCTTCGCCAGCAAATTCTTTCCTTTGTTAGTTGGAGCCAGTTAGAAATGCCAAGCGCTGACAATTTCTCGAGTACTTGATCATTCCATCGAAAGTTAAGGCCTCTTTGGCGTCATCCTCCAGCGGGTTCCGAATATAACACCTTCTTAGCCAAAGCGTGTTCTTTCATTCGCCCGACATGACCTAGCCAGCGCAGTCGCTGAATTTTAATGCGCTCATGGGGTTACCTTGTCCGATACTCGCCACCAACGCAAATAGTTGAAAAGATCTTGCGTATGACTTTTCTCGAGAAAACTTCAAGCATTCTTTCATTTGAGGTGGAAATTGCCAAATCTTCAGCGCCATATGTAAGAACAGGCGTGATGAGAGACTTGTAGAGTGTGGTTTTCGCTCCTCGAGAGAGGGACCGACTTCTCAATTGCTTACTTAGCCCAAAGCAGCACCTGTTTGCAAGAGTTATCCTTCGCAATATCTCCAGGCTGAAGTTATTACTGCTGTTAATGCTGGTTCCAAGATAGACAAAGTCCCTTACTACTTCAAAAGCGTAGTTGTCAACAGTGACGTGCTATCCAAGACGCCGGGACCCTTTGTTTGTTGACACTAGATGCTCCGTCTTGCCCTCGTTCACCATAAGACCCATCCGACGCGACTCTCTTTCCAACTCTGAAAATGCTGCACTGACTGCTCGCGTGTTCATGCTGATTATGTCAATATCGTCGGCATACGCTAACAGCATGACACTTTTGTTGAAGATAGTGCCATTATGTCGTAGATCAGCAGCTCGTATTATTTTCTCCATAATAAGATTGAAGAAGTCGCACGATAACAAATCACCTTGTCTGAAACCCCGTTCAAACCTATAAATTATCATCCTTTAAGTAAGGTTAGGTATCCCAGTTAGGTAAGGTATAAAGTAAGGAATTGAAATTGTATTGTATTGTAGTGGAAAATTGTAAAGAAGAAAGGAAAATAAAGAAAATAAAACAAAGTAGTAGTAGTTCCACTTATACCGAGCCGAACACTATTCTAGTGTCGGTGAATTGATTGTCAATAGACAATCGTGTGGAATTCGGTCCTCCTCCTACAACAATAGTTTTTACGCTGCTCTCTTGTTCAACCCTGGCAGACTGAGTAATACCTCAGCTGGAAACAAAAGGCACGCGTTACAAGGTCCTTCCCAATTTTCACTGCACAACAGGAGTTATGCAGTGTCATTCTACAAAGTCGAATGAGCTTTGAAGGAATACCGAACTCAGACATTGTTACGTAGAGGTAATCCCTTACCGGACTGTCGAAAGCGGCTTTATAATCAACAAATAGGTCGTGTGTGTCGATCTGTTTCTCTTGGGTCTTCTCCAGGATTAGGCGCAGTGTGAAAATTTGGTCGATGGTAGATTTACCAGGTCTGAAGCCACACTGATAAGGTACAATCAGGTTGTTGAGCATAGACTTCAACCTTTCACACAGTACGCTCATTAGAACTTGTATGCAATACTCAGGAGACTTATTCCACGGTAGTTGGCGCAAATTGTGGGGTCCCCTTTGTTATGTACGGGACAGAGAACACTGAGCCAAACAACTCGACAGGCAGGCCATCAGCACCTGCAGCTTTGTTGTTCTTCAGCCTAAAAATGGCCGTTTCAACCTCGTCATAGCCGGGTGGTGGAACATCAACACCATCATCTGTAGTTAGGGTTATCGGGCAGTCTCCTCCACTGGCGGAATTGTTCGTAGCATCGCCATTCAGTAACGTGGAGAAGTGTTCCCTCAATTGGCTCAGTACACTCTGGACATATTTAACCAGATTCCCATTTCGTCACGACAAGAAGATGCTCCGGGATTTAAACCTCCACTCAGGCGGTTGATATTTTCGAGCCTCATTTCTGTCTCTACATATTTCGATCTACTTACACTTACATCTTTCTAGCTCTCTCTTCTTACCCCTGAAAATACGTCTCTCCGCACTCCTCATCTCTCTGCACCGCTCCTTAACAACTTGCTTGGCACCTGCACCCAGGGTTTTTCTGTAGGCGTCTTTCTCTGCGGTAGCCTCGCGACACTCCTGAGCATACTACTCATTTCTCAGAGGGCGGTAGAAACCGATTACCTCTTTAGCAGCTGTAGTCATGGAGTGGGATTTGTGTCCACTGTGCGCATGTATAATCATAGGGAGAGTGTTCTGCATAAGCATATCCGATAGTCGAGTGGCAAATGCATCTGCTGTCTCTGGTGATTGCAGCTTATTGACGCCAAGCTTTCTCTGTGTGGGACTTCGTTTGTTCTGCAACAAGGTGACGATTCGAGTCGATGTTAGCACAATGGATCGATTGGGTTTTCTTGCGTTGATCTATAGACAGCCCCGTCGTCGTATGGATATCGAGATGCTGAAATCTGGTAACACTAATTACCATGTTTCGTGCTGCAGCGAAGTCGATCAGCCTCATTCAGCTATTGAAGGTTTTCTGGTGGAGGGAGAATTATCCAACAGTTGGACCAAAGGTATCTTCCTTACCTCCAAGCACTGAGGTATATCGCGGTGGAGGCAACCGTCATACTCTTCTTCGAGGCGCTCAAAAAAGTTCTTTTAGGTCACATCGTGCTTCTCATCCGTCGAAACGTGGGTACATATCAGGCTGATGTTAAAAAATTTTGCTTTAGTGTAGATTGTTGCCAGCCGCTCGTTCAAAGGTGTGAACTGCGAGACAAGATTTCGCAGTCTTTTACTAACAACAAATCCACATCCGAATTTGTGCCTGTCCGCATGGCAACTGTAATATATATCACAGGATGTTCTTTTAGTGCTACCCTGTCCCGTCCATCGCATTTCCTGAAGTGCGGTGATGTCAGCCTTCCACCTCCCTTGTAGACAGACCAGACATTCCAGTTGCATATCCGTAAATCATGGTCCTTATTTCGTTTGCGGTGGTCGTCGACAAAAAAGGTGGCTTGCACGATAGGCACGGTTTAATTTTTCATTTTTATGGGGTGGGTCCCCACCTCTAACTGTGGAGATATGTAAATATATATATATATACGGCTCGCAAATCCATCCCTTCCCACAGATGATTGGAGGGTTGTGAAGGTGGGAGAGGCCAAGGACAACTCAAGACAGGGCGTTGTGATCTTAAATGAACAATGCTTGGCACCTCTCGCCAAACAGAAAGGGGTGATAAGCTATGGCTTCTCCCAAATCACCCTGAAAGTCATAAAAAGATGCGTAGGGTGGTCCAGATTAATCTGCCCACTCTAAAGCAGCTTCCGCTGCTCTCGTCCTTCGGCTAAGCGACAAATCGGGGGACATCTTTTTAATTCAGGAACCGTGGATCCTGGATGATAAGGTACGCGGACGAAGCTCCCCAAATTATGGTCTCTACTATGCTTAAAAATGAAGAAATGCTACAAGGCATTCCTACTATCTAACTACAGCGACAAGGATACTGTGACCATTGCGCTAGATCATCAATCCCATATATATTGACTGATGTGTGCGTACATTGCTCACGACCATACTCAGCTCCCACCTCACCCTATAATAAGGAAGGCACTTCGGGAGGCTGAGAAACGTGAGGCGAATCTGGTGATGGGAGCCGATGCCAACGCACACCATTATATTTGGGACAGCTCAGACAACAACGAACGAGGTGAGTTACTTTTTGAATATATTACTAGTTCTAACTTGACCCTCCCAAACATGATTACAGAACCGATCTTTATTACCTGCAACAGGGAGGAGGTTTTAGATATAACCCAGTTACGAATCCAGTTGCATCCAGCTTCATTATGAAGGGGGATAGTGGTTGGACTACTTCAAGTCTGGAAACTCTTCGAGTACTAATTTATACCCATTTTCCAGGCTGATTGGAGGACGGCCCTGGCCGAACTCCCAATGACCCTAGTAGAATTAACTACGGCGTTTCGCACAAAATAATCAATAAAACAAAGATTAATTGGGCGATAAATAATTTTAAACCATTCAAGTCACCAAGACCTGATGGTATTATACCCGCGCACATGCAGAAGTGTGCGGATCTTCTAATACCTTGGTTGAAGGTAATCTTCTCTACATGCCTAAGGCTATGCTATGTCCCCAAGATATGGCTACAAGTTAACGTCGTGTTTATCCCTAAAGGCGGAAAAACGTCCCACTCAAAGCCAAGTGATTTCAGACCTATCAGTCTATCATGTCGGTGCCGTGGCTCAGTGGTTAGTGTGTTGGCCTTCTGATCTGTAGATCGTGGTTCAATCCCCGGCTCATGCATAATAAATTTAATATCGAAAAGATTTTTCTTTCGAACGGTACCCACCTGTCGGCAAGCAATTGGCAATTCTTCCGACAGTAACAACTTGTCATGAAAAGCTTCTAAAAGAACTCTGTGACAAAGCTCAGAAAAAGTGATGCGGCAAGGGTTCTGCCGTTCGGAACCGGCTAAAATAAGTAGGTCCCTTCTAATACTGTCTAAAATTTAACACGCACAACAGTAATTGAAGAGAAGCTCGGCCAATGAGCCCTTCGGGGCTTTAAGTGCCACATATTTATTTTTTATTATTTAAGTCTATCATCCTTCTTATTGAAAACCCTTGAAAGACTACTTGATGTGCACTTAAGGGGCTCTATAGATACTAAGAATATCTCTTCATTGCAACACGCATATAATAAAGGCAAGTCCGTTGACACAGCCCTGCACTCACTTGTCGAAACATCTTTGCACTGCAAAAAATATAGCTTGGTCACCTTTCTAGATATTGAGGGGGCCTTCAATAACATCAACCCAGAAGCAATCGAAAACTCTCTTGCTCTGCTTAAGGTAGATGAACCTATTATTAGATTCATTAGTCTGTTGCTAAAGCAAAGAGTGATAAACTCAAAATTGGGTACCTCATGCATTAGTAGATTTGCGGTTAGGGGCACCCCTCAAGGGGGTGTGCTGTCGCCTCTTTTGTGGAACTTAACCATCAATGAAGTTCTCATACCTTTACAGGCCACGGACTGCACAGCGGTGAGTTATGTATATCACTTGGCACTTGTGGCATCGGGAAAATATTTCAATACACTCACCGAAGTGATGAACCATGCCTTATCAATCTTGTTCAAATGGGCTTCAAACTAGAAAGCATAAAATACCTATTTTTACCTTACCTAGAATTGGGACAACTAGTCTAAAGCTAACTGAACAGGCGAAATATTTGGGTATAACTTTATATAGAAAACTAAATTGGAAACCAAACACGGAGGAAAGGGTTCGTAAAGCAACAGCAGCACTCTACTCCTGTAAGAAAGCCATAGGTAAAAGATGGGGGATGAGTCCTACAATCGTATCATGGCTATACTCTGTGGTCGTCAGACCAATTCTTTTTTACTGTGTGATAGTGTGGTGGGAATCCTTAAATAAGGAGGTACACAGACGGCTAATAGACAAGGTTCAAAGGACGTCTGCGGTGTTGACAACAGGTGCCCTAAGAACCACCCCGTCAAAAGTACTCTACTCGCTATTGCATCTACTCCCCGTAGATTTATTTGGCAAGCAGAGAGCACTTATATCAGCAATCAGGCTAAATATAGCTTCACGGTGGGCTTAACCAGGATACGGGCATTCAAGGATCCTGGGGAGTGCACTACAATTCTAAATTCCATCGACTATACCATCCCCATACCATGCTTTGAAAATAGATTCTCAACCCATATACCCTCAAGGGAAAAATGGAATAGGGGTATTGTCAACGAAACTGGAGTTCAATCGGTACAATTGCACACAGATGGCTCCAAATTGGAGGGTACGGTAGGAGGTAGAGTCTTTTATGATTCCTTAGGCGTTAAGCTGAAGTTCCGATTACCCGACTTTTGCAGTGTTTTTCAAGCCGAGATAATGGCTATAAAGGAGGCGGCAACGTGGTTTCGCTGTAATATAATATCTTTCAAAGATGTTTTTATCTACACCGACAGTCAAGCCGCCAATAAATCTCTCGCAGGAACGTTCGCCAAAACGGCACTTGACCTTAAATGCCGCTCAGATCTTAACGAGCTAGCGGAGCACTAAAATGTACACATTGTATGGGTCCCGGGGCATAAGGACATTCCAGGGAATGTGAGGCAGATGAATTGGCGAGATCGGGCACTAGGTTGCCAGAGATCTATCCATCTCATCAAGCCGGAGTTGCGCTTGCAGCATTCAAGCTTCTTATCACACAACATTACCTCACCATACCCAAGAGAAGATGGCGTGATGAGAGCCATGTACCACTACTAGGAAAGTCTTGCCAACTCTTGACAATAGACGAACTTATTCACTGTTGTCAATGAGTAGGAAAACCATCAGCAATGTAGTCGCCGTACTCACGGGCCACTGGCTTGTGGGTAGGCATGCTACAAGGCTCGGTTTACCGGCCAACGATTTTTGTTACAACTGCCAGGACGAGGAAGAGGAAGAAAGTGTTCACCACTTCCACTGTAGATATTCCACATTGGCATGCAGAAGGCACACTCTACTGGGGAGTACCTTTTTTACAGATACCACTGAGCTTGCACCCACAGATGTTAGTGACATTGCTCTATTCATTAGGAAATCCCAATGGTTCTGCTTAACAGAGGAGACAGGATAGTAAGCATCAGTGATGCATGGTGACACAATGGGCCAATTATTTGGCCAAGTACGCAAAACAAAATATGGTAATTATACCTGACAGGTACCGCATTCCAGATATGAGCGAAGTACTGGCACTACTAGGAGAAATCAATTTTTTTCCGTGATTGATCTTATCAGTGTCTTCCATCAAAATCCATTAAAGGAATCTGATATTGAAAAGACAGCCTTTTTAATAAGTAACGGAAAATGTGAATTCACCAGACTACCCTTTCGAATAAAGAATGCTCCTGCTATCTTTCAAAGAGCGCTGGATGACATTTTGAGAGGCCATATTGAAGTGCGGGAGGGCGGGCTGTAACAAGTTCAAGTAACATTAAATAAGGAAGCACTGAACTCTTTCAATATGCTTAAAATCTCTTTAATGGGGACTTACACCTTGTAAGCCAATTTGGGAGCTAGTTTTTGACAATTTATTGTAAAGAAACTAGATGATTTTTTTTCTATAGTCATGTTGACTTACAAGACCTTGAGATGACATTAACAGCGCGCGCCTACAAACTGAAAGGTCAAACGGTGTACATGATTAGATCAACCCTAGTTACCTGAAATAAAAAATCAAGTGAGGTCCCGATCATTCACTTTTTCAAAATTTCGATTTTTCACAAAATGGCGGGTATTTTTTCACAAAATTCATTTTCGTACTATGTTTTTTGTCTTATGTAAAACTGTCAAAATGCAGTAAATCGAAATTTCTTAAAAATGAACGAACGGGACCTTGCTAAGTGTTTTCTGTAAAAAAAAATTAATCACATACGTTGATTTGTTCTCTCGTAATCGTGTACACCCGTTTGAAAAATTAAAGTTTCGGAAAACCGCGTTCAAAGTTTCAGAACAGTACAACACGTGAATCATGAGACTTACGATTAATCTGGATTAATCTCCAATACTCTCGAAATAGAGACGAATCCTTTTACAGGTTGATTTATAAGACCCTTTAGATCAGAAAAATGTAAAAAAAAAATATTTTTTTGAAAGTGACAAGCTGTAAGTCCCCCTTAATCACAGAAGATGTAATCCTGAGTTATCTAGATTTTTCCAAAGCATTTGAACTCACTACCGATGCTTCCAACCACGCAATAGGTGCAGTTCTCGCACAAAATAATAGATCAATATCCTTCATATTCCGAACCTTAAGTACAGTTCAAGAAAATTATCCTACAAACGAGTAAGAGATACTGTCAATAATTTAGGCTTTAAGTAATTTAAAAAATTATCTTTATGGTTCACGTAATGTCCTCATTTAGAAATAACAATAACAAAATGAAGAGATGGAAACCAATTCTAGAAGAGTACAACTACTAATTACATTATAAACCTGGAAAGACAAACGCCATCGTCGATGCTTTATCTAGACCTCTCTCTCTCTCTCTCTCTCTCTCCTAGCTTCACAGTCCAGGGTGGACCACAGCTTCACCAACAATTCTTCCCTAGTTTGTTCTCTTCCTCTGTCCAATTTTGAATATTCATCGTATTCAGGTCTGCTTCTACATCGTTAAGCCATCTCTTTCTTGGCCGGTCCTTTTTTCTTCCACCAATCGGACAAAGTGCAAACACTTTCTTCTGGATTCAGTCAGGTGGCGATCGTATAGCATGGCCTATCCATCTAATTCGTTCTGCTTTTATGAAACGTACGACATTTGCGCCACCAATTAGGTTTTCAATTTCCTGGTTATAACGGATACGATAAGTGCCATTTATTATTTTAACAGGACCATACATTTTTCTCATGATACTCCTTTCAAATTGTAGCAGCTGACTTATATCGTTTGTTTTCAGTGTCCATATTTCGTCTCCTTATGTAAGAACAGGGCTTATTAATGTTTTATACATTGTAATTTTTTGCTTTCGAGACAATATTTTGGATCTGAACAATTTAATATTTGCGTAGTATGCTTTATTAGCTGATTTAATTCTTTCATCGATAACGATTGATGAGTCTTTGATTGATGACAGGATAAAACCTAAGTATTTAAAATCGGAAACACCTACAAAAACGTAGTTGTCTATTAACAGATCTGTATGTGTATTGCTGCTTGCTGAACGCAGGATATACTTAGTTTTCCCGGAATTGACTACAAGGCCTAAAATTTTTGCTTTTTCTTCTAACAACTTAAATATTCGAGTTAGCTTGTACTTATTTTTGGACATGATGAGGACATCATCAGCATACGCACAAATTTGGAAATCTTTGTCAAACAATGTTCCATTTGAATTAATGTCTTTTATAATGATATGTAACATTAAATTAAAAATCAAAGCAGACAGCGAATCACCATGTTTTACTCCGAACAGCACCTGATAGGTTCTGACATCTCGCCTTGTACTAGTACCTTGGTAGTAGTACTCGTTAGAGTGCAGAAAATTAAATCAGTTAATTTTAATTTAACTCCTAGTGAGACCACCAGAATTTAATCTCTTGTCAAATCCTTATAACGACAACTGCTCTTCAAGCGGTACTGTTTGCAGTAGCTACAGTTCCTCAGAAAATGTAATACCCATAACGGAAGAACCAATAAATGTGTTCAAGAAACAAATTTTTCTTAAGTTAGATGAAACGCCTTCTTACGAATTTCAAATCATATTCCAACATACCACTGACTCATCATTACGGAATAAGATTCACTAGCTTAATAGTAAGAGACCTGACAAATGAAATCGACCAGGACAACGAAATTCTAAACTAAACTATTAAAGAAGTAATCCCCAACATACTCTTCCTAAGCAACCATAACGAAGATATCATTGTAGATAACAAGGTAATACCACTGAAAGGAACCTTCCTAATCCATCACACAAATTCAACCATGATGGTACAGGGTAAAACATTCCGGAGGGAAATAATGTCATGTGTAAGCCGTTGCGCAATCGCAGAACACCACCAACATATTTGAAGAAGCTTTATCGCTAGAAATGTTAAAGGAATTGCACCTAACAAATAACGAGGAAATAAAAACTGTCAAATATCGATATGGTCTCATCCTAGTGGTGAACATTACCATTGCAATACAATAAATACAATACATTCAATGTATTGTAACGAGTATCGATAGTTGATTACTCATCACTATTGTGACTGACTCTATTGGCAGCATCGAAACGAATGTCAACAAAAAGAAATAAGCGATAACCAGAACAAGCCAACGAGAAAGGAAGAGAAGAATCTCGATAAAGGAAGATTCTGGGGTGTTGCCAACAGAGTATAAATAGAGCCAGTGTTGAGAATTGACAATCAATCTACTTCCGAACGTGATTGCGAAAACATTGATACAGAGGCAAAAGTTGCAAGTACATTTAAGTGTTATAGTAAATAGTTGATTGTAAACAGTGTTGATTGTAAATAGAGATTATTAAATAAATTGTTGCTGTATATAGTTGTACAAAATAAGTGTTGCAGTTATCATTAACAGAATCCAGTGATCGAACAAGGTAATTCAAATAGAATTAAACGCTCACAGAATAAAAACGTAACAATTGGTGTCAGAAGTGGGATTCTGTAAAGATGGTGAAAATTGACCAACTAAAAGTGGACCAGCTTAAAAAGCTGTTGGTAGAGATGAATCTATCGTCATCAGGTGCAAAGGCAGAACTGCTGGTGAGGCTGAGGAAAGCCATGGAGGCTAAGGGAATTAATGTAGAAGAACATGAGTTCTTTGAGGAAGACGATATACATGCAGTTGTGCACGCCGAGGAAGAGAGCAAGGTAGATTCGAGTGGTCAACTCATGGAATTTATGAAATCCATGATGCAACAGCAGCAGCAGCAACTGCAAGGAATTAATGCGAAGTTACAAGAACATTCGGCTGAATTGCGTATGGAAATTCAAGAAGGTTCGGCTCGACAAGAACACGTCATCGAAAATCTACAAAAAGGAATTGAGATTAGATTTCAGGAAATTTCCGGAACCATTAATGAAAAAGTCATGGATCTCAAGGAACATGTAGATGACTTGGAAGATAAGTTCGAGAAATTACAGCACGATCTCAACCAACTAAAAATAAATGGACCAGCCACATCAGTGATTAGAGATTCAAGTACAATCAAATTAAAGCCACCAACATTTGACGGAAGCACGCCATTCAATATCTTCAAGCTTCAATTCGAGACAACAGCTTCGAAGAATCAATGGGATGATAGCGACAAGACTGCTGCTTTAATAGTCGCATTAAAATGTAATGCTTCCGAGGTGTTACAGATGGTTCCAGAGAAAGATCGTGGTAGCTACCAGTCACTGATGGACACCCTCCAGCGGAAATATGGAAATGAATACAAGAGTCAATTACATCGTGTGGAATTGAGATCGCGAGTGCAACGGAGTAATGAGAGCCTTCAGGAATTCGCTTCCGATATTGAGCGCTTATGTCATCTAGCGTTCTCCGGTAATTCGGAAGAGTTCGTCGAAAAAATAAAAATAGAGGCATTCATAGATGGCATACGTCATGGAGAGACAAAGCGTGCCCTAGTCATGTCACCCAGGAATACTTATGCCGAAACAGTCAGTAGTGCCTTGACATTTGAAGCCGCCAGTTTGATGTGTAGACCAATGCCACGGGTACGCCAACTAGAAACAGAAACAGCAGATCTGGTTGAAGCAGTGTGTCAGGCAGTTAAGTCAGTAGTGCAGCCTGAAGCAAGAGCAGGTCGACGCGAAACCAAATTTAATGGTAAGTGCTTCATTTGCGACAAACGAGGGCATATAGCTCGGGATTGCAATCAATCGAGTATGAAGCCTAAAGGAAGAACAAGGAATCAACACAAAAATAAATTTACCGGTAAGTGCTTCATATGCCATCGAAGAGGACACATGGCGCGTAATTGTCGGCTACGACGCAAGCAACAAAGATCGAATTCACCAGGACAACGAAAGGAAGATCGTGATGTCATTCATCGTGGTAAAGCTGTTACTCCATATCATCGTACTTGCACCGTAGATAGTAAACATTGTTCTCGGGTAGGAAGCCAGAATCACATTGTTAACCTACGACTTACGAATGTATTATCGGAAGAGTCATGGACAACCGAACGAGTTCAAGAAGATCTCGCAAAGATTATGGAATACAAGGAGCAGGGCATACGTCCAGATTGGCAAGAAATGGCTAATGAGAGTCCAATAGCAAAGGCATACTGGGCGCAGTGGCAAAGCCTGCACTTACGAGACGGATGTTTATTCCGAACATGGGAAAGTGAAAATGGAAAAATCACTTATGATCTGCTAGTGGTACCCAAGGCAAGAATAAATGAAGTGATAGCTGAGTATCACAATGCCTCCAGTGGAGGGCATTTGGGAATCACCAAAACCGTCGAGAAAATAAAGAAACGATTTTATTGGGTTGGATGTCATGACCATGTCGCTGATTGGATTCGGAAGTGTAAGCAATGTGCAATGGCCAAAGGTCCCACTAAGAAAAGCCGAGGTAAGATGCACCAATACACCGTGGGTGCTCCATTCGAGCGAATTGCTATGGACATAGCTGGACCATTTCCAATAAGCAACGCAGGAAACAAGTATGTTCTGGTGGTTATAGATTACTTCAGTAAATGGCCTGAAGTATACCCCATTCCAAATCAGGAAGCTAGTACAGTTGCGGATGTATTCGTCAACCAATGGGTTACTCGTTTTGGTGTACCGATGGAGTTACACTCAGACCAAGGTCGAAATTTCGAATCAGTTGTATTCCAAGAGATATGCCGTATGCTGGGTATATACAAAACTCGTACAACACCTTTGCATCCACAATCTGATGGCATGGTAGAACGATTTAACCGTACCTTGGAGGAATATTTGAGAAAAGTCGTAGATAAATACCAAAGAGACTGGGATGTATATATACCAATGTTCCTCATGGCATATCGATGCGCACAACATGATACGACGGCTACTACACCGGCAATGGCAATTTTTGGAAACGAGTTAAGACTGCCAGCTGATTTAAAATTTGGAGTTGTAACACCAACGAGATCAACCGAAGGAAATTATACTAGCGAAAAGCGGGAACAGTTGGATGAAGTACATCAGTTCATCAGAGAGCGGTCGCAGATGATAAGCGATAAGATGAAGGCCAGGTATGACTTGAAAGCAAATTCAAAAGGGTTCTATGAAGGAGAGCTTGTAATGCTTCATAATCCACAACGAAAGAAAGGCCTGTCCCCTAAACTACAGACTCATTGGGAAGGACCATATGAGATTATAGCAAAGATAAATGACGTAGTGTATCGCATTCAACGTGCCTGGAATAAAAGAGCAAAGTTTAAAGTAGTGCACTTGGAGCGACTTGCGCCATATCGAGGGGAAGTATAAAAACTTGTTCGGGACGAACAAGGTTAAGAGGAGGGCAGTGTAACGAGTATCGATAGTTGATTACTCATCACTATTGTGACTGACTCTATTGGCAGCATCGAAACGAATGTCAACAAAAAGAAATAAGCGATAACCAGAACAAGCCAACGAGAAAGGAAGAGAAGAATCTCGATAAAGGAAGATTCTGGGGTGTTGCCAACAGAGTATAAATAGAGCCAGTGTTGAGAATTGACAATCAATCTACTTCCGAACGTGATTGCGAAAACATTGATACAGAGGCAAAAGTTGCAAGTACATTTAAGTGTTATAGTAAATAGTTGATTGTAAAGTGATCGAACAAGGTAATTCAAATAGAATTAAACGCTCACAGAATAAAAACGTAACAGTATCAATCGCTATGAAGAATGACTCATTACAAGAAGTTACTCCAAACCCCGAAAGAGATTTCAAAGAGGTTATACCAAATCCTAAAGAAGTCAACAGCGAGGACACGGTTGAATTTAAAGGGGGGCAGGTTAACTATACAAATATTGTCGATGGACACTACACAATGTCGCTAAAATTCTGACACAGCACACGCGCCGTTTTTAAATGCTGAGACTAGGTTGATACTCGATATCAACGAATGATGAAAATAATGTAACGAGTATCGATAGTTGATTACTCATCACTATTGTGACTGACTCTATTGGCAGCATCGAAACGAATGTCAACAAAAAGAAATAAGCGATAACCAGAACAAGCCAACGAGAAAGGAAGAGAAGAATCTCGATAAAGGAAGATTCTAGGGTGTTGCCAACAGAGTATAAATAGAGCCAGTGTTGAGAATTGACAATCAATCGAATTCCGAACGTGAATGCGCAAACATCTATACAGAGGCAAAAGTTGCTAGTACATTAAAGTGTTATTGTAAATAGTTGATTATAAACAGAGTTGATTGTAAATAGAGTTTTTTAAATAAATTGTTGCTGTATATAGTTGTATAAAATAAGTGTTGCAGTTATCATTAACAGAATCCAGTGATCGAACAAGGTAATTCAAATAGAATTAAACGTTCACAGAATAAAAACGTAACAATTGGTGTCAGAAGTGGGATTCTGTAAAGATGGTGAAAATTGACCAACTAAAAGTGGACCAGCTTAAAAAGCTGTTGGTAGAGATGAATCTATCGTCATCAGGTGCAAAGGCGGAACTGCTGGTGAGGCTGAGGCAAGCTATGGAGGCTAAGGGAATTAACGTAGAAGAACATGAGTTCTTCGAGGAAGCCGATATACAAGCAGTCGTACACGCTGAGGAAGAAAGCAAGATAGATTCGAGTGGTCAACTAATGGAACTCATGAAATCCATGATGCAACAACAGCAGCAGCAACTGCAAGGAATTAATGCGAAGTTACAAGAAAATGCGTCTCGCATTGACTCCAAGTTTCAAGAACATTCGGTACGTCAAGAAAACGCTATGGGAGAGTTCCAGAAAACAATTGACTCCAAGTTTCAAGAACATTCGGTACGTCAAGAAAACGCTATGGGAGAGTTCCAGAAAACAATTGACTCCAAGTTTCAAGAACATTCGGCTCGCCAAGAACACGTCATCGAAAATCTACAAAAAGGAATTGAACTTAGATTTCAGGAAATTTCCGGAGCTATTAATGACAAAGTCACAGAGCTGAAAGAACACGTGGATGAGTTGGATGATAAGCTGAAGGAACATGTCGACGACTGGGAAGATAAGTTCGAGAAACTACAGCACGAACTCAATCAACTAAAAATAAATGGGCCAGCCACATCAGTGATTAGAGATTCAAGTACAATCAAACTTAAGCCACCAACATTTGACGGAAGCACGCCATTCAATATCTTCAAGCTTCAATTCGAGACAACCGCTTCGGAGAATCAATGGGATGATAGCGACAAGACTGCTGCTTTAATAGTCGCATTAAAAGGTAACGCTTCCGAGGTGTTACAGATGATTCCAGAGAAAGATCGTGGTAGCTATCAGTCACTGATGGACACACTCCAGCGAAAGTATGGAAATGAATACAAGAGTCAATTACATCGAGTGGAATTGAGATCGCGAGTGCAACGGAGTAATGAGAGTCTTCAGGAATTCGCTTCCGATATTGAGCGCTTATGTCATCTAGCGTTCTCAGGTAATTCGGAAGAGTTCGTCGAAAAAATAAAAATAGAGGCATTCATAGATGGCATACGTGATGGAGAGACAAAGCGTGCCCTAGTCATGTCACCGAGAAATACTTATGCCGAAACAGTCAGTAGTGCATTGACGTTTGAAGCTGCCAGTTTGATGTGTCGACCAATGCCACGGGTACGCCAACTAGAAACAGAAACAGCAGATCTGGTTGAAGCAGTGTGTCAGGCATTCAAATCTGTAGCGAAGCCGGAAGGAAGAACAACAGGTCGACGCGAAAACAAGTTTACTGGTAAGTGCTTCATTTGTGACAAACCAGGACACATGGCGCGTGACTGCCGTCTACGACGAAAGCGATCAAGATCGAATTCTCCAGGAAGACAAAAGAAGGAGAATAAGGTGGATAGCGATCGCTCCACTAACACAAATCCATCGTTAAACTAAATCGAGTCAGTTCAGCGGGGCGTGAACTGACTCCAACAGTGGGTTGCCCAATCATTCACATTTCACAACTACAGCGTGTGCCAAGCAGCTTGACTATTGATGGAAAATTGGACAATATGGAATTCATGTTAACCCTGGATACTGGTGCATCACATTCGATAATCAAGAGCGATTTGGTAAAGAGGTTTGAGCCTTTAATGGGAATAAAATTGCGTACAGCAACGGGTGAGGATGCACAAATTCTGGGCAAGATAAAGAAACGAGTATCTATTGGAAATTGCACATGGGAACATGAATTCATTGTGGCCGACATCATCGATGACGTAATAATTGGTGTTGATTTTATGATTGACAACGGATTTACGTTAGATTTGAATCAACGGATACTACGTTATGCAAATGTCGAACTACCATTGAACATCGGTTACAAGCGTAGTGGGAACATCAAACGAGTACTGGCATGTCAACGCCAAGAGGTTCCAGCAAAATCAGAAGCGGTGATATGGGCACAGATGAATGTGGATGATGGGACAGGCAAGTTGTGGCTGGTGGAAGCAGATAAAGAAATAACGAATAAAAACATCATACTTGGTAGGACGTTAGTAGAACCTAAAGAAAATGGAATAGTACCGGTGCGAATTTTAAATCCAACTAATACATCTACAGTTGTGAAGAAAGGAATGGTGATTGGTCATTGCCAGGAAGTTACTGCCATAGTAGACTGCGAAAAGGGTTCGTCGATAAAAAGTGGGAGATCAGGAACTGTCAGAGTGGAAATAAAAGCACAGATGGAAGAATGGGCAGGCGTGCTTACCAACCAGCAAAAAGAAAAGGCTTTACAACTATTGGAGAAGTACAGTTCAATCTTTTCTTCAAATGGAAAAACTGGAGGACGAACAACCATCGTGAAGCATCACATTGACACCGGTGATTCTAGACCAATTCGTCAAACACCACGACGAGTTCCATTGGCCAAAAGAGACGAAGCCATTAAGCTGATTTCCGATATGCAGAAACAAGGTGTTATTGAACCATCAGCGAGTCCATGGAGTTCACCAGTTGTGCTGGTAAAGAAGAAGGATGGAAGTACTCGATTCTATGTGGATTACAGAAAGCTAAATGATATTACGAAAAAAGACAGCTATCCACTGCCAAGAATCGATGACACTCTGGACACACTATCTAGTGCGAAGTGGTTCTCAACTCTTGATTTGCAAAGTGGCTACTGGCAAGTGGAACTTGGTAAGGAAGACAAAGAGAAAACAGCTTTCAGTATTGGCGATGGTCTATGGCAATTTACAGTCATGCCATTTGGTTTATGCAATGCGCCAGCTACTTTCGAACGTTTGATGGAGCGTGTACTCAGAGGACTACACTGGAAAACGTGCTTGGTGTACCTCGATGACATTATTGTGATGGGAAAAGATTTTAACGACCACCTGGAAAAGTTGAAAGAAGTATTTGAGCGTATACAATCAGCAGGGCTTAAACTGAATATGAAAAAGTGTTCACTCTTCAGGCAAGAAGTTAAATATCTTGGTCATAAAGTAACAACAGAAGGGGTACATACCGACGAGGAGAAAGTAGCAGCAGTTCAAGAATGGCCTATTCCGTCGAATCTTCACGAGCTAAGAAGCTTCCTAGGCTTATGCACCTACTATAGACGATTTGTTCCTGGATTTGCAAACATCGCCAGCAGTCTGCATGAGTTGACAAGAAAGAACAAACCATTTGTGTGGGGCGAGGACCAACAGAAAGCATTCGAACAGCTGAAAGAAAAACTCTGTTCAGCACCAATATTAGCGTATCCAGTACCTGGTCAAAAGTTTGTGTTGGACACAGATGCGAGTGGCTATGGAATAGGTGGTGTGCTCTCTCAGATCATAGATGGGCAAGAAAAAGTAATAGCATACTACAGTAAAATCCTGTCGAAGTCAGAAAGAAATTACTGTGTCACACGAAGAGAGTTGCTCGCAATACTGGAATGTGTAAAGTATTTCCATAAATACTTGTACGGTCAGTCATTTCATCTACGAACTGACCACTCAGCGCTAAGGTGGTTATTGCAATTTAAAAACCCAGAAGGACAATTGGCGCGCTGGATTGAAAGGCTGCAGAGTTATGATTTTACCATCGAACATCGTAAAGGAGGACATCACGGCAACGCGGATGCTCTATCTCGTCGTCCTTGCAAAATGGAATGTAAACATTGTTCTCGAGTGGAAAGCAAGGAGCACATTGTCGACATACGACTTACGAATATATTGCCGGAGGAGTCATGGACCACCGAACGAGTGCAAGAAGATCAGCGGAACGACCCAGATCTCGTAAAGATTATGGAATACAAGGAGCAGGGCATACGTCCAGATTGGCAAGAAATGGCTAATGAGAGTCCAATAGCAAAGGCATACTGGGCGCAGTGGCAAAGCCTGCACTTACGAGACGGATGTTTATTCCGAGAATGGGAAAGTGAGGATGGAAAAATCACTAATGATCTTCTAGTGGTACCCAAGGCGAGAATAAATGAAGTGATAGCTGAGTATCACAATGCCTCCAGTGGAGGGCATTTGGGAATCACCAAAACCGTCGAGAAAATAAAGAAACGATTTTATTGGGTTGGATGTCATGACCATGTCGCTGATTGGATTCGGAAGTGTATGCAATGTGCAATGGCCAAAGGTCCCACTAAGAAAAGTCGAGGTAAGATGCACCAATACACCGTGGGTGCTCCATTTGAGCGAATTGCTATGGACATAGCTGGGCCATTTCCAATAAGCAACGCAGGAAACAAGTATGTTCTGGTGGTTATAGATTACTTCAGTAAATGGCCTGAAGTATACCCCATTCCAAATCAGGAAGCTAGTACAGTTGCGGATGTATTCGTCAACCAATGGGTTACTCGTTTTGGTGTACCGATGGAGTTACACTCAGACCAAGGTCGAAATTTCGAATCAGTTGTATTCCAAGAGATATGCCGTATGCTGGGTATATACAAAACTCGTAAAACACCTTTGCATCCACAATCTGATGGCATGGTAGAACGATTTAACCGTACCTTCGAGGAATATTTGAGAAAAGTCGTAGATATATACCAAAGAGACTGGGATGTACATATACCAATGTTCCTCATGGCATATAGATGCGCACAACATGATACGACGGCTACTACACCGGCAATGGCAATTTTTGGAAACGAGTTAAGACTGCCAGCTGATTTAAAATTTGGAGTTGTAACACCAACGAGATCAACCGAAGGAAATTATACTAGCGAAAAGCGGGAACAGTTGGATGAAGTACATCAGTTCATCAGAGAGCGGTCGCAGATGATAAGCGATAAGATGAAGGCCAGGTATGACTTGAAAGCAAATTCAAAAGGGTTCTATGAAGGAGAGCTTGTAATGCTTCATAATCCACAACGAAAGAAAGGCCTGTCTCCTAAACTACAGACTCATTGGGAAGGACCATATGAGATTATAGCAAAGATAAATGACGTAGTGTATCGCATTCAACGTGCCTGGAATAAAAGAGCAAAGTTTAAAGTAGTGCACTTGGAGCGACTTGCGCCATATCGAGGGGAAGTATAAAAACTTGTTCGGGACGAACAAGGTTAAGAGGAGGGCAGTGTAACGAGTATCGATAGTTGATTACTCATCACTATTGTGACTGACTCTATTGGCAGCATCGAAACGAATGTCAACAAAAAGAAATAAGCGATAACCAGAACAAGCCAACGAGAAAGGAAGAGAAGAATCTCGATAAAGGAAGATTCTAGGGTGTTGCCAACAGAGTATAAATAGAGCCAGTGTTGAGAATTGACAATCAATCGAATTCCGAACGTGAATGCGCAAACATCTATACAGAGGCAAAAGTTGCTAGTACATTAAAGTGTTATTGTAAATAGTTGATTATAAACAGAGTTGATTGTAAATAGAGTTTTTTAAATAAATTGTTGCTGTATATAGTTGTATAAAATAAGTGTTGCAGTTATCATTAACAGAATCCAGTGATCGAACAAGGTAATTCAAATAGAATTAAACGTTCACAGAATAAAAACGTAACAATAACAAAATAACTGAATTTCCCGTGGGAATTCAAGCAGGCAAAATGTGCATTAAACACCTGTTCTACGGGCACAAGAAGAAAAACATTTATTGTTTCTTTTTCAAACTGATAATAAAAAAGCAGTTAACTTATACAAAGTAGTGGAAATACAATAAAAAGATGGATATGCAAGCAAACTTTTTATATATAAGCATATTTACATGTGCAGGGTATAATTTGGTCGACCCAAGGTCGTGGTAAGGTCGTTGTTATTATGAGAGGATAGCATGAGATGTGTGAAGCTATCTTCGCAATGTGTGGGAACGAGAGGATGTGGGCGTGGGTAAGGTGAGTTATGAAGATAGCTTAAGGGGGGAGGTTATACCACGCTTATGGATAGCAGCCGAGCATAAGCGTAGCAAGTAGCAATGTATGAGAGTTTCACTGTACGTAGTGTATTAGAATGCTGTTGGTAGGGTTAGCTTATCAGCTATGTATATGAGCGTGTGCGTGTGTTTATGGTCATAGCTATTAGGGTGACTTATATGCTGGGCTATTTATTGAAGTGAATTTGTTATTGAGGTAGGTAATGTCATAGGTTAGTGACGTATGTTTTTGTTTGGAGGTATTTGTAAAACCAGAGGATGGATCTTTAATAATACGCATAATACGTGTAATACGAAATTTATTACGAGATATGGAATTCAAATTTAAATCAGATCAACATGTTCAAATTGAAGTTTTAGGAGGCAGGTCAATTATATCATGGAGCTTATAGAAGCACAATGTTTTCAATTATTCAGGGGTTGTCCATTGTGTTACAGATGATATAAACAAAAATCATGTTATTATTGAAGGAAATTAGTTCAATTTAATTCAGTATGCTGATGATTATTGAAGTGGTATTACTCTATAGAGGAATGGGTGAAATTAGTGATGCTATACAACTTTTTTTTACACAAAAATGAGTGTATTATTACTGTGGAACAAAAGGAAAATTTGTTATATATCATGAATACTTTAAACAATAGTCATATTCTTGTACCTGTCACTTATATAGATATATATATATATATATATATATATATATATATATATATATATATATATATATATATACTCCTATTCCATAAATTTGAGGAAGAAATATAATATCGATCTGGGAGAGAAAAAAGAGATCAACTAATTTCCTAGCCCAACATATCTACCATCGATGAAATTCTTACCTTCCAACATAAAAAATAATTAAAACTTTTAAAAATACATTTTCAAAACAAAATTTTTACTCATTTTAAATTTATAAAAATATTATATATATTATTTTTAAGCTTAAACATATTATTATATATTTATAACAGAAAATATTAAAAAAAAATCAAATTCTTAATCCTCACTATTGGGAGGATTTATTTCTTTTATTTCAATATTCTGTTTATATTTTGACGAGATGTTCAAATTTTCTGGCATACCACTAAATCCCATCGTGAAGCGTCAGCATAATTTTAAGCCCGTATGTCGTTTGTTTCAACATACAACACAAAATCTGATATCCTTGATCCACTACCAGATAATCAAAATATATATTCGGTTTAAAATTATTCAAACGACTAAATTCTCTCACCGCATCCAATGAGATATAGGAGATTTCCTGATATTGTTGTTGCTGTTACTGCTGCTATTGCTCATGTTGTTGTCGATGTTGTTGTAATTGTAGTTACTGTTCTTGCAGCTTGTTGTTGTTTGCACTACCCTTTCTCGAAAAAAATATTTTTGGGATACAGGTATCTCCGCATCCCCTAAAATTTCTATAAAATTCTGTAAAGAAAACATTTTTTAATATATATATAAAACAAATTTCATGGAATAATAATTTATGATAAGTAATTATACTTACTGATGCATTTTGTTTCATTTTTTATTCGATCTGCCTTCTTTAAAATAGTTGTTAAAAATGGATTCTGCTAGTATCCTACATCGTATATTTATTCAATCTTCGACTATATGAACCATGTATATATGTATACGATAAATATTTAATTATACTTGTACATATGCACCCATTTCAACTAAATCCTTCTGCCACAAGTCATCAACGCCATTAGTAATTACACGACGCCGGTTAAAATGAAGCTTTTCAACTAAATTTTCTTTACTCATTCTTTTTTATTATTTTTTAATTTTTTTATTATATCATATGTACCCATACTCTCGCTTGGTGATAATGAAGGTGATTCTCTAGTCTAGTTTCAATAGCTTTGATTTTAAGTATTAGATCATTATAAAAATTTAAATTTAAGAAATTAAAATCATCGGTTTCAAATTTGTTTAGTTTACTTCGAATATGCTGAATGACATTGTTGATTTTATTCATAGATGATGATATTATTTCATTGACATTGTCATCCACATATTTCTTAGCGACTCCATATTCAATTGGTACACCTACTTTTGTTAATCGATTATTTTTAAAACTGATATATTGTAACGAGTATCGATAGTTGATTACTCATCACTATTGTGACTGACTCTATTGGCAGCATCGAAACGAATGTCAACAAAAAGAAATAAGCGATAACCAGAACAAGCCAACGAGAAAGGAAGAGAAGAATCTCGATAAAGGAAGATTCTGGGGTGTTGCCAACAGAGTATAAATAGAGCCAGTGTTGAGAAGAAAAATCAATCTACTTCCGAACGTGATTGCGAAAACATTGATACAGAGGCAAAAGTTGCAAGTACATTTAAGTGTTATAGTAAATAGTTGATTGTAAACAGTGTTGATTGTAAACAGAGATTATTAAATAAATTGTTGCTGTATATAGTTGTACAAAATAAGTGTTGCAGTTATCATTAACAGAATCCAGTGATCGAACAAGGTAATTCAAATAGAATTAAACGTTCACAGAATAAAAACGTAACAATTGGTGTCAGAAGTGGGATTCTGTAAAGATGGTGAAAATTGACCAACTAAAAGTGGACCAGCTTAAAAAGCTGTTGGTAGAGATGAATCTATCGTCATCAGGTGCAAAGGCGGAACTGCTGGTGAGGCTGAGGCAAGCTATGGAGGCTAAGGGAATTAATGTAGAAGAACATGAGTTCTTCGAGGAAGCCGATATACAAGCAGTTGTGCACGCTGAGGAAGAGAGCAAAATAGATTCGAGTGGTCAACTCATGGATTTCATGAAAACCATGATGCTGCAGCAACAACAACAGCTACAAGAACACTCGGCTGAATTGCGTATAGAAATTCAAGGAAATGCGTCTCGCATTGACTCCAAGTTTCAAGAACATTCGGTACGTCAAGAAAACGCTATGGGAGAATTCCAGAAAACAATTGACTCCAAGCTTCAAGAACATTCGGCTCGTCAAGAACATGTCATCGAAAAACTACAAAAGGGAATTGAGATTAGATTTCAGGAAATTTCCGGAGCTATTAATGACAAAGTCACAGAGCTGAAAGAACATGTGGATGATTTGGATGATAAACTGAAGGAACATGTAGACAGACATGATGACTTGGAAGAAAAGCTTGAGAAATTAGAGCGCGAACTTAATAAAATAAAAATAAGTGGAGCAACCACATCAGTGATAAGAGAGTCAACTACAATTAAACTAAAGCCACCAACATTTGACGGAAGCACGCCATTCAATATCTTCAAGCTTCAATTCGAGACAACAGCTTCGAAGAATCAATGGGATGACAGCGACAAGACTGCTGCTTTAATAGTCGCATTAAAAGGTAATGCTTCCGACGTGTTACAGATGATTCCAGAGAAAGATCGTGGTAGCTACCAATCACTGATGGACACACTCCAGCGGAAATATGGAAATGAATACAAGAGTCAATTACATCGAGTGGAATTGAGATCGCGAGTGCAACGGAGTAATGAGAGTCTTCAGGAATTCGCTTCCGATATTGAGCGCTTATGTCATCTAGCGTTCTCCGGTAATTCGGAAGAGTTCGTCGAAAAAATAAAAATAGAGGCATTCATAGATGGCATACGTGATGGAGAGACAAAGCGTGCCCTAGTCATGTCACCAAGGAATACTTATGCCGAAACAGTCAGTAGTGCATTGACGTTTGAAGCCGCCAGTTTGATGTGTCGACCAATGCCACGGGTACGCCAACTAGAAACAGAAACAGCAGATCTGGTTGAAGCAGTGTGTCAGGCATTCAAATCTGTAGTGCAGCCTGAAGCAAGAACAACAGGTCGACGCGAAATCAAATTTACTGGTAAGTGCTTTATTTGCGACAAACCAGGACACATGGGGCGTGACTGCCGTCTACGACGAAAGCGATCAAGATCGAATTCTCCAGGAAGACAAAAGAAGGAGAATAAGGTGGATAGCGATCGCTCCACTAACACAAATCCATCGTTAAACTAAATCGAGTCAGTTCAGCGGGGCGTGAACTGACTCCAACAGTGGGTTGCCCCATCATTCACATTTCACAACTACAGCGTGTGCCAAGCAGCTTGACTATTGATGGAAAATTGGACAATATGGAATTCATGTTAACCCTGGACACTGGTGCATCACATTCTATAATCAAGAGCGATTTGGTAAAGAGGTTTGAGCCTTTAATGGGAATAAAATTGCGTACAGCAACGGGTGAGGATGCACAAATTCTGGGCAAGATAAAGAAACGAGTATCTATTGGAAATTGCACATGGGAACATGAATTCATTGTGGCCGACATCATCGATGACGTAATAATTGGCGTTGATTTTATGATTGACAACGGATTTACGTTAGATTTAAATCAACGGATACTACGTTATGCAAATGTCGAACTACCATTGAACATCGGTTACAAGCGTAGTGGGAACATCAAACGAGTACTGGCATGTCAACGCCAAGAGGTTCCAGCCAAATCAGAAGCGGTGATATGGGCACAGATGAATGTGGATGATGGGACTGGCAAGTTGTGGCTGGTGGAAGCAGATAAAGAAATAACGAATAAAAACATCATACTTGGTAGGACGTTAGTAGAACCTAAAGAAAATGGAATAGTACCGGTGCGAATTTTAAATCCAACTAATACATCTACAGTTGTAAAGAAAGGAATGGTGATTGGTCATTGCCAGGAAGTTACTGCCGTAGTAGACTGCGAAAAGGGTTCGTCGATAAAAAGTGGAAGATCAGGAACTGGCAAGGCGGAAATAAAAGCACAGATGGAGGAATGGGCAGGTGTGCTTACCAAACAGCAAAAAGAAAAGGCTTTACAAGTATTGGAGAAGTACAGTTCAATATTTTCTTCAAATGGAAAAACTGGAGGACGAACAACCATCGTGAAGCATCACATTGACACCGGTGATACTAGACCAATTCGTCAAGCACCACGACGAGTTCCATTGGCTAAAAGAGACGAAGCCATTAAGCTGATTTCCGATATGCAGAAACAAGGTGTTATTGAACCATCAGCGAGTCCATGGAGTTCACCAGTTGTGCTGGTAAAGAAGAAGGATGGAAGTACTCGATTCTGTGTGGATTACAGAAAGCTGAATGAGATTACGAAAAAAGACAGCTATCCACTGCCAAGAATCGATGACACTCTGGACACACTATCTGGTGCGAAGTGGTTCTCAACTCTTGATTTGCAAAGTGGCTACTGGCAAGTGGAACTTGGTAGGGAAGACAAAGAGAAAACAGCTTTCAGTATTGGCGATGGTCTATGGCAATTTACAGTCATGCCATTTGGTTTATGCAATGCGCCAGCTACTTTCGAACGTTTGATGGAGCGTGTACTCAGAGGACTACACTGGAAAACGTGCTTGGTGTACCTCGATGACATTATTGTGATGGGAAAAGATTTTAACGACCACCTGGAAAAGTTGAAAGAAGTATTTGAGCGTATACAATCAGCAGGGCTTAAACTGAATATGAAAAAGTGTTCACTCTTCAGGCAAGAAGTTAAATATCTTGGTCATAAAGTAACAACAGAAGGGGTACATACCGACGAGGAGAAAGTAGCAGCAGTTCAAGAATGGCCTATTCCGTCGAATCTTCACGAGCTAAGAAGCTTCCTAGGCTTATGCACCTACTATAGACGATTTGTTCCTGGATTTGCAAACATCGCCAGCAGTATGCATGAGTTGACAAGAAAGAACAACCCATTTGTGTGGGGCGAGGACCAACAGAAAGCATTCGAACAGCTGAAAGAAAAACTCTGTTCAGCACCAATATTAGCGTATCCAGTACCTGGTCAAAAGTTTGTGTTGGACACAGATGCGAGTGGCTATGGAATAGGTGGTGTGCTCTCTCAGATCATAGATGGGCAAGAAAAAGTAATAGCATACTACAGTAAAGTCCTGTCGAAGTCAGAAAGAAATTACTGTGTCACACGAAGAGAGTTGCTCGCAATACTGGAATGTGTAAAGTATTTCCATAAATACTTGTACGGTCAGGCATTTCATCTACGAACTGACCACTCAGCGCTAAGGTGGTTATTGCAATTTAAAAACCCAGAAGGACAATTGGCGCGCTGGATTGAAAGGCTGCAGAGTTATGATTTTACCATCGAACATCGTAAAGGAGGACATCACGGCAACGCGGATGCTCTATCTCGTCGTCCTTGCAAAATGGAATGTAAACATTGTTCTCGAGTGGAAAGCAAGGAGCACATTGTCGACATACGACTTACGAATATATTGCCGGAGGAGTCATGGACCACCGAACGAGTGCAAGAAGATCAGCGGAACGACCCAGATCTCGTAAAGATTATGGAATACAAGGAGCAGGGCATACGTCCAGATTGGCAAGAAATGGCTAATGAGAGTCCAATAGCAAAGGCATACTGGGCGCAGTGGCAAAGCCTGCACTTACGAGACGGATGTTTATTCCGAGCATGGGAAAGTGAGGATGGAAAAATCACTTATGATCTGCTAGTGGTACCCAAGGCAAGAATAAATGAAGTGATAGCTGAGTATCACAATGCCTCCAGTGGAGGGCATTTGGGAATCACCAAAACCGTCGAGAAAATAAAGAAACGATTTTATTGGGTTGGATGTCATGACCATGTCGCTGATTGGATACGGAAGTGTAAGCAATGTGCAATGGCCAAAGGTCCCACTAAGAAAAGTCGTGGTAAGATGCACCAATACACCGTGGGTGCTCCATTCGAGCGAATTGCTATGGACATAGCTGGACCATTTCCAATAAGCAACGCAGGAAACAAGTATGTTCTGGTGGTTATAGATTACTTCAGTAAATGGCCTGAAGTATACCCCATTCCAAATCAGGAAGCTAGTACAGTTGCGGATGTATTCGTCAACCAATGGGTTACTCGTTTTGGTGTACCGATGGAGTTACACTCAGACCAAGGTCGAAATTTCGAATCAGTTGTATTCCAAGAGATATGCCGTATGCTGGGTATATACAAAACTCGTGCAACACCTTTGCATCCACAATCTGATGGCATGGTAGAACGATTTAACCGTACCTTGGAGGAATATTTGAGAAAAGTCGTAGATAAATACCAAAGAGACTGGGATGTACATATACCAATGTTCCTCATGGCATATCGATGCGCACAACATGATACGACGGCAACTACACCGGCAATGGCAATTTTTGGAAACGAGTTAAGACTGCCAGCTGATTTAAAATTTGGAGTCGTAACACCAACGAGATCAACCGAAGGTAATTATACTAGTGAAAAGCGGGAACAGTTGGATGAAGTACATCAGTTCATCAGAGAACGGTCACAGATGATAAGCTATAAGATGAAGGCCAGGTATGACTTGAAAGCAAATTCAAAAGGGTTCTATGAAGGAGAGCTTGTAATGCTTCATAATCCACAACGAAAGAAAGGCCTGTCTCCTAAACTACAGACTCATTGGGAAGGACCATATGAGATTATAGCAAAGATAAATGACGTAGTGTATCGCATTCAACGTGCCTGGAATAAAAGAGCAAAGTTTAAAGTAGTGCACTTGGAGCGACTTGCGCCATATCGAGGGGAAGTATAAAAACTTGTTCGGGACGAACAAGGTTAAGAGGAGGGCAGTGTAACGAGTATCGATAGTTGATTACTCATCACTATTGTGACTGACTCTATTGGCAGCATCGAAACGAATGTCAACAAAAAGAAATAAGCGATAACCAGAACAAGCCAACGAGAAAGGAAGAGAAGAATCTCGATAAAGGAAGATTCTGGGGTGTTGCCAACAGAGTATAAATAGAGCCAGTGTTGAGAAGAAAAATCAATCTACTTCCGAACGTGATTGCGAAAACATTGATACAGAGGCAAAAGTTGCAAGTACATTTAAGTGTTATAGTAAATAGTTGATTGTAAACAGTGTTGATTGTAAACAGAGATTATTAAATAAATTGTTGCTGTATATAGTTGTACAAAATAAGTGTTGCAGTTATCATTAACAGAATCCAGTGATCGAACAAGGTAATTCAAATAGAATTAAACGTTCACAGAATAAAAACGTAACAATATTTTAATGAAGGGTCTGTCTTTATACCCAAAATTTTGTTGACACCTCGGCGTAATTCCCCCTTATTAATACTCTCAGAATAACGCCCAAACTTGTCTGCAATCATGCTGCCAGTGAATGATATATGGAATGGCGTTATTAATATAATATTCGCTTCCCGTAGCTCTTCAATAATGGATACTATCTCATTGTTATGACTAGAATTTCCAGCTATTTGTGATGCAATCAAGATACGAAGGCGGTCGACCAATTCATTTAGATAATCCCAATAGATATATTTAAGTTTCTTCTTTATTTAGCAATTCGATTACGAATATTGGTGATCATATAACATAATACATCATTTAAAAAAAAAAAATAAAAAAATACAAAAATAAAAAATAAAAAGAAAAACATGTCTACGCTGTTTACTTATAAAAAATCAACATTTGAGCAAAATACATATACACATAGTTACGAAATACAAAGATATAATTACATTTATTCATACATATTGTAACGAGTATCGATAGTTGATTACTCATCACTATTGTGACTGACTCTATTGGCAGCATCGAAACGAATGTCAACAAAAAGAAATAAGCGATAACCAGAACAAGCCAACGAGAAAGGAAGAGAAGAATCTCGATAAAGGAAGATTCTGGGGTGTTGCCAACAGAGTATAAATAGAGCCAGTGTTGAGTATTGACAATCAATCTAATTCCGAACGTGATTGCGAAAACATTTATACAGAGGCAAAAGTTGCAAGTACATTTAAGTGTTATAGTAAATAGTAGATTGTAAACAGTGTTGATTGTAAATAGAGATTATTAAATAAATTGTTGCTGTATATAGTTGTATAAAATAAGTGTTGCAGTTATCATTAACAGAATCCAGTGATCGAACAAGGTAATTCAAATAGAATTAAACGTTCACAGAATAAAAACGTAACAATTGGTGTCAGAAGTGGGATTCTGTAAAAATGGTGAAAATTGACCAACTAAAAGTGGACCAGCTTAAAAAGCTGTTGGTAGAGATGAATCTATCGTCATCAGGTGCAAAGGCGGAACTGCTGGTGAGGCTGAGGAAAGCCATGGAGGCTAAGGGAATTAATGTAGAAGAACATGAGTTCTTTGAGGAAGAAGATATACATGCAGTTGTGCACGCCGAGGAAGAGAGTAAGGTAGATTCGAGTGGTCAACTCATGGAATTTATGAAATCCATGATGCAACAGCAGCAGCAGCAACTGCAAGGAATTAATGCGAAGTTACAAGAACATTCGGTACGTCAAGAAAACGCTATGGGAGAATTCCAGAAAACAATTGACTCCAAGCTTCAAGAACATTCGGCTCGTCAAGAACATGTCATCGAAAAACTACAAAAGGGAATTGAGATTAGATTTCAGGAAATTTCCGGAGCTATTAATGACAAAGTCACAGAGCTGAAAGAACATGTGGATGATTTGGATGATAAGCTGAAGGAACATGTAGACAGACATGATGACTTGGAAGAAAAGCTTGAGAAATTAGAGCGCGAACTTAATAAAATAAAAATAAGTGGAGCAACCACATCAGTGATAAGAGAGTCAACTACAATTAAACTAAAGCCACCAATATTTGACGGAAGCACGCCATTCAACATCTTCAAGCTTCAATTCGAGACAACAGCTTCGAAGAATCAATGGGATGACAGCGACAAGACTGCTGCTTTAATAGTCGCATTAAAAGGTAATGCTTCCGAGGTGTTACAGATGATTCCAGAGAAAGATCGTGGTAGCTATCAGTCACTGATGGACACACTCCAGCGAAAATATGGAAATGAATACAAGAGTCAATTACATCGAGTGGAATTGAGATCGCGAGTGCAACGGAGTAATGAGAGCCTTCAGGAATTCGCTTCCGATATTGAGCGCTTATGTCATCTGGCGTTCTCCGGTAATTCGGAAGAGTTCGTCGAAAAAATAAAAATAGAGGCATTCATAGATGGCATACGTGATGGAGAGACAAAGCGTGCCCTAGTCATGTCACCCAGGAATACTTATGCCGAAACAGTCAGTAGTGCATTGACGTTTGAAGCCGCCAGTTTGATGTGTCGACCAATGCCACGGGTACGCCAACTAGAAACAGAAACAGCAGATCTGGTTGAAGCAGTGTGTCAGGCATTCAAATCTGTAGCGCAGCCGGAAGGAAGAACAACAGGTCGACGCGAAACCAAATTTAATGGTAAGTGCTTCATTTGCGACAAACGAGGGCATATAGCTCGTGATTGCAATCAATCGAGTATGAAGCCTAAAGGAAGAACAAGGAATAAACACAAAAATAAATTTACCGGTAAGTGCTTCATATGCCATCGAAGAGGACACATGGCGCGTAATTGTCGGCTACGACGCAAGCAACAAAGATCGAATTCACCAGGACAACGAAAGGAAGATCGTGATGTCATTCATCGTGGTAAAGCTGTTACTCCATATCATCGTACTTGCACCGTAGATAGTAAACATTGTTCTCGGGTAGGAAGCCAGAATCACATTGTTAACCTACGACTTACGAATGTATTATCGGAAGAGTCATGGACAACCGAACGAGTTCAAGAAGATCAACGGAACGACCCAGATCTCGCAAAGATTATGGAATACAAGGAGCAGGGCATACGTCCAGATTGGCAAGAAATGGCTAATGAGAGTCCAATAGCAAAGGCATACTGGGCGCAGTGGCAAAGCCTGCACTTACGAGACGGATGTTTATTCCGAACATGGGAAAGTGAAGATGGAAAAATCACTTATGATCTGCTAGTGGTACCCAAGGCAAGAATAAATGAAGTGATAGCTGAGTATCACAATGCCTCCAGTGGAGGGCATTTGGGAATCACCAAAACCGTCGAGAAAATAAAGAAACGATTTTATTGGGTTGGATGTCATGACCATGTCGCTGATTGGATTCGGAAGTGTAAGCAATGTGCAATGGCCAAAGGTCCCACTAAGAAAAGCCGAGGTAAGATGCACCAATACACCGTGGGTGCTCCATTTGAGCGAATTGCTATGGACATAGCTGGACCATTTCCAATAAGCAACGCAGGAAACAAGTATGTTCTGGTGGTTATAGATTACTTCAGTAAATGGCCTGAAGTATACCCCATTCCAAATCAAGAAGCTAGTACCGTTGCGGATGTATTCGTCAACCAATGGATTACTCGTTTTGGTGTACCGATGGAATTACACTCAGACCAAGGTCGAAATTTCGAATCAGTTGTATTCCAAGAGATATGCCGTATGCTGGGTATATACAAAACTCGTACAACACCTTTGCATCCACAATCTGATGGCATGGTAGAACGATTTAACCGTACCTTCGAGGAATATTTGAGAAAAGTCGTAGATAAATACCAAAGAGACTGGGATGTACATATACCAATGTTCCTCATGGCATATCGATGCGCACAACATGATACGACGGCTACTACACCGGCAATGGCAATTTTTGGAAACGAGTTAAGACTGCCAGCTGATTTAAAATTTGGAGTTGTAACACCAACGAGATCAACCGAAGGAAATTATACTAGCGAAAAGCGGGAACAGTTGGATGAAGTACATCAGTTCATCAGAGAGCGGTCGCAGATGATAAGCGATAAGATGAAGGCCAGGTATGACTTGAAAGCAAATTCAAAAGGGTTCTATGAAGGAGAGCTTGTAATGCTTCATAATCCACAACGAAAGAAAGGCCTGTCTCCTAAACTACAGACTCATTGGGAAGGACCATATGAGATTATAGCAAAGATAAATGACGTAGTGTATCGCATTCAACGTGCCTGGAATAAAAGAGCAAAGTTTAAAGTAGTGCACTTGGAGCGACTTGCGCTATATTGAGGGGAAGTATAAAAACTTGTTCGGGACGAACAAGGTTAAGAGGAGGGCAGTGTAACGAGTATCGATAGTTGATTACTCATCACTATTGTGACTGACTCTATTGGCAGCATCGAAACGAATGTCAACAAAAAGAAATAAGCGATAACCAGAACAAGCCAACGAGAAAGGAAGAGAAGAATCTCGATAAAGGAAGATTCTGGGGTGTTGCCAACAGAGTATAAATAGAGCCAGTGTTGAGTATTGACAATCAATCTAATTCCAAACGTGATTGCGAAAACATTGATACAGAGGCAAAAGTTGCAAGTACATTTAAGTGTTATAGTAAATAGTTGATTGTAAACAGAGTTGATTGTAAATAGAGATTATTAAATAAATTGTTGCTGTATATAGTTGTATAAAATAAGTGTTGCAGTTATCATTAACAGAATCCAGTGATCGAACAAGGTAATTCAAATAGAATTAAACGTTCACAGAATAAAATCGTAACAATATTGTAACGAGTATCGATAGTTGGTTACTCATCACTATTGTGACTGACACTATTGGCAGCATCGATATGAATGTCAACAAAAAGAAATAAAAGATAACCAGAACAAGCCAACGAGAAAGGAAGAGAAGAATCTCGATAAAGGAAGATTCTGGGGTGTTGCCAACAGAGTATAACGTGATTGCGAAAACATTGATACAGAGGCAAAAGTTGCAAGTACATAAGAGTGTTATTGTAAATAGTTGATTGTAAACAGAGTTGATTGTAAATAGAGATTATTAAATAAATTGTTGCTGTATATACTTGCATAGAATAAGTGTTGCAGTCATTATTAACAGAATCCAGTGATCGAACAAGGTAATTCAAATAGAATTAAACGCTCACAGAATAAAAACGTAACAATTGGTGTCAGAAGTGGGATTCTGTAAAGATGGTGAAAATTGACCAACTAAAAGTGGACCAGCTTAAAAAGCTGTTGGTAGAGATGAATCTATCGTCATCAGGTGCAAAGGCGGAACTGCTGGTGAGGCTGAGGCAAGCTATGGAGGCTAAGGGAATTAATGTAGATGAACATGAGTTCTTTGAGGAAGCCGATATACAAGCAGTTGTGCACGCTGAGGAAGAAAGCAAAATAGATTCGAGTGGTCAACTCATGGATTTCATGAAAACCATGATGCTGCAGCAACAACAACAGCTACAAAACATTCGGCTGAATTGCGTATGAAAATTCAAGAAGGTTCGTCTCGCCAAGAAAGCGTTATGGGAGAGTTCTAGAAGACAATTAACTACAAACTTCAAGAAATTTCTGGGGCTATTAATGAGAAAGTTGCAGAACTAAAAGAACATGTAGATGAAATTTCCGGAGCCGTTAATGAAAAGGTTACAGATCTGAAGGAACATGTTGATGATTTGGAAGATAAGTTCGAGAAATTACAGCATGATCTCAACCAACTAAAAATAAATGGACCAGCCACATCAGTGATTCGAGATTCAAGCACAATCAAACTAAAGGCACCAACATTTGACGGAAGCACGCCATTCAATATCTTCAAGCTTCAATTCGAGACAACAGCTTCGAAGAATCAATGGGATGATAGCGACAAGACTGCTGCTTTAATAGTCGCATTAAAAGGTAATGCTTCCGACGTGTTACAGATGATTCCAGAGAAAGATCGTGGTAGCTATCAGTCACTGATGGACACACTCCAGCGAAAATATGGAAATGAATACAAGAGTCAATTACATCGAGTGGAATTGAGATCGCGAGTGCAACGGAGTAACGAGAGCCTTCAGGAATTCGCTTCCGATATTGAGCGCTTGTCATCTAGCGTTCTCCGGTAATTCGGAAGAGTTCGTCGAAAAAATAAAAATAGAGGCATTCATAGATGGCATACGTCATGGAGAGACAAAGCGTGCCCTAGTCATGTCACCGAGGAATACTTATGCCGAAACAGTCAGTAGTGCCTTGACGTTTGAAGCCGCCAGTTTCATGTGTCGTCCAATGCCACGGGTACGCCAATTAGAAACAGAAACAGCAGATCTGGTTGAAGCAGTGCGTCAGGCAGTAAAATCAGTAGTTCAGCCTGAAGGAAAAACAACTAGTCGACGCGAAAACAAGTTTACTGGTAAGTGCTTCATTTGTGACAAACCAGGACACATGGCGCGTGACTGCCGTCTACGACGAAAGCGATCAAGATCGAATTCTCCAGGAAGACAAAAGAAGGAGAATAAGGTGGATAGTGATCGCTCCACTAACACAAATCTATCGTTAAACTAAATCGAGTCAGTTCAGCGGGGCGTGAACTGACTCCAACAGTGGGATGCCCCATCATTCACATTTCACAACTACAGCGTGTGCCAAGCAGCTTGACTATTGATGGAAAATTGGACAATATGGAATTCATGTTAACCCTGGATATTGGTGCATCACATTCGATAATCAAGAGCGATTTGGTAAAGAGGTTTGAGCCTTTAATGGGAATAAAATTGCGTACAGCAACGGGTGAGGATGCACAAATTCTGGGCAAGATAAAGAAACGAGTATCTGTTGGAAATTGCACATGGGAACATGAATTCATTGTGGCTGACATCATCGATGACGTAATAATTGGAGTTGATTTTATGATTGACAACGGATTTACGTTAGATTTAAATCAACGGATACTGCGCTATGCAAATGTCGAACTACCATTGAACATCGGTTACAAGCGTAGTGGGAACATCAAACGAGTACTGGCATGTCAACGCCAAGAGGTTCCAGCAAAATCAGAAGCGGTGATATGGGCACAGATGGATGTGGATACATGCAAGTTGTGGCTGGTGGAAGCAGATAAAGAAATAACGAATAAAAACATCATACTTGGTAGGACGTTAGTAGAACCTAAAGAAAATGGAATAGTACCGGTGCGAATTTTAAATCCAACTAATACATCTACAGTTGTAAAGAAAGGAATGGTGATTGGTCATTGCCAGGAAGTTACTGCAGTAGTAGACTGCGAAAAGGGTTCGTCGATAAAAAGTGGAAGATCAGGAACTGGCAAGGCGGAAATAAAAGCACAGATGGAGGAATGGGCAGGTGTGCTTACCAACCAGCAAAAAGAAAAGGCTTTACAACTATTGGAGAAGTACAGTTCAATCTTTTCTTCAAATGGAAAAACTGGAGGACGAACAACCATCGTGAAGCATCACATTGACACCGGTGATTCTAGACCAATTCGTCAAACACCACGACGAGTTCCATTGGCCAAAAGAGATGAAGCCATTAAGCTGATTTCCGATATGCAGAAACAAGGTGTTATTGAGCCATCAGCGAGTCCATGGAGTTCACCAGTTGTGCTGGTAAAGAAGAAGGATGGAAGTACTCGATTCTGTGTGGATTACAGAAAGCTAAATGATATTACGAAAAAAGACAGCTATCCACTGCCAAGAATCGATGACACTCTGGACACACTATCTGGTGCGAAGTGGTTCTCAACTCTTGATTTGCAAAGTGGCTACTGGCAAGTGGAACTTGGTAAGGAAGACAAAGAGAAAACAGCTTTCAGTATTGGCGATGGTCTATGGCAATTTACAGTCATGCCATTTGGTTTATGCAATGCGCCAGCTACTTTCGAACGTTTGATGGAGCGTGTACTCAGAGGACTACACTGGAAAACGTGCTTGGTGTACCTCGATGACATTATCGTGATGGGAAAAGATTTTAACGACCACCTGGAAAAGTTGAAAGAAGTATTTGAGCGTATACAATCAGCAGGGCTTAAACTGAATATGAAAAAGTGTTCACTTTTCAGGCGAGAAGTTAAATATCTTGGTCATAAAGTAACAACAGAAGGGGTACATACCGACGAGGAGAAAGTAGCAGCAGTATAAGAATGGCCTATTCCGTCGAATCTTCACGAGTTAAGAAGCTTCCTAGGCTTATGTACTTACTATAGAATATTTGTTCCTGGATTTGCAAATATCGCCAGCAGTCTGCATGAGTTGACAAGAAAGAACAAACCATTTGTGTGGAGCGAGAACCAACAGAAAGCATTCGAACAGCTGAAAAAAAACTCTGTTCAGCACCAGTATTAGCGTATCCAGTACGTGGTCAAAAGTTTGTGTTGGACACAGATGCGAGTGGCTATGGAATAGGTGGTGTGCTCTCTCAGATCATAGATGGGCAAGAAAAAGTAATAGCATACTACAGTAAAATCCTGTCGAAGCCAGAAAGAAACTATTGTGTCACTCGAAGAGAGTTGCTCTCAATACTGGAATGTGTAAAGTATTTCCATAAATACTTGTACGGTCAGTCATTTCATCTACGAACTGACCACTCAGCGCTAAGGTGGTTATTGCAATTTAAAAACCCAGAAGGACAATTGGCGCGCTGGATTGAAAGGCTGCAGAGTTATCATTTTACCATCGAACATCGTAAAGGAGGACATCACGGCAACGCGGATGCCCTATCTCGTCGTCCTTGCAAAATGGAATGTAAACATTGTTCTCGAGTGGAAAGCAAGGAGCACATTGTCGACGTACGACTTACGAATATATTGCCGGAAGAGTCATGGACCACCGAACGAGTGCAAGAAGATCAGCGGAACGACCCAGATATCGTAAAGATTATGGAATACAAGGAGCAGGGCATACGTCCAGATTGGCAAGAAATGGCTAATGTGAGTCCAATAGCAAAGGCATACTGGGCGCAGTGGCAAAGCCTGCACTTACGAGACGGATGTTTATTCCGAGGATGGGAAAGTGAGGATGGAAAAATCACTAATGATCTTCTAGTGGTACCCAAGGCGAGAATAAATGAAGTGATAGCTGAGTATCACAATGCCTCCAGTGGAGGGCATTTGGGAATCACCACAACCGTCGAGAAAATAAATAAACGATTCTATTAGGTTGGATGTCATGACCATGTCGCTGATTGGATTCGGAAGTGTAAGCAATGTGCATTGGCCAAATGTCCCACTAAGAAAAGTCGTGCTAAGATGCACCAATACATCGCGGGTGCTCCATTTGAGCGAATTGCTATGGACATAACTGGGCCATTTCCAATAAGCCGTGCAGGAAATAAGTATGTTCTGGTGGTCATAGATTACTTCAGTAAATGGCCTGAAGTATACCCCATTCCAAATCAAGAAGCTAGTACAGTTGCGGATGTATTCGTCAACCAATGGATTACTCGTTTTGGTGTACCGATGGAGTTACACTCAGTCCAAGGTCGAAATTACGAATCAGTTGTATTCCAAGAGATATGCCGTATGCTGGGTATATACAAAACTCGTACAACACCTTTGCATCCACAATCTGATGGCATGGTAGAACGATTTAACCGTACCTTGGAGGAATATTTGAGAAAAGTCGTAGATAAATATCAAAGAGACTGGGATGTACAAGGAAATTCAAATAGAATTAAACGCTCACAGAATAAAAACGTAACAATATGAATATTGCACAAAATTATACATTTTTATACCCTGCATAATGCAGTATGCAAGGTATATTCATTTCGGTCAGATATTTGTAACCACTTGAAGGAATCTCCGGAGATATAGAAAATTATAAATATTCGTGATCAGCGTAGCTTAAAATTTCGCTTAAACGATGTCCGTTCGTCCGTCCGTCTGTCCGTCACCTGGCTGGTTCGCACGATAACTTGAGTAAATATTGAGCTATTTTGACGAAATTTGGCATAAGTAACCTATGATCCAGAGTACGAGGGGATTGATATTGGGCATGATCGGTCAATAGCCACGCCCACACCAAGCATTCAAAACGACTAACCTCGGAATTTTCAAAATTTTTAACTTGCTATAACTCACTTAATATACCAACTGAGACAACAATATTTGGCACATTGAGATACATTATACTGCTGCATAACCTTGACAGAACTGGTCGAGCCACGCCTACTTTTTACAGTAGCTCCCATACGAAGTGTCTGTACTTCTTTTAAATTCAAACAGATGTAACTTCTACAATCTTCTGTCTAGAATAACCATAATTGACACTTAGATTAACATGGCAGTCGGAAATAATATGGCAAAAAATCAGATTGCCACGCCCACTTATTATTGGGGCTACCATACGAAGTTGCGAAAATTATAACAAATTTTAACCGCCATAACTTACAAACTATTCTGCGTAGAACAACCAGATTTAAGGTGTAGATTAGTATTGTAAGAGCAAATATACGGACAAGAAATGGGCCACCCACGCCCATTGTTTATAGTGGCTCCCATACAGAATGACTGAATTTCTTTTAAATTGAAATAGCTATAACTTCTGCATCCTTCTGTCTAGAACAATCATAATCAATATTTAGGTTAATATGGTAGTCGGAAAAAAATTTGGCAAAAAATCAACATGCCACGCCCACTTCTTAATGGGGCTACCATACAAAGTTGCGAAATTTAAAAAAAAATTTTAACCGCTATAACTTACGAACAATTTAACGTAGGACAACCAAATTTAAGGTGTGGATTAATATTGAAAAATTATATCTTAAAAATCTTCTTTAAATTATCCCTTTTAGAACCCTCATAACATACAAAGTACTTCGTCAAAGTCAACCATATTTCGGGTGTAAATTAATAGTATATGCCTAAATTGTTTCTCAATAACTGGCGAGCCACGCCTACTTCTTAATGTAGCTCCCTTACAAAGGAAATAAAAGAAAAATATGGAATTCGAGCAAACTTTTTATATATATATATCCACATATAATTTGGTCGGCCCTAGCCGACTGTAAGGTAATTTTTTACTATTTCTGCGTACTGATCTCTGTTTCTAGCCACATCCATAAGATTGCCAGCATTGTGTATTCCAGTCCAATTCCGAATCTTTCGTAACCATGAAAATTGTTTCCGGCCAATACCTCTTTTTCCTTCAATTTTCCCCTGTATAATTAATTGCATTAACTCATATTTGGTATACTGCTTAATGTGAAACAAGTAGGCTGTTTTTCTTCTCTTTACAGTTGCCAATAATTCTCGATCACAACGCATTCTTCTTAAAACTTCCTCATTGGTAACACGATCCGTCCATGATATCTTAAGGATTTTTTGAAAAAGCCATAATTCAAATTATTATTATTGTCTGCTATTTTCAAAGTCCAGGTTTCCGTAGCATAGAGCAGTATTGACCAAATATAACATTTTAAAAAAGCGAATTTTTGTTTTCATATTGAGGTCATGACTGTTAAATACTTTCCTGTACTTAAGTTGTGTCATCTGAATATCTTATATTGTTTATGTACCCTCCGTTTACTTTGACACCTTGGTCAATGCTATTTATTGAATCTTGAAATATTCTTCCTGAACATATGTTGAATAACAAGGGCGATAGAATGCACCCCTGTCTCCTTATAGGTAAAAAGATAAAAGGTAGACCTTAGCCAGTCTTTGAGATATTCTCCTGTGTCGTATATGTGGTTAAAAAGTTGGGCTTAAAGCTTCATGTTTGCATCATCTATCAATTTTAGGACATCGGAAGGTACCTCATCGAGACCGGTTGCTTTCTTGTTTTTCATTAATTGAATCGCCCTTTTGATTTCATCTTTAGTTATAAATTTGCCACTGGAACATGGTGGGAAACAAAGATGGTAGTTAGACCTATTATTATCTAAAAAAACCTTTTCAATATAAGTTTTCCATATATGTTTCATTTCATTTTTATCGAAAGTTATTTCGTTGTTGTCATTAATAAGGAAGGAGAGTGATTTTTTGCGGTAAATACCTGCAGTCTCTTTCAGTTTTTTGTGAAGGTTAAAGTCATCGTGTAATATTTGTAGTCGTTCTATTTCTTGGCATTCATTGTTTACCCAATCTGCTTTGACATTGCGAATCTTTCGTCTAAGTTCTCTATTTATTTCCAAATATAAGTCTTGGTTTTTGTTCTTAAAGTCACGACGCGTATTTAGCAATTCCAAAATTTCTTCTGTCATCCATTGACTTCATAATTCTGTTTTATACATTGCAATTGTCTCTTTTTCTATAAAATTAATTGTTTCCTTTAGTTCTTCCCATATATTTTCGAGGTTTTCTGTTGAAATATTACTTATGCGCTGATTAATTTTATTTACCATGAACATTTCATGCCGTCATATTTTAATTTTTCCAAATGAAGTTTTACTCTATGTTTTTCTTTACGAGTGGCAGTGAGCCTGATAGAAATTTTTCCCAAAAAAAGGTTATGACCAGAAGGAGCAACTGCCCCAGGATACGTTGAAACCTTTTTAACTGAGGAGCATAAACGGTTAATAATAAGAATAAAGTCTATTTGGTTTCTGATTATATTATTATCAGTATCGGACGGATATTTACATGTGTAGAGCCGTCTAGCAGGCAAGCTAAACAATGTGTTCGTAAATTTTAACTTTTGCTACTGGCAGAACTGAACTAGCCTGTTTTTTCTTTCATTTCTATCGGCGAGACCATATTGGCCTGTAATTCCTTTAACTTCTCCTCTTCCTACTTTTGCATTAAAATCGCCTGGAATAATATTTATTTCATGTTTCGTTGTTAGTTGCATAAGTTCGCCTAAAGACTCATAGAACGCATAGAAAGACTCAATTTCGTCGTCATTTTTGTCAACGGTACATATACTTGAATGATGTTGACATTAAGTGGCTTTGCATCATTGTTCTATCGGACTTTGGTATAAAACCGACTACACATTTTGCATGTTCTTTTTTCATTATAATGCCTACACCATTGCTATGATTTCTATTTTGAATGCCAGAGTAGTAAACTTTTGTATTTTGAACTCTCTACTATTGGGCCACCATATTTCGCTTATGCTAATAATATCGATGCTATATTTTTCCATTTCTAAGAATGTATTAGCAAGTTTTCCAGACTCGAATAAACTTCTGGTAATCCATGTTGCAATATTTAATGTTCGTTTTGTTTTACCTCCGGGAATTCTTAGGATCCTCGATTTGCTGGAGACTGAGGGCCATTGTTGTGGTTGTACTGTCATTGTTATATGATATTCTGGGAAATGTACTACAGTGGTTTCCCGTTGCCTTCTGAAGGGTTTGAAAAGTTTTCCATTTTTGTGCCCAGCCGCTCTGAGTAATTGCTTAAATATTACATTTCAAGAGAGACTAACTTGTTTCTATGTTTCCCCATACTTGCTGGGACACAGAAGATGTTAAACTGCCATCCAGGGTCATTCCTAGTTTTAGTCCAGGGGTGGTATTTTATTTCCCACCTACCCGATATTTCTACCGAGCTTTCCCCTATCCGTCAGTAGGGGACGCGTCCGATGGGAGACCAGAAACTCCACACGGTGGTTTAGTTGTATTTAATTTCATTACGTCATCATTAACGTGATGATTACGTTTCAGTCCTTGGCCCTTCTTTTATAATTTGATATTTATAAGCTTTCGTAACTTTCACTATTCCAGTTAGCTCGAAATATCGTTTGTGTGCATTAGTTTATAATTATCCAATACTAACATACAGTGGCTCACAGCTTATTTCGTACAGTGTATATATTTTTATGTACATGGCTGTAACATCGAAACTAAAAAACTTATCGATAAGTTTTGAATGTAGATGTCTGTGTATGTGTTTAGTAAACCTAATAAGAAAACGGGGAACCCCAAAAATTGTTCTTTTTGTCATGCAAGAAAGAAAAACTATTGATCAGCTGATTTTCAGCTCACATCTTATTTCGTACACAAACTTCAATGTAAGTAAGTTTCATTCTGCCGCGCAGTTACAAAGTTTTTTTGAATTGTATGAGTTTTTGGACCTTTTTAACTATTATAACAATTTTTATTATTATTATTTTAAATAGTTAAAGTGCTGTAAATTAAACATTTAGCGTTATGGGCGTCGTACAACGATGGAACAGCGTAAACTGGTAATTAACCATTTTAGGAAAGGTCAGAGTGTGCGAAAAATTGCTGAAATGACAAATTTAAGTGCCTCAACTCTCCAATACATCATTCAACGCTTCGTTCGCGAAAATCGGTTGGAGAACAAGGGCAGAGAAGCACCTAATAAGATTTTCAACGCATCAGACGAGCGTTATATTGTACGAAAAATTAAGAAAAATCCAAAGTTATCCGCTCCGAAGTTGGCTGCAGAGGTTCAGCGTGAAATAGGAAATCATCCAGTGCTGAAACTGTCCGACGTGTGCTGCGCAATCATGACTTGAACGGTCGAGTAGCCCGAAAGAAACCATTCATTTCAAAAATGAATATACAACGCCGACTTGACTCCGCCAAAGAGCATATTATTAAGACTCCTGCGTTCTGGAATACCGTTATTTTCGCGGATGAGTCTAAGTTTAATATTTTTGGTTCGGACGGAATGTCATATGTTTGGCGTAAAGCGAATACCGAGCTAAACAAGGAGAACCTTAAGCCCACAGTGAAGCATGGTGGCGGTAGCGTGATGGTTTGGGCCTGTATGTCAGCAGCCGGAGTAGGTGAATTGGTTTTTATTGAGGGGACAATGGACAAAATGAAGTACCTCGAGATTCTGAAAAACAATTTACTTCAAAGTGCAGACAAACTGGATTTGCGGAATGAATTTCGGTACTACCAAGATAATGACCCAAAACATAAATCTGGGATTGTGCAATCTTGGCTTATTTGGAACTGCCCACACTTGATGTCTCCACCACCACAGTCACCTGACATGAATGTGATTGAAAATCTTTGGTCTATTTTGGACAATAAAATAAGAACACACAAGATTTCTAATAAGCAAGACCTAAAGAAGGTACTGATGGAGGAATGGAAAAAAATCACACCAGACATCACTCAAAAATTGGTGGATTCAATGCCAAATAGACTCCAGGCTATCATTAACGCTAAGGGATGTCATACTAAATATTAAAATCAACTTACTTTGTTTTTAGTTTGAACTTAAAGAGACTGTACGAAATAAGCTGTGACATGAATTTTCCTATTTTATTCTTATTTTATTTTTTTATAGTGTCAAACACTAAAATTTTGAAAAAGTAAATTTTGGAAAATAAAAAACAAACCTTCCTTTCAAAAATGGCATTTATATTTTGTTCAAATTTTTGCTATATTAGGAATTACGACTGCAGCAATTTTTAAACTGTCACTGTACGAAATAAGCTGGGAGCCACTGTATGTCTCAGCCATGAAAAACAACTTCGTGATAGCGTAATTGGTTATGGAATAAATATGTAATTCTTTACCAGTTGAATTACATTTATCTGGTTATCAATTTTGCGGCCCTGGTACTAAACTTAAAAAGTGTTTAAATAGAGGTGATAAGGGTATAAAAGGGTATGTTTCTTGCAGAGAACGCGATATTGCTTACTCGCAAAACAAAGACTTGCATTTAAGACATATCGCAGATTAACGACTCGCTGAAAGAGATTGGGGAAGAGTAGCTTCAAAGGATAGTAGCATTGGTGAGAGGACAAGTGCTTGGCTTGTAACGAACGCGATTAAATCTAAAGTTAAAACCGGAATGGGTAATAACAAAAAACAAAACGTGCAACAAGTAGTACTAAATGTCCTAAAAAACTATTCTCTACTGCAGTTGCAAAGGCAGGTAAAGCTTTGAAACCTCAGAAACTTGATAGTGTTAAAAAAGCTGTGAAAATAATCAGAACAGTATCAGCACATAAAGTAATCAGTAATACATTAAAAGGAAACAAAGAGAATATCAATATTGCTAGAGTCATACAAATCCCTAAGGTTGTTGGATTTCTCTCCTTGGTACCAATCCTAACAGTCTTGGGTGTACTAGGTGGTTTAGCATCAGGAGGATTGGCTATCGTCAAAGCTGTCAACAGCGTCAAGGCTGCTGGAGAGCAGTTGAATGAAGCAAATCGTCATAATAAAACTATAGGATTTCTATGGGTAAATGTTTATATTTGAAACCATATCGGAAGGGGTGCGGCTCCTTTTATCGACCACAACCAAAAAAATTTTAAGTATGTTACCCAATAGAGCGCTCACTAAGAGAACAATGATTTATTTAAATTTTTTTATAGAAACAATTGAATCATCTAAAACTTTTAGAGATTCACCATATTTCAGTTTTTTTAAAATAACTTGTAATTTTTCAAATGCTTTAGGTCCTCGATGTGTTATCTTTGCAAAAGTTTCTGCATGAAACCGCCTTTCATCATCATAAGATAATCTACACTCGATTATATCTAGCATTACCTGTGTAATGCTAGATATAATCGCTGATAGCTGATAAATGTTTGTAATTTGTTAACTGGGTAAATTGTTCACTATTTCTTAAAATCCCTTATTGATGTAAATTGTCCATGATTGTTATTGATAACTGATTGATGCTTACTTTTTGACTAACTCCGATTATCAGTCCCTCAATCTCTCATATGGGACATTTGATGTTGTATATTTCTTTACATCCTTTTCTTCACTGTCTCACTCTTTTGGATAACAGTATTGTTTTTTCTTCTTCCATTTATATATGACCATCTTTGATACTGTTACTACTGATATCACTACAATTTGAAGTATTCACATCATCCATTGTCTTCTTCTTAAAGAGTCAAACTAGGCTAAAAAATATTATTATATTTGTTTGCTCAAAGTGAAGTTAAAAACAAAACAAACAAATGTATCGACTATAAGCACACTAACTCTAAGTATAAACATTAATAAAACTATTTTTTGCATAATATTGTGAAATTATTTTTGCATAATATTGTAACGAGTATCGATAGTTGGTTACTCATCACTATTGTGACTGACACTATTGGCAGCATCGACATGAATGTCAACAAAAAGAAATAAACGATAACCAGAACAAGCCAACGAGAAAGGAAGAGAAGAATCTCGATAAAGGAAGATTCTGGGGTGTTGCCAACAGAGTATAACGTGATTGCGAAAACATTGATACAGAGGAAAAAGTTGCAAGTACATTAGAGTGTTATTGTAAATAGTTGATTGTAAACAGTGTTGATAGAGATTATTAAATAAATTGTTGCTGTATATAGTTGTATAAAATAAGTGTTGCAGTTATCATTAACAGAATCCAGTAATCGAACAAGGTAATTCAAATAGAATTAAACGTTCACAGAATAAAAACGTAACAATTGGTGTCAGAAGTGGGATTCTGTAAAGATGGTGAAAATTGACCAATTAAAAGTGGACCAGCTTAAAAAGCTGTTGGTAGAGATGAATCTATCGTCATCAGGTGCAAAGGCGGAACTGCTGGTGAGGCTGAGGCAAGCTATGGAGGCTAAGGGAATTAATGTAGAAGAACATGAGTTCTTCGAGGAAGCCGATATACAAGCAGTTGTGCACGCTGAGGAAGAGAGCAAAATAGATTCGAGTGGTCAACTCATGGAGTTCATGAAAACCATGATACAACAGCAGCAACAACAGCTACAAGAAAATGCGTCTCGCATTGACTCCAAGCTTCAAGAACATTCGGCTCGCCAAGAGGGCGTTATTAGTGAATTGCGTATGGAAATCCAAGAAGGTTCGTCTCGCCAAGAAAACTTCATTGGAGAATTCCAGAAGACAATTAACTACAAACTTCAAGAAATTTCTGGGGCTATTAATGAGAAAGTTGCAGAACTAAAAGAACATGTAGATGAAATTTCCGGAGCCGTTAATGAAAAGGTTACAGATCTGAAGGAACATGTAGATGATTTGGAAGATAAGTTCGAGAAATTACAGCACGATCTCAACTTCAGCGGGGCGTGAACTGACTCCAACAGTGGGATGCCCCATCATTCACATTTCACAACTACAGCATGTGCCAAGCAGCTTGACTATTGATGGAAAATTGGACAATATGGAATTCATGTTAACTCTGGACACTGGTGCATCACATTCTATAATCAAGAGCGATTTGGTAAAGAGGTTTGAGCCTTTAATGGGAATAAAATTGCGTACAGCAACGGGTGAGGATGCACAAATTCTGGGCAAGATAAAGAAACGAGTATCTATTGGAAATTGCACATGGGAACATGAATTCATTGTGGCCGACATCATCGATGACGTAATAATTGGTGTTGATTTTATGATTGGCAACGGATTTACGTTAGATTTAAATCAACGGATACTGCGCTATGCAAATGTCGAACTACCATTGAACATCGGTTGCAAGCGTAGTGGGAACATCAAACGAGCACTGGCATGTCAACGTCAAGAGGTTCCAGCAAAATCAGAAGCTGTGATATGGGCACAGATGAATGTGGATGATGGGACAGGCAAGTTGTGGTTAGTAGAAGCAGATAAAGAAATACAAAATAAAAACATCATACTTGGTAGGACGTTAGTGGAACCTAAAGAAAATGGAATAGTACCGGTGCGAGTATTAAATCCAACTAATACATCTACAGTTGTGAAGAAAGGAATGGTGATTGGTCATTGCCAGGAAGTTACTGCCATAGTAGACTGCGAAAAGGGTTCGTCGATAAAAAGTGGAAGATCAGGAACTGGCAAGGCGGAAATAAAAGCACAGATGGAGGAATGGGCAGGTGTGCTTACCAACCAGCAAAAAGAAAAGGCTTTACAACTATTGGAGAAGTACAGTTCAATCTTTTCTTCAAATGGAAAAACTGGAGGACGAACAACCATCGTGAAGCATCACATTGACACCGGTGATTCTAGACCAATTCGTCAAACACCACGACGAGTTCCATTGGCCAAAAGAGATGAAGCCATTAAGCTGATTTCCGATATGCAGAAACAAGGTGTTATTGAACCATCAGCGAGTCCATGGAGTTCACCAGTTGTGCTGGTAAAGAAGAAGGATGGAAGTACTCGATTCTGTGTGGATTACAGAAAGCTAAATGATATTACGAAAAAAGACAGCTATCCACTGCCAAGAATCGATGACACTCTGGACACACTATCTGGTGCGAAGTGGTTCTCAACTCTTGATTTGCAAAGTGGCTACTGGCAAGTGGAACTTGGTAAGGAAGACAAAGAGAAAACAGCTTTCAGTATTGGCGATGGTCTATGGCAATTTACAGTCATGCCATTTGGTTTATGCAATGCGCCAGCTACTTTCGAACGTTTGATGGAGCGTGTACTCAGAGGACTACACTGGAAAACGTGCTTGGTGTACCTCGATGACATTATCGTGATGGGAAAAGATTTTAACGACCACCTGGAAAAGTTGAAAGAAGTATTTGAGCGTATACAATCAGCAGGGCTTAAACTGAATATGAAAAAGTGTTCACTCTTCAGGCAAGAAGTTAAATATCTTGGTCATAAAGTAACAACAGAAGGGGTACATACCGACGAGGAGAAAGTAGCAGCAGTTCAAGAATGGCCTATTCCGTCGAATCTTCACGAGTTAAGAAGCTTCCTAGGCTTATGTACTTACTATAGAATATTTATTCCTGGATTTGCAAACATCGCCAGCAGTGTGCATGAGTTGACAAGAAAGAACAAACCATTTGTGTGGGGCGAGGACCAACAGAAAGCATTCGAACAGCTGAAAGAAAAACTCTGTTCAGCACCAATATTAGCGTATCCAGTACCTGGTCAAAAGTTTGTGTTGGACACAGATGCGAGTGGCTATGGAATAGGTGGTGTGCTCTTTCAGATCATAGATGGGCAAAAAAAAGTAATAGCATACTACAGTAAAATCCTGTCGAAGCCAGAAAGAAATTACTGTGTCACACGAAGAAAGTTGCTCTCAATACTGGAATGTGTAAAGTATTTCCATAAATACTTGTACGGTCAGTCATTTCATCTACGAACTGACCACTCAGCGCTAAGGTGGTTATTGCAATTTAAAAACCCAGAAGGACAATTGGCGCGCTCGAACATCGAACATCGTAAAGGAGGACATCACGGCAACGCGGATGCTCTATCTCGTCGTCCTTGCAAAATGGAATGTAAACATTGTTCTCGAGTGGAAAGGAAGGAGCACATTGTCGACATACGACTTACGAATATATTGCCGGAAGAGTCATGGACCACCGAACGAGTGCAAGAAGATCAGCGGAACGACCCAGATCTCGTAAAGATTATGGAATACAAGGAGCAGGGCATACGTCCAGATTGGCAAGAAATGGCTAATGAGAGTCCAATAGCAAAGGCATACTGGGCGCAGTGGCAAAGCCTGCACTTACGAGACGGATGTTTATTCCGAGGATGGGAAAGTGAGGATGGAAAAATCACTAATGATCTTCTAGTGGTACCCAAGGCGAGAATAAATGAAGTGATAGCTGAGTATCACAATGCCTCCAGTGGAGGGCATTTGGGAATCACCACAACCGTCGAGAAAATAAATAAACGATTCTATTAGGTTGGATGTCATGACCATGTCGCTGATTGGATTTGGAAGTGTAAGCAATGTGCAATGGCCAAAGGTCCCACTAAGAAAAGTCGTGCTAAGATGCACCAATACATCGCGGGTGCTCCATTTGAGCGAATTGCTATGGACATAACTGGGCCATTTCCAATAAGCAATGCAGGAAATAAGTATGTTCTGGTGGTCATAGATTACTTCAGTAAATGGCCTGAAGAATACCCCATTCCAAATCAAGAAGCTAGTACAGTTGCGGATATATTCGTCAACCAATGGATTACTCGTTTTGGTGTACCGATGGAGTTACACTCAGTCCAAGGTCGAAATTACGAATCAGTTGTATTCCAAGAGATATGCCGTATGCTGGGTATATACAAAACTCGTACAACACCTTTGCATCTACAATCTGATGGCATGGTAGAACGATTTAACCGTACCTTGGAGGAATATTTGAGAAAAGTCGTAGATAAATACCAAAGAGACTGGGATGTACATATACCAATGTTCCTCATGGCATATCGATGCGCACAACATGATACGAAGGCTACTACACCGGCAATGGCAATTTTTGGAAACGAGTTAAGACTGCCAGCTGATTTAAAATTTGGAGTTGTAACACCAACGAGATCAACCGAAGGAAATTATACTAGCGAAAAGCGGGAACAGTTGGATGAAGTACATCAGTTCATCAGAGAGCCGTCGCAGATGATAAGCGATAAGATGAAGGCCAGGTATGACTTGAAAGCAAATTCAAAAGGGTTCTATGAAGGAGAGCTTGTAATGCTTCATAATCCACAACGAAAGAAAGGCCTGTCTCCTAAACTACAGACTCATTGGGAAGGACCATATGAGATTATAGCAAAGATAAATGACGTAGTGTATCGTATTCAACGTGCCTGGAATAAAAGAACAAAGTTTAAAGTAGTGCACTTGGAGCGACTTGCGCCATATCGAGGGGAAGTATAAAAACTTGTTCGGGACGAACAAGGTTAAGAGGAGGGCAGTGTAACGAGTATCGATAGTTGGTTACTCATCACTATTGTGACTGACACTATTGGCAGCATCGACATGAATGTCAACAAAAAGAAATAAGCGATAACCAGAACAAGCCAACGAGAAAGGAAGAGAAGAATCTCGATAAAGGAAGATTCTGGGGTGTTGCCAACAGAGTATAAATAGAGCCAGTGTTGAGCAGTGAGAATCAATCTAATTCCGAACGTGATTGCGAAAACATTGATACAGAGGCAAAAGTTGCAAGTACATTTAAGTGTTATAGTAAATAGTTGATTGTAAACAGTGTTGATTGTAAATAGAGATTATTAAATAAATTGTTGCTGTATATAGTTGTATAAAATAAGTGTTGCAGTTATCATTAACAGAATCCAGTGATCGAACAAGGTAATTCAAATAGAATTAAACGTTTACAGAATAAAAACGTAACAATATTATGAAACTATTGTTATTATTGTTGTGGGTGCCGTAGATCAGTGGTTAGTGTGTTCGCCTTCTGATCTGTAGGTCGTTATTCAATCCCCGGCTGATGCATAACAAATTTAATATCGATAAGATTTTTCTTTCGAATGGTACCCACCTGTCGGCAAGCAATTGGCAATTCTTCCGACAGTAACAACTTGCCATGAAAAAGCTTCTTAAAAACTCTGTGACAAAGCTCAGAAAAAGTGATGTGACAAGTGTTCTGCCGTTCGGAACCGGCTAAAATAAGTAGGTCCCTTCTAATACTGTCCAAATTTAAGACGCACAACAGTAATGGAAGAGAAGCTCGGCCAAATGAGCCCTTTGGGGTTTTAAGTGCCGCATATTTATTTATTTATTTTATTGTTATATAATATTGTGAAATCTAAAAGAATCAACAAAAATCGGGTGACCCTAATAACAAGCATATATAATTTTTTTTTATCTTCATACATACTAGCGATAAGCATATATACTTGTACATTACTAATAATACATTACCTACCGCAGTAACAAACTCATATCTATATTTTTTTTATGGACCTAAAAAAAATTGAAGAGAAGCTCTGCCAATGAGTCCTTTGGGGCTTTAAGTGCCACATATTTATTTTTTTTTTTAAAAAAAATTGTATATATCTAAATAGTCTGACATATATGTATGTCACCTTTAGCTATAGCTATAATCAGATACACATACATGCATACATACATACACACGTATATGCACATAAAAACAATAAATATCTAAATAGTTCGGCAAATACTATATATACCATCCTTAACTACAGCTATGACCATACATACATACATTCATACGTATATCCACTTGCTATACCAACAACATAGCTTATAAGCTAAGCCTAAGCAATAGCATTCTAATCTACTACAACATGTAGTTGCTTGCTACGATTATGCTCTCGTGATAAATCAACTGGCTCATTCTCAATCTATCGATCCTCATTTAAGAGGGTATTCTGGTCTAGAAAATTGAACAAGTCGATTTTTTTTTACATACATACATACATAAGCTTAGACTTTCAAAAATATGCTCTTAAAAGGATTTTTCAAAATTCAAATTATTTTGGGAGATACACCGAGCGGAGTGATCACACAATGGACGGCAGATGTTACCGGGTGACTTGAGGATTCATTCTTTCCAGAAATTCTTTTATATCCGACACGAGTTCTTTATAAATATATATATATATATATATATATATATATATATATATATATATATATATATATATATATATATATATACATATATACATATATACATACATATTGTAACGAGTATCGATAGTTGATTACTCATCACTATTGTGACTGACTCTATTGGCAGCATCGAAACGAATGTCAACAAAAAGAAATAAGCGATAACCAGAACAAGCCAACGAGAAAGGAAGAGAAGAATCTCGACAAAGGAAGATTCTGGGGTGTTGCCAACAGAGTATAAATAGAGCCAGTGTTGAGTATTGACATTCAATCTAATTCCAAACGTGATTGCGAAAACATTGATACAGAGGCAAAAGTTGCAAGTACATTAGAGTGTTATTGTAAATAGTTGATTGTAAACAGAGTTGATTGTAAATAGAGATTATTAAATAAATTGTTGCTGTATATAGTTGTATAAAATAAGTGTTGCAGTTATCATTAACAGAATCCAGTGATCGAACAAGGTAATTCAAATAGAATTAAACGTTCACAGAATAAAAACGTAACAATTGGTGTCAGAAGTGGGATTCTGTAAAAATGGTGAAAATTGACCAACTAAAAGTGGACCAGCTTAAAAAGCTGTTGGTAGAGATGAATCTATCGTCATCAGGTGCAAAGGCGGAACTGCTGGTGAGGCTGAGGAAAGCCATGGAGGCTAAGGGAATTAATGTAGAAGAACATGAGTTCTTTGAGGAAGACGATATACATGCAGTTGTGCACGCCGAGGAAGAGAGTAAGGTAGATTCGAGTGGTCAACTCATGGAATTTATGAAATCCATGATGCAACAGCAGCAGCAGCAACTGCAAGGAATTAATGCGAAGTTACAAGAACATTCGGCTGAATTGCGTACGGAAATTCAAGGAAATGCGTCTCGCATTGACTCCAAGTTTCAAGAACATTCGGTACGTCAAGAAAACGCTATGGGAGAATTCCAGAAAACAATTGACTCCAAGCTTCAAGAACATTCGGCTCATCAAGAACATGTCATCGAAAAACTACAAAAGGGAATTGAGATTAGATATCAGGAAATTTCCGGAGCTATTAATGACAAAGTCACAGAGCTGAAAGAACATGTGGATGATTTGGATGATAAGCTGAAGGAACATGTAGACAGACATGATGACTTGGAAGAAAAGCTTGAGAAATTAGAGCGCGAACTTAATAAAATAAAAATAAGTGGAGCAACCACATCAGTGATAAGAGAGTCAACTACAATTAAACTAAAGCCACCAATATTTGACGGAAGCACGCCATTCAACATCTTCAAGCTTCAATTCGAGACAACAGCTTCGAAGAATCAATGGGATGACAGCGACAAGACTGCTGCTTTAATAGTCGCATTAAAAGGTAATGCTTCCGAAGTGTTACAGATGATTCCAGAGAAAGATCGGGGTAGCTACCAATCACTGATGGACACACTCCAGCGAAAATATGGAAATGAATACAAGAGTCAATTACATCGAGTTGAATTGAGATCGCGAGTGCAACGGAGTAATGAGAGCCTTCAGGAATTCGCTTCCGATATTGAGCGCTTATGTCATCTAGCGTTCTCCGGTAATTCGGAAGAGTTCGTCGAAAAAATAAAAATAGAGGCATTCATAGATGGCATACGTGATGGAGAGACAAAGCGTGCCCTAGTCATGTCACCAAGGAATACTTATGCCGAAACAGTCAGTAGTGCCTTGACGTTTGAAGCCGCCAGTTTGATGTGTCGACCAATGCCACGGGTACGCCAACTAGAAACAGAAACAGCAGATCTGGTTGAAGCAGTGTGTCAGGCATTCAAATCTGTAGTGCAGCCTGAAGGAAGAACAACAGGTCGACGCGAAATCAAATTTACTGGTAAGTGCTTTATTTGCGACAAACGAGGGCATATAGCTCGTGATTGCAATCAATCGAGTATGAAGCCTAAAGGAAGAACAAGGAATCAACACAAAAATAAATTTACCGGTAAGTGCTTCATATGCCATCGAAGAGGACACATGGCGCGTAATTGTCGGCTACGATGCAAGCAACAAAGATCGAATTCACCAGGACAACGAAAGGAAGATCGTGATGTCATTCATCGTAGTAAAGCTGTTACTCCATATCATCGTATTTGCACCGTAGATAGTAAACATTGTTCTCGGGTAGGAAGCCAGAATCACATTGTTAAGCTACGACTTACGAATGTATTGTCGGAAGAGTCATGGAAAACCGAACGAGTTCAAGAAGATCAGCGGAACGACCCAGATCTCGCAAAGATTATGGAATATAAGGAGCAGGGCATACGTCCAGATTGTCAAGAAATGGCTAATGAGAGTCCAATAACGAAGGCATACTGGGCGCAGTGGCAAAGCCTGCACTTACGAGACGGATGTTTATTCCGAACATGGGAAAGTGAAGATGGAAAAATCACTTATGATCTGCTGGTGGTACCCAAGGCAAGAATAAATGAAGTGATAGCTGAGTATCACAATGCCTCCAGTGGAGGTCATTTGGGAATCACCAAAACCGTCGAGAAAATAAAGAAACGATTTTATTGGGTTGGATGTCATGACCATGTCGCTGATTGGATTCGGAAATGTAAGCAATGTGCAATGGCCAAAGGTCCCACTAAGAAAAGTCGAGGTAAGATGCACCAATACACCGTGGGTGTTCCATTCGAGCGAATTGCTATGGACATAGCTGGACCATTTCCAATAAGCAACGCAGGAAACAGGTATGTTCTGGTGGTTATAGATTACTTCAGTAAATGGCCTGAAGTATACTCCATTCCAAATCAAGAAGCTAGTACAGTTGCGGATGTATTCGTCAACCAATGGATTACTCGTTTTGGTGTACCGATGGAGTTACACTCAGACCAAGGTCGAAATTTCGAATCAGTTGTATTCCAAGAGATATGCCGTATGCTGGGTATATACAAAACTCGTACAACACCTTTGCATCCACAATCTGATGGCATGGTAGAACGATTTAACCGTACCTTGGAGGAATATTTGAGAAAAGTCGTAGATAAATACCAAAGAGACTGGGATGTACATATACCAATGTTCCTCATGGCATATCGATGCGCACAACATGATACGACGGCTACTACACCGGCAATGGCAATTTTTGGAAACGAGTTAAGACTGCCAGCTGATTTAAAATTTGGAGTCGTAACACCAACGAGATCAACCGAAGGTAATTATACTAGCGAAAAGCGGGAACAGTTGGATGAAGTACATCGGTTCATCAGAGAGCGGTCGCAGATGATAAGCGATAAGATGAAGGCCAGGTATGACTTGAAAGCAAATTCAAAAGGGTTCTATGAAGGAGAGCTTGTAATGCTTCATAATCCACAACGAAAGAAAGGCCTGTCTCCTAAACTACAGACTCATTGGGAAGGACCATATGAGATTATAGCAAAGATAAATGACGTAGTGTATCGCATTCAACGTGCCTGGAATAAAAGAGCAAAGTTTAAAGTAGTGCACTTGGAGCGACTTGCGCCATATCGAGGGGAAGTATAAAAACTTGTTCGGGACGAACAAGGTTAAGAGGAGGGCAGTGTAACGAGTATCGATAGTTGATTACTCATCACTATTGTGACTGACACTATTGGCAGCATCGACATGAATGTCAACAAAAAGAAATAAGCGATAACCAGAACAAGCCAACGAGAAAGGAAGAGAAGAATCTCGATAAAGGAAGATTCTGGGGTGTTGCCAACAGAGTATAAATAGAGCCAGTGTTGAGCAGTGAGAATCAATCTAATTCCGAACGTGATTGCGAAAACATTGATACAGAGGCAAAAGTTGCAAGTACATTTAAGTGTTATAGTAAATAGTTGATTGTAAACAGTGTTGATTGTAAATAGAGATTATTAAATAAATTGTTGCTGTATATAGTTGTATAAAATAAGTGTTGCAGTTATCATTAACAGAATCCAGTGATCGAACAAGGTAATTCAAATAGAATTAAACGTTCACAGAATAAAAACGTAACAATATATATATATATGCAGTGAGCGACAAAAGTCTACGTACGGCGACCATTTCTGCTATCTGACATGTCCAAAAGCATAATGAAAAGAAGTAATGATGCAATTTTGTTTTAAATATGTTTTTTTTATTACATAGCAAAAATTATCTTATTTCATTAAAAACTTAACAAGTTATTAACATAAAACGAAAAAAATTCAATGACAAAAGTCTACGTACGATTTGAAAATCAAAAGGAAATACTTTGATAAGGCACTAAAAGTTAAAATAAGTCGTCGTTTAATATTTGGTTGAGCATCTATAACTGCTTGCAAACGTCGGGGCATTGAAACGACTAAATTTTCGATTTCAAAGGCCGTTATTTGTTGCCATTCCTGTTGCAGCTTCTCTTTTAGTACTAGAGCACTAGTAATGTGATGTTTCCGTATCTTCCGCTCCAAAAGCTCCCAAACGTGTTCAATAATATTTAAGTCTGGGCTTTGAGGAGGTGAATACAGTTGTCGTGGAGCGTAGTAAAGCAGCCAGTCCTTCACGATGTGGGCGGTATGTTTTAGATCGCTATCCTGTTGGAAGATCCAACTCTCACCAAGGCATCGTTTATCAACCGATGCTTTTAAGTTTTGTTTCAAAATAGATTTATATTGAAAGCGATCCATATTACCCTCCACAAATACCAAATTTCCAACTCCAGATGCAGCGACAGCGCCCCAAACCATTACACTCCCACCGCCATGCTTCACCGTAGGAACTAAGTGTTTCGGGTTCATTGCGGTATTTGGTTTTCTCCAAATTTTGGCTCTACCGTCACTTCCAAATAAATTGTATTTTGACTCATCTGTAAATAATACTCGTTTCCAGAAATCAATTCCCTTGTCTAAATGTTTTTGCGCGAATTCCAAACGAAGTTTGCGATTTTTTTCACTTATATACGGTTTCCTACGCGGAGTTCTGCTGTGAAACCCATTATTATTCAAGGCTCTTTGAACTGTTCGTGGATGCACATTTGTATTTGACCTAGTTGCTAGCTCTGCGGCCAACTTAGTGCCTGCCACTTTCGGATTTTGATCCACTTCTTTCAAAATGAACGATACATCTCTGCGACTCAGCTTCTTTGGGCGACCACTACGCTGTTTATTTTCAAGACTATTCGTTTTTTTGTAGTTATTGAATATTGTTTGAACTGTTGATTTTGTTAAATTTAATAAGCTTGATATTTCACCATACGATTTGTTTTCATTTCTATACTTTACTACTAAGTTTCGCAAAATCAATTGACATTTCTTTACGGGAAGCCATTGTCACAACCACGAACTTCTGGAAACAGCCAAAATACAACTAAATGCAATCCAAGTATGTCTATTACCAAGCAAAACAGCAAAATGTAACTAGCGGTACTTTCCCGTTATTGCGCCGCAACACACAACAAAAAAGAAGCGTGGAATGCGCGCCGTATGTAGACTTTTGTCATTGAATTTTTTTCGTTTTATGTTAATAACTTGTTAAGTTTTTAATGAAATAAGATAATTTTTGCTATGTAATGATAAAAACATATTTAAAACAAAATTGCATCATTACATCTTTTCATTATGCTTTTGGACATGTCAGATAGCCGAAATGGTCGCCGTATGTAGACTTTTGTCGCTCACTGTATATATATGTATGTATATAATACATGTGTTGTTATCTGAGTTATTCTACTGGAATCATTCTCAAACTTCAAACGCGTTTTTGTCAAAACTCCTTTTGTTGAAATTTTGTGAGAATCTTCTTTATACATCTTTTTATCACCTGGACCTTGGACTTTGAAAAATTTTAATTCTAAGTATTTTTAAAAAATTCGTAAAGGTCGAAAAACAGGGGTAAAAAAAAATTTTTTTTTCAAGTGGACGCCATTTTGTGAATTTTTTTTTTTTTGCCGAGGTCCAAGAGATAGCGACATCTTTACTGATTGAGAATTTTTTTTATTTGTTTGATTTAGATCACTACAAGGGTTGGAATCATGTCAACCAGGGAGCACCGTTTGACTGGCAACCCCCACTTTACCGGCCTGTCATTGGATGAATTTTTAACTTTAAAAATCAATAAATATTATATAAAAAAATGGATAGTAAAAATGTTTTTAATTTTTTTTTTATCCTAGTTTGAAAAATACCAAAAAAGTAGGGCTCTAGACCAGAATACCCCCTTAAACCACACCCGGACAAGAAAAGAACAAGACAAAAAACATACGTCACTAACCTATGATATTACCTACCTCAATAACAAACTCACTTCAATAAACAGCCCAGCATATGTGTCACCCTTATAGCTATGACCATACACACATACACACATCCAGATATACCCACTATACGAACCACATAGCTGATAAGCTAAGCATAAGCAGCAGTATTCTATACACTACAATGAAACTTTCATACATTATTACTTGTTACGATCATGCTTGCCTGCTATTCATAAGCGTGATGCTAATGGGTAACATTACGTTTCATCCACACCCACGTTCCACACGATCAAGTCTAATTTAATTACCATTCGACCCGCTATTTTTTAACAATAATTGGGAAAATGTGTGAAACAAAGTTCTTTGTGAAGAAGAAATGTCCGTGTGTATCCACAACAACAACTACAACAACCATACCGCCAACAACGCATCAAGCCCACCGGCATTCACTCACTCTCCTCTGAATATTGGTCTTTCGAGCCAGATAGGCTCGCAACGGTTGGTAAGACACAATCTTTCATCAGAACACGAAATTACATGTACGTATCATTTCCGTAACCCAACCAAAGATATGTGTACATGTGCTTTTATATATAATCCCTATATATAAAAGAACATCCGACATATCACGACCCGCATACACCTCTCTTCTAAAAACATTTGCCTCTTGGTTTGCCAAAGAAAGAACAAAGCTACATACAAATACACTTCTCCAATACAAATGCTTTTTCCCATCACGAAAACTGATATCGGCAATAACATCAAAATATAAAAAATATTTGTTTGGCAGTGCAATAACAATTGTATTGCATACATATTGCATTTTTTCTTTATAACTTTGCATTGTATATTTTCAAAATAACCGCCTTATTTTTTGTACAAATGCACATGCGATTACTTGTTGTTGTTGTTGTTGACACTTGTTGGTTCATGCGAATCCCTAAACAACCAACAACAAGTACTCAAAGCAAGCAATAAAGGTATTAGGTCATACATAGGTAACAATAAAAGGCATTGATTTATCTCGGCCTATGTATCTGTATTTGATAACAAATATGTTATAACGGTAGTGTGTATTGTTGCTAAATTTCTCTCTCCCAATTATTGTTTTGCATATGTACCTACAATAGCAACAAAATATAATTTCATTAGCTGGTGTTTTTTGTACAAGCAATATAATTGCAATAATAATTGTACACTATCTTTTCTATTGAAAAATATCTAGTGAGAAAAAGAGTCACTCTCGACCCTAAGTTGCTACAGTGCTAACAAATATAAAATAATTGATTGCTTTGTGCAAGATAATACAGTAAAAGTTTAAGGAAGTAGTATACAGTGGGGTTGACAAACGATTATTCGGTCCCGAGCGAATGTAATATACACATCGCTAACGCGTATTCTAAACGTAAATATCACCACGGCTCATTAAAATTGAGTAATTTTATTGACTGTGAATTAATTTATTATACATCTCCCAACGACAATTCCCGAATTTAGCGGAACCGGATATGAACTTAAAATAAATTCAATATCATACTCTCATAAGTGTGTCCACTGGTTCCACTTAACTTTACTGAGGAAGACTACGTCATTTAGATTAATCTCTTGCCAGACACATTTCGGCAACCAATCTTGTAATTTGTGAGAGCATATTTGTCGTATTTAAATGTATCTCGCACTTTTCTCCTACAAATTCTACAAATTACCATTAAAATGTCAGCTCTAGATTTCTTCAGAGCTACCGCGGAAGAAATTATTGAATTTCATGGCTATATTCATGCCCCTTAAGTCCCGTGGCGAAGCACACAGTATCATTAAGTCAACTCCATTGACTAACGATGGCTTCTCGATAGCGTGGTAATATTTGGAAAAACGCTATGAGAATAAGCGTACTCTTAGAAACATACAGTTCAAATCATTCTTGAATTTGTAACCGATCGAATTGAAACCGGCCCGCATTTAAAGCGCTTACAGCGCACAGTAAATGACTGCATCACGCATTTGAAGCTCCTGCAGATTGACATAAGTCACAGGACGCCATTTTTGTGTATTTCTGTTCCACAAAACTTCCACAAATATACCACCTTATGTCTTTGGGAGCATTCAATAAAAAACAAGCGAGATATTCCAAACGGTGTGACGGGTTTCTTATGGAACGCTATCAGACTCTTGAATCAGTAACAGATATTCGGCTATTCAGCCAACTAGCGAACCGTCTACCTAGTCGATTCGACCCACCCCTGCCGTCCTCCAGATCTAAAGTGTATTCGAGAAATATAAACGCATATCACTCCAGCGTCACTACTCGCGAATGTACACCCCCTCCGAAATTGCCGCGAATTCGTTAAATTACCATTGAACAACCGTTTCAATGTAGTCAGAAAGAACAAATTGTGCACAAATTGTTTTGCAAATCCCCATGACTACAAAAACTGTAATATTGTGTTCTCGTGTTCCTCATGTAGGAAGAGGTATCACGCGTTGCTTCAAAAAATGCAAAATACTCCCAATACTAATCGCCAATTAGTTACGGCAACAACTCCAACCACGACAACAGTAGAATTATCTATTAACTGCAATAAAGCTTTAGATAATGCGTCCATTACGATTTCCCGTAGAACGATTTTATCATTTCATAATAAAAACATTTTCAAAAAACTCTCCTGTTCGTCTCGCGATGTTCAATACCGTACAGATCAGACACAAGTGTATAGTCGACAACATCTGAAATATCTCATTATCTCCCTTGCAACAACTCAGAAAATTAATTCACCCGACCTTACGATCATAAATACAGGCTGCCTATTATGCAGAGGCATGCATACACTGCGACGAGATATAAAGTTCTCCAAAGTAACAGTTGAAGAGAGAATACCTTTTGTGCATCGGTACAGAATTTGCAGCAACTTCTTGGCAAATTCACATGTCGTCGGAAAGCAACATAATTCCTTGCTACACAGAGCACAGCATGACCCGAATCCGAGGATTAATATTCACCACTGCAAAAGATTTTTTTTAAGTGCCACATATTTATTTATTTTTTTATATGTAAAATACAATCTGGAAATTATTCCTTAAACTACGTACTGTACACCCGATTTTTCTCAATCTTTGGACATTTCTTCTATGTGCCATGTATCTTAAAATAATAATACATATTATTGACTATAAAACTTAGTAATTTCACTTTTTCTTTACAATAGTGTTATAGCAAGTAGCTCCACTGGGCCAATTTGTTATCTGGGCTTCCGCAATGAATTGAATGATTGTGAATAGCACGAATATTGGTACCATCAAAATGAATGTCAATAAAAAGAAATAGGCGATAACTAGAACAAACGAAAAAAATTAATGAGAAGAAACTAGTTAACAGTAAAGGAAGATTATGGAGTGTTGCAACAGAGATAAATAGGACGAGTTTGTTGACAAATAAACAATTCAATTCCGAAAGAGATATTGGACACATTGATAGAGTAGGGAATTCAATTTAGAAAGTGATCGAAGTAACATTGCACGATAGCACGTTAAAAGTAGCAAGTGCATCAAAGAGTAATTGTAAATAGAAGTATCGATTACATAAAATGTTGTTGCATATATATATATATATATATATATATATATATATATATATATATATATACTTATATATATATATAAATATATATATATATATAATTATATATATATATATATATATATATATATATATATAAATAAATAAATATATATATATATATATATATATATATATATATATAAATATATATATATATATATATATATATATATATATATATATATAAATATATATATATATATATATATATATATTTATATTTATATATATATATATATATATATTTATATTTATATATATATATATATATATATATATATATATATATATATGTATATATATATATATATGTATATGTATATGTGTGGTACTTATAAGCCCCGAAAGGCTTTTTAGCCGATCTTCATTCCATTACTGTTGCGCATGTTAAATTTTGGACAGTATTGGAAGGGACCTACTTATTTTAGCCGGTTCCGAACGGCAGAACTAGTGCGACATCCCTCTTTCTTTCATAGCAAATATACGTATCATAGAGAAATTCATTTGATTCTTCTTCTCCTTATTGTCGTCATGTAATAATATCAGAAGATATATACACGCATACATATACTCATGTAGTCAGTCACTATGACGACAGAGAAAGAAGAAGCAAGAACGTAAAATGCAGCATCAAAGAAAATTTGTACTACATAATTCCTAAATGCTTTATATATGAATACGTACTAAAGGGGTATGACTTGCCAACGTAAGGTATGAGCAAGAAAAAGGTAATAAAACCAATCAATGACTTACGACGACTTACTCGATAATCGTGACCCGACATACTAGTACACATGCGATCTTGCTAAAATTTATGAATCGGCCAGTTCGAATAGCTTGCTATCCGAACGCGTGCTCTTGTAGTCGTGCAGGCAGTAATTCGCTCGACGGTTATAAGTAGTTCTTGCTTTAAGCAAGGCTGTCTGTTTTCGACCGCTCGCTTAGAGTAGTCGCCTGCGAGCCATCAACTCTGCCCGGGGTCATTTTGACTAACCGCATATACCAGGAGCAGCCATCCACCGCCCCGTTGGTTGTTCCTTTATATATTGCTATAAAGGTCTCTCTTCTAGGTGTGAGGCCAGGGTACTAGATACAGGAGACCCATGTATCAGGATACCCTACACAACTATTAGTCGATTGGAGACTTCTGCTTAGGTGATTGACCAGATGGCACTGGTCAATCGTATAAATCCTCATTGCATAAGAAAGGTTAGGTAAGGTTAGGTATTCCAGTTAGGCGTAGAAATAAAAAATTGAATTGTATAAAAAAATATTATAAAGAAAGAAAGAAGGAAAGGAAAATAAAGAAAAAAAAAATACAACAAAGGAGTCCCATTAGTACCGAGCCGAACACTCGTCTAGTGTTGGTGACTTGATTGCCAATAGGCAATCGTGCGGAATTCGGTCCTCCTCCTACAACAAGAGTTTTACGCTGCTCTCTTGTTCGAACCTGGTTGACTGAGTCATACCTCAGCTGGGAATCAAAAGGCACGCGTTACAACTTACGGATCAGAAGGCCAACACACTAACCAGTGAGCTACGGCACTTGTTGTTGTTGTTGTTGAATATAATTAGTACAAAAATAAGTGTTGCACTTAATATTGACAGAATCCAGTGATTAAACAGGGTAGATTCGAGTAGAATTAAATGTTCACAAAATAAAATCGTAATAATATTAAGTCGACATTTTCACGTGTAAATTGTGTTTCTGCACACCAAAAAGGAAGATTGCGCGTCGAAAAATATATTAATTAATAAATTATGGTGCTTTTCGATTTATCAAAGTAATCGTGAAATTTAATTTTAATATTAAATAATAAATATTAAATTTTAGTTGCTTTGGTAATGGATAATGCCTCCACTATTTGTTAAAAATAGCAACAATAGATGGTGTAATGAAGCTAAGATGATTTCAACATAACCCCACTTACTTGGCAATCTTGTACAGGGCATTATTTTAGACTACTTACTCGTAAAAAGAGTCGAGAAAAATTAATTACAAATGGCTCTTTTATATACCTAACGAACAAATTACAATATGATGACATATATAATTTATTAGGATTATTGAAGATTATCCCAGCGACTGGTTGAAAAATATATACATAGAAATGAAACCATTTGGAAAAGTAATACCGCCAGAGCTTGTTGAATTTTCTTGCAAAGGGAGAATCCCATAGAAGCTTGCATTATCAAGCTCGTCCTTCCTCTTCGTTTTTGGGGTGTTGAGCTCCGAACGCTTGCAAAGGCATTTGAGAGCACTTAAACGATGTATGCATATATAGAGGAACGAATTATATAGAAGCAACATGCATATAATCGCTTTTTTGCTTATTTAATTTCACGTAAGATTCGGGCAGATATTAAGCTAAATTTCAATAAAATATTACATATGTAAAGCTTATTATCCTTTACATGCAAACCTAAAAATATGTAAAGTAATAATCTTTTTCTTGTCAATAGAACAACTAAAAATTAGTACTTTTCCAAAATAAAGTTAAAATATTCACTTTTTTCAAATTTCATTGCCTACAACTCAGGTAGGGCCAACTGCTAGAATGTCGTTTAAGGATACTCCAGAAGTAGATTTGGCAGATCCATTGAACACAACTCGGCATTTGGATGATCTGCTCTCAGGTTTCAAAACCAGGTGATGGGGAAGATAAAATATTCGAATACCTTATCAATCTCTGAGGTCGAGGCCTTTTCCATATGTTCAAAGCACATTCATGAAGTCCTTATATTGAACAAAGAGTGATTTAGCACAACCAAACGCCATTCGAGACTCGCAAATTGCTTGTAGGCCGATGTGAGTGAGTCACCTAAGGACTGCGAGGCCTCACGAAATGGTATCCTCACGACATGTCGACCACTACTGTCGCATCCATGGGTTAATTGAAATTAATTTTCATAAAACTTGAGGTTCTTTCTCTGACTTCCAAAAGCGACGCAATGATTCATCAACTTTCATATCATCGTATTTGTAATGTGCCGAAGGTATGTGATGTAGTAAAGAACTTCCTCATCCACTTAAGGTATATCCGCCTGGGCACTGGGGGAGTTTGCGGCAACCTATTTCTACCTCCTTCCGTTACACAATTTTATTTAAACAGTCCCTTCAAACCACATGCCACGAACACTGACAACTTTATTCCATCAACAAACCATCATCAATTAAAAACGTTTACGCTTTCATTTTATATCGATATAAAACATTCTTCATTTATTAATCATCTTAAGTATAAGGGGAAAAAAAAACAATCTAGGTAAGTAAAGATCTAAATTCAAGTTTGGCAATTATGTATTTGAAATTTCAAAGATAAGTGGAAGTTCGGTCACATAAACAAATCAAACGAATTATATTCGAACTATTCCAACAAAAGAACACTAGTATTTATATTCTAACAATTATATATATTGTAACTAGTATTGATGGTCGGTTATGCCTTTTCTGCAATCCGTCGGCTAGATTGAAAAGTTACTTAATTGTTATTAGGGGCTAAAAAGACGCCCCTATATTGTCATTGATTTCACTTGTGTAAGTAAAAACACGTGAGTCTGCTGCAGATTGGTGAAACCATAAGAAACTAAAAATTCAAGAATTCTTTTGTTCCAATGCCTGGAGGTCTGTTTTAGACCATACATACCTTTATTCAATAAGCATACTCTATTATCTTCTTCAAACCCATATGGCTGCTGTATGTAAATGCTTTCCTCCAAAAAACCGTGCAAAAATGCTGTCATAACATCAAATTGAACAATTTCTAAATATTCTGCTGCTAAAATGGTTCTCACTGACCCTTATCGGACAGCAGATGAGAAAACGTAACCGTAGTCAATTCCATGTTGTAGTGGTCATCCTTTAATTACTAGTCTGGACTTAAAATGATCTATCCCCCCATTAGCTTTTAACTTCTTTTTGAATACTCATCTATTTGAAATTACGTGTGTCTTCGAAGTAGTTTTTATGAAGTGCTTCGATTTCTTCGTTGATTGCAACAAGCCACATCTTTGAATCATCGCTGTTTAAAGCTTCTTCTAGAGTTCTTGGTTCAAGCTCATCAATGCACACGTCTGCTACTGAGTCATTTTCATCCAATACTTCATCGACTGTTTTTGATCATTTACGTGTAGGATATGGACTTCTCGGAATTGGTAAGCGTGGATTTCTGAATATTTTATGTATATTTTCACTTCCGTTTATTATTATATTGTCATCGGCGTTCTACTGACTATCGTTGTTCTCATCATCCATGGATTTAGTTTCCTTTACCTAATGAATGCTGTCATGGTTTTCATTGTAGGTAATTTCTCTTCGAATTAAAGCCTTCTTGCCAGATGGATCGTAAATTCGATGTACTTTATTTTTTATTTTTTATGTATTTTTAGGGGGGCACGGGGTGTTGAATGGTCTTGATTATGATACGCATTACCATTAACTAAATCCGCCGGTCTAATATAGAAGAACAAAAGAAAAATTTGCGCGTGCAGCAGCGTTCACGTGATAGAAGTTACTTACTTACTTACTTATGTGGCCATAACAACCGAATATCGATTTAGGCCGAAAATAACATGCTTCGCCAGCCATCTCTGTTCTTCGCTAGCTGGCGCCAGTTAGAAATTCCAAGCGCAGTCAGGTTCTCCAGTACTTGGTCTTTCCACCGGAGGTTAGGTCTTCCTCTTCTGCGTCGTCCTCCAGCGGGTTCCGAATATAACACCTTCTTAGCTGGAGCGTGTTCTTCCATTCGCTCGACATGACCTAGCCAGCGCAGCCGTTGGATTTTGATGCGCTTTACTATGTCAATATCGGCATACAGCTCGTACAGCTCATGGTTGTACCTTATTCGGTACTCGCCACCAACGCAAATAGGTCCAAAGATCTTGCGTAGGACTTTTCTCTCGAAAACTCCAAGTATTCGCTCATTCGAGGTGGAAATTCTCCAGGCTTCAGCGCCATATGTTAGGACAGGCATGATGAGACACGTGTAGAGTGTAGTTTTCGTTCTTCGAGAGAGGGCTCGACTTCTCAATTGCTTACTCAGCCCAAAGTAACACCTGTTAGCAAGAGTTATCCTACGCATGATCTCCAAGCTGACGTCATTACTGCTGTTAATGCTGGTTCCAAGATTACTACTACTACTTTACTACTTCAAAAGCGTAGTTGTCAACAGTGACGTGCTGTCCAAGACGCCGGGACTCTTTGTTTGTTGACACTAGATACTTCGTCTTGCCCTCGTTCACCGTGAGACCCATCCGACGCAACTCTCTTACCAACTCTGAGAATGCTGCACTGACTGCTCGCGTGTTCATGCCGATTATGTCAATATCGTCGGCATACGCTAACAGCATGACATTTTTGTTGAAGATAGTGCCATTATGTCGTAGATCAGCAGCTGGGATTATTTTCTCCATAATAAGATTGAAGGAGTAGCACGATAACGAATCACCTTGTCTGAAACCCCGTTCGGTATTAAACGTGATAGAAGTAAAACTTCTTAAAAACCCAAATAAGCTATTAACACCATTTTGTATGAATCCCCTAGCAAGTATTTCGTACGTGGTTTAAAGATACCCAAATCTGAAAAGCTTGTGTAAAGTTTCAGATCACGCACTTCAATTTAATATATATTGGTCCTGTTTCAGACACAAAAACATTTGCATGAAATACATTTTGTTTGTTCAGTTTCTTTGCCTACACTTTGAGTTTCTACGCGTACGGCTCGACTTTTCCATTGAAAATTCAATATTCGTTAAATACAAAGATATTCAGTTATCCTTTATCCTATTTTTCTTTGATCAACCAAAAGCATTTAATTTCTTTTGAATTATATAATATATACATTACCAATTTGACGTGATCAGATAAGAAAAGAGACCATAAATTCCACCAGAAGTGTTGTGATCTTTGCGGTACCAAGATTAATGGACCACCGGATAAAATAAAAACAACTAGTCAATTGGTATTTCAAACTGATAAGACCAAAGTGTTAAAAAAATCATCTATGGGTCCAAAATATCTAATTATGAATAGAATTAATACCAATGAAGATCTATCTAACGTCTCACCTTTTCTAATAAAAAGAGTGATCGACTCCACGTGCGGTGGCGAAGTGGAGCTATGCAAAAAATTAGAAACAGGACCATACTAATCAAAATAAAAACCTACATGCAAGCTGTCAAATTAGTCACGCTGATCTCTCTCTCACCATCAATCCAAATAGAAGTGTCAGAGCACAATAGACTCAATTACTCAAAAGGAGTAATCTACTCGAACGACCTAAGAGGCATATCAGAGGAAATAATTGCAAAAGAACTGTATTCAGGAAAATAATGAAAAAATAAGACAACACTTTAATAGAAACTGGATTAGTTATCCTAACATTTGCCAATACAAATTTACCGGAAGATATCGCAATTGGTTACGAAAAGATTAAGATCCGCCCTTACATACCTCTGCCAATTAGGTGTATGGGTTGTTATCGGTATGGACGCACAGCAAAAATTTGTAAGAGCAAGAAAATATCTTCAAATTGCTCTAAAGATCTCCATTTAGATCCAGAGTTAAAGGAAATATGTTCAGAGCCTACTGTATGTATCAGTTGTCTAGATAATTGAGCCTAAGGGAAGGATCATCACACTCTTGATAAAAAATGTCCAGTGTTCTTAAAGGAAAAAGAGATCCAAGCTATAATAACGCTACAAAAAGTTGACAGAAGAAAAGCTTTGGCCACTTATAGAGAGAGACATCCACACGATGCAACTATTACAACGAACATCAACAAGCAGATGAGAAGAAATAGTCCAACTATTCCCAATAACAATATAAACTCAACACACTTCTCAACAAACACCCAGAGAGACACTGTCAGCTACGCCGATCTTCCAACTACCAGCAACATAGAGCGCCAAGTTAAAACAGCGTCAAGCAGCAAACCACCTGTCATCGCCCCCCTCCCCACTACATCATCCCTCGTTACTACAGCTCCTAAACCTTCGTACAACACACTACACGACGTCAAGCACGAACCACTAAGAGAAACAAAAGTACGAATACTACCTACAATCACATCAAATAGAACAAAAAAAAAAATCTCCTTACAGTCGGCTGGGGCCGACCAAATTATACCCTGCATATGTAGATATATATATAAAAAGTTTATTCGAATATCCATCTTTTTCTTTTATTTCCACTTTTTAAAAAACATTTTTTGCATATACTACTAATTTACACCCGAAATATGGTTGACTTTGACAAAGTACTTTGTATGTTATGAGAGTTCTAAAAGGGATAATTTAAAGAAGGTTTTTAAGATAATTCCGAGGCTTAGTATACGAGCTATATAAAAGTGGGCGTAGCTTACCTCTTTCTTGTAAATCCAATTAATTTTTCACTATTAATCCACACCTTAAATTTGGTTGTCCTACGTTGAATTGTTCGTAAGTTATAGCGGTTTAAATTTTTTTTAATTTTCGCAACTTTGTATGGTAGCCCCATTTTTCCGACTACCATATTAACCTAACAATTAACAATCATAATCAATATATGATTGTTCTAGATAGAAGGATGCAGAGGTTATAGCTATTTCAATTTAAAAGAAATTCAGTCATTCTGTATGGGAGCCACTATAAACAATGGGCGTGGGTGGCCCATTTCTTGTGCGTATATTTGCTCTTACAATACTAATCTACACCATAAATCTGGTTGTTCTACGCAGTAGAACAGTTAGTTTGTAAGTTATGGCGGTTAAAATTTTTTATAATTTTCGCAACTTCGTATGGGAGCCCCAATAAGAAGTGGGCGTGGTAATCTGATTTTTTGCTATATTATTTCCGACTGCCATGTTCATCTAAATGTCAATTATGGTTATTCTAGACCGAAGATTGTAGAAGTTACATCTGTTTGAATTTAAAAGAAGTACAGACACTTTGTATGGGAGCTACTGTAAAAAGTAGACGTGGCTCGACCATTTCTGACAAGGTTATGCAGCAGTATAATGTATCTCTATGTGCCAAATATTGTTGTCTCAGTTGGTATATTAAGTGAGTTATAGCAAGTTAAAAATTTTGAAAATTCCGAGTTAGTCGTTTTGAATGCTTGGTGTGGGCGTGGCTATTGACCGATCATGCCCAATATCAATCCCCTCGTACTCTGGATCATAGGTTACTTATGCCAAATTTCGTCAAAATAGCTCAAAATTACTCAAGTTATCGTGCGTACCAGCCAGGTGACGGACAGACGGACGGACGGACGGACGGACATCGTTGAATCGAAAATTTAAGCGACGCTGATCACGAATATATATTCTTTTCTATATCTCCGGATATGCCTTCAAGTGGTTACAAACATCTGACCGAAAAGAATATACCTTGCATATTACATTATGCAGGGTATAACAAGCTGAAGAGAATCGCGAAATGTAAAACAAATGACTTCAACAAACCGGGGCCAAGGTCAATCGATGCGGAGGCACTATAGAAATAACGTAGTCTTAAAAGTTTAAATAGATCTAAGCAAACCCCTGTATATTAACCGAAATTAAGAAGTCCAAATTAACAATACCATGTCGTTAAAAATTCTACAATGGAATATCAAAGGTTATGTCAATAACTATAACCAACTTTTAATTCTACTAAGGAAACATAGCATTAAGATTATATCACTACAGGAATCCCATATTCACCAACTAACAACCAATATTGAAATACCGAACAATTTCTATCTATACAACCATAACTCCTCGAACTCGTATGGGGGCGTGGCCCTTCTAATACATAAATCCATACAACACAAATAGACAACGCTAAATAACGATTTCGAAGCAATAGCTGTAGACATTCATTCCAAACTCAATTTCACTATAATCTCGGCGTACATCCCGCCATCACTTAACTTTCTAAACCATAATCTCGCAAATGTCTTCAATATAACAAATAATTCAGTATTAATCACTGGGGACTTTAACAGCTTGCACCAAGATTGGGGGTCTGAAAAAAAAAATTGCAAAAGAGGGTATATTTTAGCTAACTACATAAATCAGTCAAGCTATGTACTTCTCAATCACAATTCTCCTAGGAAATTCTCAACCCACCACACATTTACACATCTTGACTTGTCTTTCTGCTCTGCCAACTTAAGTATCTACACTGAATGGCAAATCGAAAATGACTTATGGGGAAGCCATCACTTTCCAATAGTCATCAGTATGTATCAGGACCAAGGCCAGGGAAGACAACATTTCAAACCGAAATTCATAATAGAGCGAGCAGATTGGCCACTCTTCCAAGATAAATGTAAAGTATTCCAATCGCGCAGACCTATAAACCCTAATGTAAATGTAGAGGCCTCTAACCTTAAAAAAATAATATTACAAGCAGCAAATGAATTTATCCTCCAAATGCAAACACGAAATACAAAAACTGTTCCCTGGTGGATTCATAGGCTAGAAGAGCTGAAAAAAGATAAAACCCGGCAATGGTATCTATTCCGAAATAATATGATACACGAACACCTGATGAATTATAAGAGAGAAAATGCGCTATTAAAACTCGAAATTAAAAGTAGTAAAAGACAATCTATGAGTGACTTTACCGCCAAAATCAACCCATCTACCCCAGCTTCAAGGGTGTGGGAAAATATTCGCAGATTTTGCGGATACAAAATCTCACACGGGATTCATTGGTTGCAAAGCTCAGGCGCTTCTCAACAAATTTTATGCGAAAAAAAAGTATTGCTAACGAGTTTAGCAAATATTGGTCAACTCAGGCAGCGGATTCCAACTTCCCACAATACTTTAAAGATAGAAAGAAAGATGTTTTACAAAATTTAAGGACTGTTACCCCATGTTCAAAAGCAGAGTCTAGTTCCATATGGATATTAACCATATGGAACTAGACTCTGCTCTGTCAAGCTTAAAAGGAAAAACACTAGCGATAGATCGGATCTCCTATCCGATGATCAAATACTCCCCACTAATACTTAAAAAACGCCTACTTGGTTTATATAACAATATATTACAAAACCAAATCCCCCAAACTTTAAGTATAGCCTGGTAATACCAATTATAAAACCGAAAGCAGATAAAAACCTGGCTAATTCATATAGACCAATATCCCTTAACCCATGCTTCGCAAAAGTTCTCGATAAAATAATAGCCAACACGTTGTGGAGGTTTGTTTCGGTAAACAAGCTGCTCAACAGCTAGCAAATGGGCTTTAAAAAAGAAAGCTCTACAGCGGATAATCTAATTTATTTAGACTATCTAGATGCGAACAGCCTTTCCTCAAAAAGTCACTTAACAGTTATCGCACTAGACTTTGAAAAAGCATACGACAATATAGGCATACATACGATAATCGACCAGCTAACTTCTTGGAAAGTGGGACCAAGAATAATCAAATATGTAGTTAATTTCATGACCAACAGGAAAATTATGGTTCGGGTAGGAAATCAACATTCAGATACACATAGCGTTCAGAACGGCATACCACAAGGTTCACCACTCTCTGTCATAATATTCTTGATTGCATATAACAAGCTTTCTACTACAATAGCAACCCATAGAAATGTACAATTTTGTGCCGATGCAGATGACTTTCATCTAATAGTAAGATCAAACAAAAGGAAAAACCCAGTATAGATTTGAATGCAGTTTTTGAGGACATCTCAAATTGGTTTAATTATTCAGGTGCAAGACTATCCCAAACAAAATTCCAGTACATTGACATATGTCGTAAGTGGGAATGTCAGTGTAGAATCTCCTTAAACAATACACAGCTTACAAAGACGAACAAATTACGAATCTTATAGCCTAGACAGACGGCAGCCTAATTCCGGATTATCGAGTTAATTCGAATTAATTCGGGCATTAACTGCAGCTAATCCGCATAAACTCTATGAGTTAATTCTCAAAATAAAAAAGGATTAGGGCAATTTGCGATGGCAACACTGCTGAAAATTGTCTATTGTGAATTTTTCTCAATCCATTTTACAAACCATTAGGTGTGTTCGCTAACAAAAAACTTTCAACAACTGTTAACAGTTTTCAACATGAAAAGTGTTAGCGAACAAATAAATCCAGCTGTCAATTACGAACGTTGAATGTCAATTTACCAGTTTCTGATAGTTTTCAGTTTACGTACTTCTTGTAGATTTTCTCTTATCGAGAGTGATAGATGACAGAAATTGATAGTGATAGTAATGTAAGTGGACAGACCTAATAAAACAGCAATCAGCCATTTAGTTAATCCGCAATACTGCCGTCTGTCAGGTTATTATTTTATTTGGATTAAGTGCGCCGGTAATCCGGAATTAGGCTGCCGTCTGTCTAGGCTATTAGCAATTATCATCGATAGTAGGTACAGATGGAAGGCCCACATTGATCGATTATGCATAGCAGTAAACCAACAATTAAACATTATCAAGTGACTATCCAGTCCGAAATTTAACTGCAGTACCTTGTCTTTTGTAAAACTTAGTCATTTCTAAAATAAGTTATGGGATATATATCTTTGGATATTCCCCGAAAACAATTGTAAACAAGCTAAAAACCACTTTGAACATTGCTTTGAGAACTGCTCTTGGTGCTTTGCGATCAACACCTATTCCAAACGTCCTTTTTGAAGCAAATACATTAACCATAGAAACCAAAGAGATTATATAACAGCGACGCTCATAAAGTGTATTATGAACTCTAATGACAATCCTTTAAATAACATAATTAAAAATATTTCCAAAAGAGCCAAAAGACTAAAAATTACCTCCACAGTAGAAAGAATGCACGGATTTAAACTTACAGACCAAACCGTATAAAAAACTAAGTGTTTCAATCCCCATTGGGCCCTTAAGCCGGGGAGCATAAACACTTCACTAAGATCTTACAGTAAAAATAACACTAGTCCCTTACAGTTTCAACAAAAGTTTCGGGAATTAAAAGATATATACAAAGGCTATACTTTCCTATATACGGACGATTCACTAATGAAGGGTAATACCACGTACAGTGTAACGTATTCAAATCGAGTAATTAAAATTTCAAACCTTCTATGCTATTCAACGATATACACTGCTGAATTGATTGCTATCACTGAGGTCATAGAGAACATTAAGAACAGTAAAGGAAAATACTTAATCTGTTCAGATTCCTTATCAGCTATCGATGCCGTTGCAAGTACACTACGCAACTTCAATAAGAGATATTATAATAAGAACAAATCAGAAAATTCGCTTACTTTGGGTCTCTGGCCATGTCCAAATAGAAGGAAACGAGTTTGCTGACAGCGCCGCTAAAAGCGCTCATAATGCACCCCTCAAAACCACAGAAAATCGTAGTTATCATGACATTAAAAAATATATTAAAAGCAGATCTTATTAAAAACAAGTCCTAACCTGGAATCAAACCAGTGATTCGTACAAACAGTTAAACACAGAGAAAATTAACATTACACAGTTTTGGACAGAAAAACTTTACGAAATTAATAGACTAGACATAATTAAATTTGAACGACTTCGGCTAGGACATACTAAACTGACTCACGGACACTTAATGAACAACACTGAACGACCTAGATGTATTTGTGACAACCAATCTCCCATAAGAATTCCCCACATCGTCAGAGATTGCCCATGTTATTCACAGCAAAGAAATACAATCCTAAATAACCATACCCAACATCTCTACTCTCCAACCCATCAATAAAATCAATCAAACTCCTATTAAAATTCCTTAAAGCCTATCAACTTGTCTATACAATTTAAAGCTATAATAATTAACCACTAGAAAAATCTTATGCTTAAGGTCTCGCTGTTATAGCATATAAACCTCTAGGTTAGCCTATAAGTTAGTTATAAGCCTAATCCTTTAATAATAATAATAATAATAATATTTTGTTATTTGCGAGGGACACACCGGGAAGAAAGAAGGATTTTTGTTTCAGGTATATGAGACAGTGTTCGGACTATCCTACAATTGTGGCAAATCTGCCACAATATTTTTTTTTCTTTTTTAATTGCATGATCTATGTGTGCTTATCACATTTTAATAAAACAAATATGTGAAAGTAGTAACATATTTGAGCCACCAAAAGAATTTTAAAATGATTGATGATTTAACTTGCAATATATAAATTAGTACGTATAAGTATGTGATTTAGTTTTTGTATGAAATTAGTGATATCTGTATTTTACACGCTCCTATAAATTTATATTTTAATTAAGGTAATTAAGGTACATAAATATGTTCACAAAAGTTTTAATGTAAGTACATAAAGGGTTATCCATTTCGCGGTTTCAAAAGTATAGGGCTAGAATTCGACATCTGTCAAACTGAGTTGTTAAAACAATTTCTTTCTTTTTCAGTTCAAAGTCTGACATTTGCGAAAATGGATCGCTTAACTATCGCACAATGCATTAAAATTGTAAAAACCTACTACAAAAATGGTGATTCTGCCACAGCCACATATCGTGCTTTAAGAGGAGATTATGGTTTACATAATCGTCCAACTACGCAAGCAATTGGCAAAATTGTGAAGAAATATGAAGAGACTGGATCGGTTACAGATATTGTAAGGCCTGTGCATCATCGTTTCGCTCGTACCATCGAAAATATCGCTGCTGTAAGTGAAAGTGTTGCCGAAGACCCGAATGTGTCGATTCCTCGTCGTTCTCAGTAATTAGGACTGTCTTACGGCACATTTGTGATTTAATTTTGATAAGCGATTTTTTAATTGATCGTATGACCATATTAACCATATAAGGCTTACGCGCATTGTTGTATGAACGCACCGAACAAGTCATCGAGTAAAGGCCGTAAATCAATCAGCATGTGATTGTTAACAACAAGAAAATAAAAATGTCGAAAATTAGAAGAATTGGAAACAGTACAAATTAATTATTGGACTATTTGAGAAAAATAAAAGTAATTATCTTTAATATAAATTAAGTATATTTAGCCATGATTTAACGTATTACTGAACAAAAGCATGTACAACAGAGTTTCATTTTAAACTGTATAATTTTATCTGGTCATTTACACTATGAAATCATCGCGTAAACTTGTACGAGGTGCGTAAAATCTTATTCATACAAATATATGACAGTTGATTGACGATCGTATTGTTGTGAGCCAAAATGGTACATGTCTACCTTATGCGCCTTGGCTCACTACATTCTTATGTTACTATTATATTATTATATTATATATTATATTATATATATTATTATATTTCATTACTATAGTGTTATAACAACCATTATTATATTCTATATTATATCATTATGCACATGATATTATGTACTTAATATTAAACTGTAATAAAATCATAGTGGTTGAATGATCATTACCGTAAAATGTATAACATAATGATCATTGTGTCACTTTGTTGGTAGAAATGCGTGGTCATGGTTATATTGCATTTCATTGCCATTGTTGTTAGAAAAGAAACAAAATAAGCAACAACCATGCGTAATATTTAAAAATAAAACAAAAAGGTTAGGTTAAGTTATGTGGCTGCCCTCTCAGTCACATAACCTAAACAACAGGGAATGCGTATAGATGCTAGATTCGGGTATTCCGACAAAAATGTCTGCTATTTGTGGCTTAATAGACTCATCCCAATCGGTGTTTTCTAGCCAAAACTGTTGCGCCAACATTTTCGCTACAATAATTTTGGGAAACAACCATCCAGCTGGATCGAATAATTTGGCAATCATCTAGCATCAGAAATATTTAGAAATTCAGAGTCTTAAAGATGCTCTGACATATCTATCTATTTTCTTATCGAGAAGCCCGCTGTATCCAGCAGCGAAGCCAGTTGATTACGTGCCGCGGTAGCTTCATTCAGTGTATGGGCTCAAGCGAGTACATCATCCACTTATATTAAATGCTTCAAAATGTCGGAAGCAATCAAGTTAACCAATTAAGTTTTTTCTGCTAGTTGCAAAAGAGTTCGGATGGCCAAGTATGGCGCACAATTCACACAGAATGTTAGTGCTTCAAACTCAAAGGTTTGCAGCTCTTCATCTGGGGATTTCCGGAAATAAAATCGTTGATATAGGTTGTGCTGTGGTGGCACGAGAATTTCCGATACATTTTCTTTATATCAACAATGAAAACGAAGCGATATAGTCTCCATATCAGAATTAAGACCATTAAATCGGATAGCAAGATAGTTCTACCACGAAGTTTAGTTTTTCCAATAAGCTTCTTTCGTACGAAAGCATTAACATTCACTGTAGTGCTCAGTTTAATTGGGGACATGATCACCAAAGAATACATCTTTGATGAGTGAGCAGTAACTACCTCGTTTAGGCCAGTTACTTATGTACGAATATTGCAAACAGGGAGGCACATATTAGACATAAAGGTCGCTTCCGAGCCTAAGTCTATTAATGCCTATTAATTTTTATTAATGTCTATTAATGCCTATTAATGTCTATAAATGTAGAGTTGTGGTATGGGAGGTGTACAAGTGCCGTTCCAAGTAGCACTGTACAGTTTCTGGTAGGAAGGCTTGCAGTGTCGAAAGCGGTATCGTGTGTTAGGTTTGGAAGGGATTGCAGCTGAAATACAAACGACTGACGCGATCATTCCTTTGATGCCCCAAATGATGTTGACGCTGGAGCTTGTTCGTGAGGGGACCTAGATGCATTCTCCAAGAGATGTAGTAATGAATAATGGCTTTTTCTACACGACCAACATGTGAACAGGCTTTTACAGTTATTATAATCATGGGAATTGCGGAAATAATTGGTGCAGAGTGTGTACTTTTTGACTATATTATAGCGCTCATCTACTATAATTTCAGAAATTCTAGAGGGTGTGTCTTTCGGCACAATGAGCAAACACGATTGCCAACGTTGGCCATTGGAGGACTTTTGGGTCACTTGGGAGGGTCAAATCGACTGGGTTGTAGGGTTGTAGTAATGATTAGAAGTGCAACAAAGTATACATAGGGACAACGAAAAGAATCATCGGTATACGGATTTCCAAACATAAAGCAGACGTAAAGAATAACAAGCCTACTACACAATTAGCACAACACTTACAAGAGAACAAACACCTAGCGGATTTCGACAATGCGAAAATATTAGACATTAAATATTAGACACAATATTAGACATTTTCAACTGAAACATTGAAAATACAACGGAAGACGAAAGAAGCGATGAACCACAAAGAGGACATAGAGAATATTTAATAGATTTACACGGAGCAATCAGCTGCAAAAAGTAAAGGAGAAGAGAAATAAACAAATTAAAAATATTGTAATTGTAATAATCATTGTGAAGGTAGTTATTAACACATGTTTTTTGTTTTGGCTTTGATTTATAATGTAATTATATTTTTTGTATGTATATATTAATAACACAGACTTCCTGAGGATGACATGAAAAATGTCGAAACGCGTAGGAGGAAAATGAAATTAAAATTTAAACTTTAATTTCTCAGCTTAAAGCGAAACGGCCAATGAATAGTGTCATCAATAATTAAGGAGTTACTCGAAACCCACATTATCCGATACAGTGATTCGCCATACGCTTCACCAGTAGTGTTGGTTGACAAGAAAAATGGTGAACACCGCTTATGTGTCGACTATAGGCTTTTGAACAAAATAATTTCAAAAACACCGTACCCTATGTTGGTCATGGAAAAACATTTCGCGCAACTCGCTGGAAATAATTTTTTACAACTCTCCAATCAAGAATCAAAAAAATATACCGCGTTTGTGACAACCCACGGGCATTTTGAATACAACTGGATGCCGTTCTGGCTCGTCACCGCACCCGCTGTTTTTCAGTCGCTTATGAATACAATCGTATCCAAAATGTCGCCGGGTGAAGCGCTTGTATATCCCGATGACATAATTATTTCTAGTGAAACCGCGAAAGACGGATTACGCTGATTAGAAAGGTTTTTATACGTCGTCAAATGAGGTGGTCTTACCATTAGGTTAGACAAGTGTAGATTCCTTCAAACAGAAATCTCGTACCTTGGACACATCATAAACCACAAATAACAAAATAACCGCAATAAAGAATTTTAACCCTTAACGTGTAACGTCGGGTCACTTGTGGCCTGCCGAAACTCGCATTTTACACGTTTTTGTTTATTTAAACACTTATATTGTTTAAACAAATTTAAAAGTCGGTAATATAGCGATTGATTCTTAAAATATAATCCTCAATAAAGTTTCGTGATTTTTTTCAAATTTTTTGAGCAATTTTCGTACTCTTGAACGATTTCGAATACACGTATTGGGAAAAAAATTCAACCTAGTTACTGATTGTTCCAAGACAGCTCGGGTTAAAGAGAATAAAGAACTGAAATCTAAGATTACACGTTGGTGGCTTAAACTTTTAGAATTCGTTGAGTGTATACATCGCGCCGGTAGTCGATTGCCACACATTGATGCACTCAGCCGCGCACCCGAGCAACCGGCGAAAGACTTAGAGCCTGCTGGCTTTGCTACGAAGATCGATAGTGGTGATAGGTTACTCACAATGCAATTGCAAGACAATACGCGAAATAATAAATATTGTAACGATTATCGATAGTTGGTTACTCATCACTATTGTGACTGACACTATTGGCAGCATCGACATGAATGTCAACAAAAAGAAATAAGCGATAACCAGAACAAGCCAACGAGAAAGGAAGAGATGAATCTCGATAAAGGAAGATTCTGGGGTGTTGCCAACAGAGTATAAATAGAGCCAGTGTTGAGCAGTGAGAATCAATTGAATTCCGAACGTGACTGCGCAAACATCTATACAGAGGCAAAAGTTGCTAGTACATTAAAGTGTTATTGTAAATAGTTGATTATAAACAGAGTTGATTGTAAATAGAGTTTATTAAATAAATTGTTTTTGTATATAGTTGTAACAGGTAATTCAAATAGAATTAAACGCTCACAGAATAAAAACGTAACAATTGGTGTCAGAAGTGGGATTCTGTAAAGATGGTGAAAATTGACCAATTAAAAGTGGACCAGCTTAAAAAGCTGTTGGTAGAGATGAATCTATCGTCATCAGGTGCAAAGGCGGAACTGCTGGTGAGGCTGAGGCAAGCTATGGAGGCTAAGGGAATTAATGTAGAAGAACATGAGTTCTTCGAGGAAGCCGATATACAAGGAGTTGTGCACGCTGAGGAAGAGAGCAAAATAGATTCGAGTGGTCAACTCATGGAATTCATGAAAACCATGATGCAACAGCAGCAACAACAGCTACAAGAAAATGCGTCTCGCATTGACTCCAAGCTTCAAGAACATTCGGTACGCCAAGAGGGCGTTCTTAGTGAATTGCGTATGGAAATTCAAGAAGGTTCGTCTCGCCAAGAGGTACAATCAAATTAACGCCACCAACATTTGACGGAAGCACGCCATTCAATATCTTCAAGCTTCAATTCGAGACAACCGCTTCGAAGAATCAATGGGATGATAGCGACAAGACTGCTGCTTTAATAGTCGCATTAAAAGGTAATGCTTCCGACGTGTTACAGATGATTCCAGAGAAAGATCGTGGTAGCTATCAGTCACTGATGGACACACTCCAGCGGAAATATGGAAATGAATACAAGAGTCAATTACATCGAGTTGAATTGAGATCGCGAGTGCAACGGAGTAATGAGAGCCTTCAGGAATTCGCTTCCGATATTGAGCGCTTATGTCATCTAGCGTTCTCCGGTAATTCGGAAGAGTTCGTCGAAAAAATCAAAATAGAGGTTTTCATAGATGGCATACGTGATGGAGAGACAAAGCGTGCCCTAGTCATGTCACCAAGGAATACATGACAGCCAGTGAGTTGACTTGCGATGAGTTCAACAAGGATTGCGCTAGCCCCACCTGGTTGAGGCAGTTAGACACGTTACCTAGCGAAAACACCACCAGTTGTATAAAATAAGTGTTGCAGTTATTATTAACAGAATTCAGTGATCGAACAGGTAATTCAAATAGAATTAAACGCTCACAGAATGAAAACGTAACAATATCATAAACAGTACCAACAAATCTGCGCGTGAAACGGCAATTAAGGCCAATTACGTATTGCGTAACCACCGATTATATCGTAAAGACTCATACGGCGTCAAATTTGTGGTGCCAAAAGGTGTACGATGGAGAATCGTCCAAATATGCCATGACCAATCAGGTCATCAAGCCTTGGAATAGACTATTGAACATGTTCAATAGTCTTTCATACCAAACATATTGGTTCGCGCGAATGAGAAACAACATTAATAGCTATATTGATGCAAGCATCCCATGTTGCTACCGCAAACATCGGCAGACTCCATGTTAGCTCTGTTGAACCAATTCCATTTCGGTTAATCCACATGGATCATATGGGTCCTTTCCCACGTAATAGGAGAGGAAATTGTCATGTGTTACCAATTTCCTATGCGTGTAGCAATTTTATCTGCTGTGCGAGATACAAAAACCGTACACGTGCTGAAAACTCTGAACGAAATGTCTGGCTATTTTTGCTTACCGGCGAAAACAGTCACCGGTCGAGGTACTGCATTTACCTCGAAGTTCTTCGAAGCCAACTGCAATGACAACAACATTCAACACATCAGAGTAGCTGTGCGTACGCCCCGTTCCAACGGGCTGGTTAAACGTGCGAATCAGACCATCCTTAACTTTGTACGAACTACAACTGATGATCCAAAAGACTGGGACTTCCAACTTTTAAGTCTTCAGTGGACAATTAACTCCCAACGAAGCTCAACAACGAAATTCTCCCCGAACGAGCTGATCTTCTACTTCGACATTCGCGATGTAGCACAAAATCAATTGTTAGCAGACCTAGATTACGACATCGACAATTAGCTAACATTTCTCATCATTTCTGACAAGCGCAACCAATCGAAAACATAAACAAGCATCGACAACTGTGGAAAACATTATTCGACGTAAACCATCAACCTTCATATTCATACTCTGAAGGCGACCACGTTGTGGTAGAAAACGATCCGTCGTCCACAGGCGAATCACACTGTTATCGGGGACCATATATCGTAAAGAAGGTCCTTGATAACGATCGCTACTTAATCGAAGATGTACCTGGAATGCAGATCACGAATAAGAAATTTTGCTCAATTTTCAGCTCCGATAAACTTAAACCATGGAACTGGACGAAGAACCAGAAATCGACGATTTTAGTGTCGGATATGCTGACCTGTCACGGCAACCTTGACTGTCATACGAAGTATCAGAGAATGAGTAAGTCAGTCGAACTTTCGAGTAAAGTGAAACGCGTCGATTGCAGTGGACGGCTGCGGAACCAAATAAACGAATTTAATTACTTTCGATTAATAACAAAAACCACATGATACAACTCAATGTATGATATATTTAAGTGGATTGTATTTCAATAACTTGTTGAATGGGATATGAAATCGATCGCGCGAATGGTGCGAGATATGAGTATTCAGTATATGTTATATAGTAAATATATGTGTTGCAGTTGTCTGATAATTTAGTATCAAATTCTTAAACGAAGAAAATGCTTCAATAACAGAATTACGCAAAATCAACGGGTAAAATATACACTTCGATGGTTGAAATTCAATAAAAATATTGTGTGGTATTTTTTCAGTCATTAAAAATCTCAAAGCTTCTGAGCCGCAATTTTTCTAACGGGGAGTTGATCAGATGATAGAAAAGGCAATACATATGTTTGTTGTTGCTTACTTGTATGTATATTAATAATAACAGGTCAATTCAGTGCTAATGTCGTGTACTTAGGAATGATATTTAACTACGAGTTGTTGTTGTCTACGTATGTTTACTGTATGTATAATAAAGTGAAATCAATTTTAGTGAGTTAAAGAATTTTTGTTGTTGCTCAATAATTATAAGTACATACTAATTAACAGCGTGGGTGCCGTAGCTCAGTGGTTAGTGTGTTCGCCTTCTGATCTGTAGGTCGTGGTTCAATACCCGGCTGATGCATAACAAATTTAATATCGAAAAGATTTTTCTTTCGAGCGGTACCCACCTGTCGGCAAGCAATTGGCAATTCTTCCGACAGTAACAACTTGCCATGAAAAAGCTTCTAAAAAAAAAAGAAGAACTCTGTGACAAAGCTCAGAAAAAGTGATGTCACAAGTGTTCTGCCGTTCGGAACCGGCTAAAATAAGTAGGTCCATTCTAATACTGTCCAAATTTAAGACGCACAACAGTTAATGGAAGAGAAGCTCGGCCAATGAGCCCTTTGGGGCTTTAAGTGCCACATATTTACTTTTTTTTTTACTTATTAACAGCAAGTACTCTTTGCATATAGGCCGAGTATTCTTGTTGTTGCTTTTATATGCAGAACAACAACAAGTAGAAAAAATGTAAATGAGAGAAAATGGATTTTTATATAGGCAATAGAAATAGCAGATAAATTGAAAATACATATATTTATGTAACGTGTTACTTTTTGTTTTTTTGTTTTGTTCTTGAAGGAAATAAACAAAGGTAGAAAGCGAAGGAATATATATTGGCTAGAAGTTGGTTTAATATCAAAAAATATTTTTTAGTATGTTCAATTATTATGTGATTTAGGCGAGAGTGAAGCCACAAATCGAAATATTAATATCAAAATTCCTGACTATGTTAATAAAGAAAAGGATTAATAAAAAGCAAGTAAACGAAAATATTTTAAATAAGGTACTTCATTATCGGCCCACGCTCTTAGAAAATCATATCGATTTGTTTTTTTTAATTATTTTACTCTTATAGTTCAATCTCCCATTAAAGCATATTTTTTAGTTTTTTAAATCATTATCTATTTTCTACTTTTTAGTTCTACTTGCTGTTATTTGTAAACAGTAAATTTTCAAACTTTCCAATTTGCACTTTCAACTGGAGTTTTGAGAATATTATTACCAACCAACTACACACTAAACAACATGGCTGTGATTTTATCCCTCTATTCGCAAATAGTTGAAACAAAATTAAAATGTAGACCTGTCGGAATTTTACTTACTTACTTACTTACTTATGTGGCCATTACAACCGAATATCGATTTAGGCCGAAAATAACATGCTTCACCAGCCATCTTTGTTCTTCGCTAGCTGGCGCCAGTTAGAAATTCCAAGCGCCGTCAGGTTCTCCAGTACTTGGTCTTTCCACCGGAGGTTAGGTCTTCCTCTTCTGCGTTGTCCTCCAACGGGTTCGAATATAACACCTTTTTAGCTGGAGCGTGTTCCTCCATTCGCTCGACATGACCTAGCCAGCGCAGCCGCTGGATTTTGATGCGCTTTACTATGTCAATATCGACATACGGGTCGTACAGCTCATGGTTGTACCTTATCCGGTACTCGCCACCAACGCAAATAGGTCCAAAGATCTTGCGTAGGACTTTTCTCTCGAAAACTCCAAGCATTCGCTCATCCGAGGTGGAAATTGTCAAGTCTTCAGCGCCATATGTAAGAACAGGAGTGATAAGAGACTTGTAGAGTGTGGTTTTCGTTCTTCGAGAGAGAGCTCGACTTCTCAATTGCTTACTTAGCCCAAAGTAGCACCTGTTTGCAAGAGTGATCCTTCGCAATATCTCCAGGTTGATGTCAGCAGCGCGTATTATTTTCTCCATAATAAGATTGAAGAAGTCGCACAATAACGAATCACCTTGTCTGAAGCCCCGTTCGGTATTAAACGGTGCGGAAAGGTCCTTCCTAATTTTCACTGCACAACGGGAGTTATGCAGTGTCATTCTAAAAAGTCGAATGAGCTTTGCAGGAATACCGAACTCAGACATTGTTGCATAGAGGTAATCCCTTAACGGACTGTCGAAAGCGGCTTTATAATCAACAAATAGGTGGTGTGTGTCGATCTGCTTTTCTTGGGTCTTCTCCAGGATTTGCCGCAGTGTGAAAATTTGGTCGATGGTAGATTTACCAGGTCTGAAGCCGCACTGATAAGGTCCAATCAGGTTGTGGAGCTTGAGCTTCAATCTTTCACACAATACGCTCGATAGAACCTTGTATGCGATACTCAGGAGACTTATGCCACTGTAGTTGGCGCAAATTGTGGGGTCTCTTGTTTTACAGGACAGAGAACACTGAGCTTCCAATCATCAGGCATGCTTTCATCCGGCCATATTCTGCTTATGAGCTGGCGCATGCGGGTGAACAGCTCATCGCCTCCGGTCTTAAATAACTCGGCAGGCAGGCCATCAGCACCTGCAGCTTTGTTGTTCTTCAGCCTTAAAATGGCCATTTCGACCTCATCATAGTCCAGTGGTGGAACATCAACACCATCATCTGTAGTTGGGGTTATTGGGCAATCTCGTCCACTGGTGGAATTGTTCGTAGCATCGCCATTCAGTAACGTGGAGAGGTGTTCCCTCTATTGGCTCAGTACACTCTGAACATCTGTGACCAGATTCCCATTTCCATCACGACAAGAAGAGGCTCCGGGATTTAAGCCGCCACTCAGGCGCTTGATCTTTTCGAAGAATTATCGAGTCTCATTCTTGTCGGTACACATTTCTATCTCCTCACACTCGCGTCTTTCTTGTTCTCTTTTCTTGCGCCTGAAAAGACGTCTCTCTGGACTCGTTTTCTCTCTGTACCGGTAATAACCGAATACCTCCTCGGCAGCAGTAGTCATGGAGTGGGATATATGTGTCCACCGTGCGCATGTATCATCAAGTGTTCTGCATAAGCAGATCCGATAGTCGAGAGGCAAATGCATCTGCTGTCTCTGGTGATAGTAGCTTACTGACGTTGAGCTTTCTCTGTGTGTGACTTCTCTTGTTATTTGCTACACATAAACGTGTGCGCACCTAAACTGCAATAAGGTAGTGATCCGAGTCGATGTTAAGTTATGATAAGCCCTCTAAATCGGTCATATGGGGTATATATAGGTATAGTGCCTTGAATCGAACAAAGTTTGGTACGTCATTTTAAGAATCCATAATATATTCACAAACAAATTTGGGGTTGATATCTTAAGTTTTAGATTTCATGCCTAAAAATACCGATTTTTTCGATTTGCAACAGTGATTAAAAAGAATTTTGTTGCACTTATAAGCCCGAAGGGTTCTTTCTCTTCCAGTACTGTCGTGAATTTTAAATTTTGGAGAGTATTAAAAGGGACCCACTTATATTAGCAGCTTCCGAACGTCATCATTGTGACATCACTTTGTGTGAGCTTTGTCACATAGTTCTTTTAGAAGCTTTTCCATGGCGAATTGTTACTGCAGGAGGAATTGCCAATTGCTTGCCAACAGGAGGGTACAGTTCGAAAGAAAGATATTTTCGATATTAAATTTATGCTTCATCCTAGGATTGAATCCACGACCTACAGATCAAAGCCCAACGCATTAACCACTGAGTTACGGCGCTGTATGGTGATTTTAAACTTAGTACTTTTTACTATAAGCGTATACTTCTCAACAAATTTTCTAACATAGCCAATAAGTACAAAAATGACAAGATATCTTTAATATTTTTGGGCTGCGGAAAGTTTCCATCGTTTTATTTTTCCTTTTCCTGGAGAAATACTACCAGTTTCGACAACATGTCCTAAAAATTCAATTTTAGTTTATGAATGCACATTTTTCCAGTTGAAGTTAACTCCAAATAGAGCAGCTATTTCTAATATCATATTTAGGTTATTTTAAGCACATTTCAGCGTTTTCAACGTACATAATGATATCATCGATGTACAAGTAGGTGAGTTGCAAAACCCAAAAAAAAAAACGGTATCCTTTTTACTTTGTTCTTCCTCCGGTACATAAAAAATAATTTTTCAAATCCATTACCATGAATAATTTTGCAATTTGTAATTTCTGCAGTACATCATTGATTTCTGGAACTGGAAAGCAATCCTTAAGGACCATGTATGTTGTTCAGTTGTCGAAAATCAATACACATTCTGTAACTGCTGCACTTTTTCGTAACTATTGTAAGTCCACTTGCCATGTCTGACATTGATTCACGTATAACATATAGGGAAGAATTACTATGGACCTCCTGAACTCTAAACCTATTAAAAACATTTTTTATGTGCTGATTTTTGAGGTAATGTTGTGTTTATTGGGGTATCACTTCATTCAAAAAAGTTTATTGTTGAACTGCAAACTGTTTTTAACGACATAGGTATTGGGCTAATTGTTATTATTATTTCAAACATATTATTATTATTTCATTTCATAAGCAAACCCTTAAAGCCTAATATTACCAAGATCAGATGAAAATTTCATTTTTTATGCATTTTTTTCGGGAACACTCAAAAGAAAGATTGGATGACAAAGATAAGCAGTTTTCTGGAGAAATAAGATTTGGTAAGAATTTAGTAAGAATTAAATCAAATATTAAATTAAACTAACTTTCGTTCCAAATTATTTAATTTCAGGTTGCAATATGACTATCAAGTTGCATATCCTGTTTAGTGATTTCGATTTTACCCAGAAAACCTTGGTTCGAAAAGTGAGGAATAGAGGAATTTTCCGTAAAAAACGTGAGAATAAAGTAAGATTTAATTTTAAAGCAAGTCCGCGATACCACAGACATTGTCAGAAAATGTAATACAACCGATTTATGCGACATATCCCATATGCATCATTTCTTAAAATAGCCGTTATATTAGAGGTTGCCTTGTGATCTGTAGGTCGTGGGTTCAATCCCCGGCTGAAGCACAACTTAAATATCGAATATATTTTTCTCTTGAACGGTACCCCTGCCGACAAGCAATTGACAATTCTTCGGGCAGTAACAATTTGCTATGAAAAAGCTTCTAAAAGAACTCTGTAACAAAGCTCAGAAAAAGTTTTTTTTTTTCAAGCTTTATTTATTGGATCTTTCTAAAATTACTTAGAAACTAACAATAAGTGATCAAATCTTACAAACTAAGTAAAATTATGTGATATTCCCAACGTTCCATCACAATTTGTTGAGTCGCGAGGATTAGCAATTTCACAGCATATTCAGTATGTCTTTTCTTTTTAATCGACGATGCCCCGTGCTCAGCAACAATTGCCTAGCAAGGGGATTCGGATGACTGTGTAATTTTTTAATGTAGCTTCTGCAGGACATTGCAACAAAAGGTTTACGTGAGCATGCATACCATAGCTACGATAACAAGCAGAGTGATTTTGACAACAATTACTATATCTATACAAATATTAGGTAACATATATGTCTAAATCTCTATAGATAAGCCCTATGGTTGATCACTGAACGAAAGAAGTAAAAAAAAATAAAATGAATATACTTACCCGAATTACGTGTAGTTTAGAATAACTAGTGTGTTTTAATAATATATATGTATGCATACAGTCTACGGAAAAGAAGAGTTAAGAAAAAAGGGAACAAGTGCAGAATACGGACTCAGAAGGAAAAAAAAATAAAAAATTGCCTCGGATAGAGCTTCGTTTTGTGAATATAAAAAGTAAAAAATTTGTCTCTGCAAATGCCCATACCAAAGGTCAAAGTTCAAAATTGAGGTCGAGATTATTCGATAGAGACGTAATTTTTTTCTATAATATGGGTATCATAAGAAAGGTTTTTTAAATACCTTTCTACTGATATATATAATTTAATACCTATTTTTTACATTTTAAAAGTTATTATCAAAACTATAAATTTGAAATTTTTTTTTTCAAAAACCAATTTTTTTTTTCGAAAATAAGCCTTATTTACCTATCGAAAATTTAGCACCATACTAAAGCTTATAAAAAATAAATAAAGCTTATACAATTACCTTTACAACGGTGTATAAAACATATTTTTCCAGAATTTGTATGCATTTCAAAAATTGTTTTCAATCTGAAAGTGTTTCCAATATGGACGGCTTTCGATACAATTACCTGCATGTCTTCAAATTCAGTATCGCAACCAACAGTATTTTAGGACAAAAGCTCTTTTGATAGATTTGTTGTGTAATCCTTGTGATGTACGAGAAATTGTCTTTTCGTGAGGTAGCTACTAAGCAATGAGGAGACATTTGCAGGCAGTAATAGTTTGAGTTTGTAAATAAGGCCATCGTGCCATACTTTATCGAAAGCTTGAGTGATATCAAGAAAGACAGCTGAGCAATACTTTTTTTCTTCAAAAGTGTTCCTTATCAGAGTTACAATGCGGTGGACTTTTTCTATTGTGCCGTGCTGTTTTCTAAATCCAAACTGATGTTGAGGAATCAGTTGGTTGAGATTAATAAATGGAGTTATATTCATGACAAGTAGCTTTTCGAATACTTTAGAGAGTAGAGGCAGGAGGCTGATAGGTCTGTACGATGCAACTTTTGTAGGGTCTTTTCCTGGTTTTGCTATCATAATAATTTTTGAAGTTTTCCAGCATTTGGGATAGTGCATGAGATGAATTACTGAAGCCGGAGGTAGCTCTTTTATCATTTTACCGGTAATTTTATCTGCACCAGGTGATTTTTTTTGGGTTTAAATCTTTATGAATTGCTTTGAATATGTCCTTTTTTTTAATTTTGAGCATTATTGAGCAAGGTTGAGAAGTTAATTTTGGTAATGAGGACTGTAAAGAGGGTGGATTGGGTGTAAACACCCTTTTTATATGGTTTGCAAAAGCCAAACCCTTCTCACAGTTGCTTCTAGCCCAATTACCGTCACTCAAACGGATGGGGGAATCAGTGAGAATTGGCCGATTTGAGTTTTTTGCTGAGTAGTCTGACACTTCACCAGGTGTTAATTTCGCTATGTGCTCTTCTAACTCTTTGTTGTTTTTATTTTTTAAGGCTTGCTTTAACTTTCGAGTGCAGTGCTGTAGCTGTGTTTTCAGATTCGGTGATCGAATTCTTGCCATTGTCTTCGGAGTCTTCTTTTCTGTCTTACTAGCAATTCAATGTCGGCTGGTGTGTATGGGCTATAGTTTGATTGCTTGCATACCTTTGTGCAGGTGGCTGAGGTGAGAGCTAATGAGAGCAGCTAGTTGAATTTTTCGAGTGCTGAGTCTACATCGTGTCCATTTCTTAATACAGTACTTAGAGGAAGATGGGAATTTATATATTTCTTGAATTTTAACCAGTCTATTTTCTTTCTAATGCAATTACCTTGGGGGCTTGGTGATTTTATAGATATTACCGTGGGTGAGTGGTCAGATGATAGATCATAATTACACTCTGTGGAGATATTTTCCATCTGCAAACCTTTGGCGACTCCAAAGTCTATGAGATCGGGTATTTTCCTCTTGTCCGTCGGCCAATAAGTCGGTTGACCATTTGAAATAACATCGTAGCCGTGGTTAGTGATGATTGAACATAGTCTTCTGCCTTTTGGAGTTATTAAGCGGGAACCCCAGTGAATGTGTTTGGCGTTGAAATCTCCAGCAACCAAGAATTTGCTACCAAGAGTTGAGAAAAATTCTTTATATTGCTGTTCGGTAATACTGTATCTTGGGGGACAGTATATCGCAGATATTACTAGCTTAGAGATAATAATAAATGAATACGTTTCAAAAGTTGAACAAATGATGAATAGAATATGAATAAAAAAAAACATATAAATTTGTGAATAGGTAAAGTGAAAGATAGCAACACAATAATAATGTAAGAAACGGCGTAACAGTGAGAAGATTAATTATAAAGACGTGTTTCATATGCGCTTATTAAGGGGGTCTTCTACCTTGTTGGTTCAAAAAATTCGATTTTTTTTTTCAATTTTCCAACCCAGAAGGTGTTAGGAATATACCCTTAAAAGGATATAACTGAAATCTTATTATTTCGAGTTTTTCCGAGCCGTCGAAGACAGTTACGCGTGCTCTTATCGCAACGCTCTTCGCGACCACCTAAAAGCTGGCCCATCGCGTTTTTCTAAAGTTATCTAACGTTCTATCGAATACCTGATGTATCTGTATCTATGTAATCTCTGTTATGCATGATAAAATTTTCGGTCCATTCAGTTTGAAAGAAAATTTAACGTCGGAAACATCCCGCTTGTTATATACATGAATATCTTTAAATGCGATTTCCCAAAAGTTGCGTTTTTGTAACTGGTTGACATGATATCTCGAAAACTAATTGATTGATTGATTGAAATTATATATAAAAATTTGTGAAAAACATGTGGCTATCGTCTGACAGATACTTTTTAGATTTTTTTTATTTAAACAATTTTTACAGATGTTTTTAACCCCGAAAACATTAAAAAAAAAATTTTTTTTTTTAAAGTTGCCTGTTCTGCGAAATTTTCAAATTTTGAAAATGCCATCTGTCAAACGATAGCCAAGGTGATAAAAAAATTAAATCATTTTGGTTTTTTTGTTTCAGACGATTTTCATGAGCTAAATCGTGTCAACCATTTGTGTATGCATTTTTTGCAAGGGACACTTCAAGGTCAAGTCACGGTCAAATCGAAGACAGTAAATTTTCAGTAAAATTAGTGTTAAATGTATTTAAATAAACAAGTTGAATGCAACAAACCGCACCTCGATTGCGTTTTTAGTTTTCCTATAACTAATATTCAAAAAACAGTGTCAAAAATGAAGCCACAAGGTAGAAGACCCCCTTAAATAATAAATCTCCACTAATCAGAGCAAGAAATGAATAAATCCAATCATTGTTGTTGTCTTCGGTTGCCTTTTTGGTTTCTGTGACCGTTGGTACAGTTCCCATAGCGGAATTTTACGTATTGTTGATTCTCAAGTTCGGTTAGCCTACTGACGCGAAGGATTTAGCGATAAGAATTGTGGTTAGAGAGAGGGAAGAGGTTTTCCTGAAGTATGAATGAATATCTACATATGAATGAAGGCGAATATGAGAACGAAAACGGAAACATACTTGTATGTATTTGATCAAATGAGATGGAATAGGGACAATTTAAGAAAGCCTTTCCTTTGAACACAAAGTGTAGGTGGGGAGGAATAACATTAATTGTTGTATGTTGGTTGTTAATCGCCTTGCTCGAAAAAGAAATAACTCGAAGGGAATCTGAACCGTGAGACAGACAAGTGTTAACCTATGAAAACAAAGCACCAACATTATCTATAAATTAAGCTTTCTTGACAGATTTGCGAAAGGATAAAAGCGGCACGGCAAAACGTTGCCTGAAAAAACGAATTTGGAAAGAACAGGTGCGATTACTCATAGCGGGATCGACCCTAGAGAAATATTGAAGGGAGAGCAGGCAAAATGTAGTTTCCGTGTGAGGCCTGCCAAGAAGACCACCCAATATGGGAATGTAGTGAATTCGCTGCCTTGAGCGTGGCCACGGAGTGAGCGTGAAAGAACTAGTCAATAACGAATTATGGCTTCGTGGACCTCCGTGGCTAACACTGCCAACAGACTTCTGGCCAAAGAATGAAGTGGCGGGAGATGTTGCAGCAGAGGATGAGAGTTAATACAGATTGATGGTTATACGAGAATTATCCGAACGACTATAAGTTTATATACCGAGAATGAAAAGATCGGTGGAACTAATCGAGCATGCGAGCAACTTGGAGGAACGTAATCAACGTAATCAACGTGATCAGATATTTATATCGATACATTAATACTGTTAGAGAAAGTATTAAACAGAGGAAAAATTTAGAGAGGTCAGCCAGGAAACGGTCGAAACGCCTACTGAAATGACGGGAGAGAAATACCGAAGTGATTGCATTAACAAATGAGAAAAGAGCGAAAGCATTACGCTACCCAAGTCCCATCGAACAAGAGAGGTATTATGGGAAAGAACAAAGTGCGCTCGAGAAGGCAATGAGTTGCCAGACAAATGCGACATCCTTCCATTCAGACCGAAATTTGAAGACGACGTATTGGGAGTGCAGGAGAGAATCAAAGAAACGAAAGAAAGCTACGAGACTAGCATGGCTCATCATGAATAAAGAGCATTGGAAGACAAAGCATGGTGCCGCACAGGCCATGATGCAATACATTCGACAGCGATATTGGATGCGCAGTACAACAAGAGAGTCTATTCACAAATGTGTCGTTTGCGTACACTTCAACTACCGATTGGAAAATCAGCTGATGGCTAATTTACCGGGGGACCGGATGCAGATTGGCAAGCTATTCCTCTGCACAGGAGTAGACTATGTAGGACCAATCGAACTAAAGATAAGAGAATGAGAGGATAACGAGTCGAGATCGAGATCGAAATGCTGGATTATGATTATTGTATGTGTGAAGACGCGAGCAGTGCATATCGACTTTGTGGCAAGATTAACATCAATAGTCTTCATTTCATCCTAAAAACGCTTTATCGGTAGACGTGGCCGATACGAAAGAATGTACAGCGGCAACGAAACATCCTTCGTTGCAGCTGGGAAAGAGATCCAGAAGTCCTACAACCTATGGACAGAGAAACAAGCGAAGGAGATTGCATAAAGATTGAGCATTAAGGGACAGAGTGGAAGTTCGTGATTCCAGCAGCCCCGCATCAAGAAAGCATATACGAAGCCGCCGTCAAGTCTATGAAATACCACTTTATCAGAATTAGGGACTAATAGTGGGATGCGAGGCAAATTCACAGAACAATATTTGGGGCAGCAGCAAATACAACCACAGGGGAACCAAATTGCTGGTCTACTTACTGCCTCAAGGACTAGTCATACATAACTTTAGCAACAGCCCGACGTTTCCGACTGGCAGAAGACAACAATTCATTGATCTGACTCTGTCTAATAGTTTAATAATGATGACTCAGACAATCGATATATAGAGTTTCGGCTTGCGGTTGAACTTGATGTGGTTCCCAGAAACCTTATAAATTTGGCACTTAAAACTTGTTTGGAAGACAGTGAAGACCTCTAAACTGTAATGAGATAGCTAATCAGAAAAGAACGTGTTATAATGACAGTAAATGTCATTCTCCTAAAAAGCTTTACGACGTAAAGCTTTTACACTGTTCTCAGTTTAACTTAGGATGTAAGTGATATCAATAAAGAAAGGCAGTATCGCCTAAGCTGAAGCGAAGAAAGGTTGCTTCGCATTATATGGCGACCGTGACATTGTCGAATCAATAAAGTCGATATTTTAAAAATAAAAATCCTTAATGCTCGAATTTTTTTTTAGATCGTCGTTGCTAACAAAAACAATAAAAATCCAAATATTGAAATACAATAATCTAAATTGCATTATAAAGCAGTTAAAAACGATATAAGTACAGTGATCGTTATTTTGTACAATCAAAATTTATAAAATCTCTTTTGAGACTTTTACAAAGTGCAAAGCATTTAAAAATGAAATATCGATATGCTTAAGCAAAAAGTGTGATCCTGAAAAATAAAGCAAAAGTTAATATTAAATTAATTACATATAATCTTCAAACAAAGACCCAAACTGTATAAAAACAAGTGCTTTAAACATAGTTTACAGGCACTAAAATATAAAATAACATTGCACTGTTCACGTTAGTTGAGCAACATAAATTATTGATTGCATCATCGAAATATTACATAAACCACATGTGGTCAATTTACAAAGACAATACCGTTAATACGACAAAATTCTACAAAATCGATACCAACAAAAACAGTTTCAGTGCAGATCCAATTGTGGATTCTGAAATTTAACCGTTAATCAAACGTCGCCAATACGCAAAATCACAACAATAACGGTTGTAGTGATTGCAATAGAGTGACGCGAAATTTCAACATGCCTTGTGACAGCACAACAACAGCGTTCATGACGAACTACTGCGCTATAAGCCTTTAGGAGAGAAAAAAAAAAAAATAAATATGTGGCACTTAAAGCCCCAAAGGGCTCATTGGCCGAGTTTCTCTTCCATTACTGTTGTGCGTCTTAAATTTTGGACAATATTAGAAGGGACCTACTTATTTTAGCCGGTTCCGAACGGCAGAACAGTTGTGACATCACTTTTTCTGAGCTTTGTCACAGAGTTCTTTAAGAAGCTTTTTCATGGCAAGTTGTTACTGTCGGAAGAATTGCCAATTGCTTGCCGACAGGTGGGTACCGTTTGAAAGAAAAATCTTATCGATATTAAATTTGTTATGCATCAGCCGGGGATTGAACCACGACCTACAGATCAGAAGGCGAACACACTAACCACTGAGCTACGGCACCCACCACCTTTAGGAGAGAGGTTTGTACTAAATCCAAAAAACTTAACGAAAGCACCTGATCAACAGCAGCGTTACTAAAGCATAATGTTAACACGAGCTTCGACTGATGAGAACGAGAGCAAACAGATTTCGAAAAATGAAAACACTTTCTAGTAACTAGTTCTAACATTTAAACATGCATTTTGTTACTAATATTCTATTTACAATAATCCTTATTACTTATTACTTATTCTCATTCTTATTCCTTTTAATCATGTATACTTTTTTAATATAAATAAGAAAATGTATAACTAAAATCATGTACTAAATACTTATATAAAATTTTAAAGGAAATATTCTTTGTTAGGAACAAATATTAATTGGTGGCTTTGTAATTAAAATATGAAAAAAAAAGAAATTTTCAATATTCGCCTATATAAAATTAGCTTAAAATATTACTTTTTTGGAAACAAATTTATTCTATGTAAATTATACTATCTAAATGTAAAACTATCTAAATCTAAAACTACCTAAATCTAAAACTATCTAAATGTAAAACAATTATTACAAATGCTTCGTAAAACTTTTACTCTATCAACTAATGACAGATTTTAGTGAAGAAGTTTTCAGCGATTTACGAGCCGAGTTTATTAAAGTCACAAAGAGAATTCTTCAAAATCGCCCTCTCACTACAAATCCAGATAAAATAAAAGAATATGTTTCTTTTTTAATTGAGTCTTACAATGCTATTCTGTTTTATGCAGAGCTGCACACTAAAAAGCTACCAACTTGCGTGAAAAGTTTATTAAATGAGAGAGTTTCGCATTGTAGAAAACTTTTAGTTAGAAGTTTTAAAAAACTAAATTGCAAAGTTAAGGTCCCTTCTGTCACGCATTCTTTCTTATTGGTCAAGGAAGAAATTTTAACTGATAGTGAAACTGATGAAGAATTAGAGCCTAGATCAGATGAAACTTCCTTAAAACGTTGCAATTCACTACCTAGTGTTAAAGATACGCTGAAAATTGGGTTTGAAACGAATTTAGCGGCAACCAGTACACCAAATATTAACATAAAGTTTGACGAAACTGCTATTGTAGCTATGTTACAAGTTCCCCCTCTTACGAACTTGACATCCACTAGCTCATTAAATTCTAATAATTCTGCTAAATTAAAAATCGAGATGGCTACTGCAGATCAAAAGAAGAGCTTTGTCACTATGTGTGCCTCGATCATTAGAGATAATTACAATGGTGACCCACTCGCTCTCGAGTCGTTTATAGACAAAATTTGTTTTATTGAAGACTTAACTGATCCAAACATGACACCCACTTTTATATCTTTCTTGAAAGCAAAGCTTGAAGGTAAAGCGCGTGAAGCCTTGCCTGAAACCATAACCACAATCAATGACATAAAAGTTGCTTTACGCAACAGAATTAAACATGACAACTCAAAAGTGGTTTCGGGTAAAATTGCCTCTTTGCAAATCCGAAACTGTAATTACGCAGACTTTGCAAAACAGATGGAAGAGCTATCCGATGCTTTAGAGCGATCCTTGATTTCGGAAGGAATGACACAGACTAAAGCTCGCGAAATGACCATCGAGCAAACAATCCACTCTTGTCGAATGAGTGCAAAATCCGAATTGGTTAAATCAATTCTGGCGTCAACGCCATTCAAAGATCCGAAAGATGTGGTAGCTAAACTAATTATAGAACAAACGAATGAGAATACGGAAAGGCAAATTTTAGCTTACCGCACAAATGCTAATAACTCAGGCAACAGCAATCGACGAAATTCAAATTATTTCAACAATACAATGGGTGCACGAAGCTATAGCAATTTTCAAGGCTATAGAAATCGCAGCAATAACAATAATTACAACAACAATCGAGGATCCAGGCACTCCAACAACACCTCTTTTCGGAGGAATAATGACCGCCACAACAACAATAACAATAACAGAAATGGAAACGTTCGCACTTTAAACGCGTCTGCCCCCCAGCAGAGAACGTTGGGGGAGGAACCGCGCGACTAATTCAGAACAAGGCTGTTTACACTTTAAATTTAAATTATGCAGATTTTATTGAATTAAACTGTATAAATACTAAAAATCTTAATACCTTTCTCGTTGATACTCAGTCAGACGTATCTCTGCTAAAAATTTCTTGTCTTTGCGACGATATAAAATCCAATATAAACTCTGATACCAAAATAAATCTAACTGGCATAACGACAACTACCATTACAACACTCGGAGTTGTGGATACAAATCTATCTGTATCGAATTTTTTGATCCCTCAACTTTTTCATATCGTTAGCGACGATTTCAATATACCGTGCGATGGGATACTTGGAAAAGATTTTCTAAAGTCAAACAAATGTACCATTAGTTACGAAACGAACACTTTACATTTCTGGGTACACAACCAATTTTTAGAGTTTCCGATCTTACATGGAATGAATAACAATACTTGTATCATTCCACCTAGAAGTGAAGTATTCAGACAGTTTAACTTGGGCAAATGTTTGCTTCCGGTATTTGTTGACTCGCAAGAGATATGTAGTGGCGTGTTTACCGCGAAATGTATTGTTGATACAAATAAGCCTCTGCTACGCGTACTTAACACAACAGATGAAGTTAAATCAATTCAAAATTACAACATTAAATATGAAAACTTAAACAATTACAACATTTATACTATTGACAAGGTTTGCAAAGGTGAAAAACGAATACGCGCATTACAAAAGATTCTCGAAAAGCAAATTCCCAGCTATGCCATTGAGAGTTTAATGCCTCTATGTCTTGAGTATGCTGATGTTTTTGCCTTGGAGGATGATAAAATGACTAAAAACAATTTTTATGAGCAAAAACTTAGGTTAACCGACAATTCTCCGGTTTTTATTAAAAATTACCGTTTACCTTATACACAAAGAGACGAAGTAAATCGGCAAGTTGACAAATTGCTACGAAATGATTTGATTGAACCCAGTTCTTCTAACTTTAACAGTCCGTTGATCCTGGTTCCCAAAAAAAGCACAGATGGAAAGAAAGCTTATCGTATGTGTGTAGATTACAGAGGGGTCAATAAGAAACTTGTGGCAGATAAATTTCCTCTTCCACGGATTGACGACATCCTCGACAATCTTGGCAGAGCAAAGTACTTTTCGACTCTCGATCTTTTCTCAGGGTTCCATCAAATACCTCTTCACGTACATTCACGTGATATAACGTCGTTTAGCACCGACCGCGGCGCTTTTCGGTGGAAAGTTCTACCTTTCGGACTTAACGTAGCTCCAAATTCTTTCTGTAGAATGATGTCAATAGCATTCGCTGGTCTTGCGACCAATCAAGCATTTTTATATGTCGATGATTTGATTGTCATTGGTTGTAGTGAGTCTCATCATATACAAAATCTTACTAGTGTCTTTCAAATTTGTAGAAAATTTAATCTAAAATTAAATCCAGGAAAGTGTAACTTTCTTCGACCTGAGGTTATATTTTTAGGACACAAATATACGGCAAACGGTTTACTGCCTGATGACTCAAAAGTCAGAGCTATTGACAAATACGAAAAACCATGCGACAAAGATGCAGTGAAACTATTCGTTGCATTCGCAAATTACTATCGCAGATTCATACCGAATTTTGCATTGCTAGCTGCACCGCTGAATCGCCTCACCCGAAAAGGGGCTCCTTTTAATTGGGATGGAAATTGCCAGCAAGCATTCGAAGATTTGAAATCCGCACTAGCTTCCCCCAAATTATTACAGTATCCGAACTTTTCTGAAAAATTTTTAATTACAGTCGACGCGTCGAAAGTAGGCTGCGGCGCAATACTGAGCCAAAACTTCAATGGTGATGATTTACCTATCTGTTTTGCTTCGAAATCATTTAATAAAGCAGAACAAAACAAACCTGTAATTGAGCAAGAGCTTTTGGCGATTCATTTTGCCATAAAGCATTTTAGACCTTATGTTTATGGCACTGAGTTTGTAGTCAGATCCGACCACCGTCCATTGGTGTATCTTTTTAATCTAAAGGATCCTACATCTAAACTTTCCCGGATTCGACTTGATCTATCTGAATATAACTTCACGATAGAATATATTAAAGGAAAAAACAATGTCGCTGCCGACGCGCTCTCATGCATTTCGATTGACGAATTGAAAAGCAGGAGCAATAATATCCTTGCCGTGAAAACTCGCGCGATGTCTAGGCATGGAAAAGAGGAAAAAATAGCAAAACCTACTAGCGTTAGTAAAAACGACAAAATATTCGTTTACGACAAATTTTCTCACAATTTTAACACCAAAGTATCTAAGGTTAGATCAAAATTTGAAAATTCTAAAATTCACATAAACGTGCACAACAAATTTAAAACCGTTTTTTCTATGACTTTTGTGACTGCCAACGAAACATTGAATCTCGAGGATATGCTTTTGAGGCTTCAAATTGAAGCCGCCAGTCACAATATTCATACACTAGAGTGGCCCAAAAATGACGAATTTTTTACTTACTTTACCGTTCAACAATTAAAGCATTGTGGCAATAAAATATTGACTAAACTAACGATTATCTTGACAGAACCAATTGAAACTATTTTCGATGACGACAAGAAACAGAAACTCATGACGATTTACCATAACGACCCAATTGCTGGTGGTCACTGTGGCATTAAAAAGCTCTATGCAAAGCTAAAAACTAAGTTTTATTGGAAAAATATGTCTAGAGATGTTTCATCATTTGTTCGAAACTGAGGGAAATGTAACTTAAATAAAGTTAAACCGGCGAACAAAGAAGAACTTATTTTTACCCCAACACCTAATAAGCCGTTTGAAGTGATTGTAATGGATACAATTGGTCCGTTACCAGAATCCAATTTCGGCAACAAATACGCGTTAACACTTATTTGTGATTTTTCTAAATATTTGGTCACGACTGCATTGCCAGATAAAAGCGCTAAAACCGTTGCAACAGCAATTTTCGAAAATTTTGTTTTGGTATATGGTACGATGAATTCCATAAAATCTGACCTAGGTACTGAATTTAAGAATGAAGTGGTTCATGAATTGACCAAACTATTAAACATAAAACATAATTTTTCGACAGCCCATCACCATGAAACAGTGGCGACTGTTGAACGTAATCATCGCGTTTTTAACGAGTATTTGCGTGGCTACATTAATGAAACAATTTCAGACTGGGACACATATTTAAAGTTTTTTACATTTTTTCATAATACTTCTCCAAGCACAGTTTTCGACCAAAAATTTACACCTTTTGAATTAGTGTTTGGCAGAAAAGCAACACTACCACATGCAGTAAAAAAGAAATCAATTGATCCTTTGTACAATTCAAATAATTACGCTAAAGAAATTAAATATCGTTTGCAAAAAACGCATATTTTAGCTAAATATTTACTCGATAAGCATAAATTTAGAAACAAAATAATATATGATAAAAATGCGAAACCATTAAAATTACAAATAAATGATAAAGTTTTGATTGAAAAGCAGCCCTATGAAAAACATAAAAGTATTTATGAAGGACCATTTAAAGTTAAAGATATACATGGCGTAAATATAACCGTTTTTGATGAAGCAACTAAAAGATCGAAAACAATACACAAAAATAGAATTAGGAAAAGTCAATAAGTCAGTATCTCATATATTTTTATATATGTATTTCTAGAAATTTAGTTCCCTATCTCTAATAGTCACTTAAAATAATTTTTTAAGTTCATAATTTTATTTAAAATATAACTGGGTACCCATGCATATGTAAAAAAAAAAAAAAAAAAAAATTTAAAAGGAAATGTATGTATACAAAAATGAAAATTATTATACGAAATTTGTAAACACATAAATAAACGAATTTATTAAGTGGAAAGGAAGAGTGAATATAAAAAAAAGTTAAAATTTTTATTGAGACGAGTAAAAATACAACTTAAAATTCGTTTATTTATGAGTCTTGAAATATTTACAAATCTCTAAAAAAAAAGGGAGGTATAATGACAGTAAATGTCATTCTCCTAAAAAGCTTTACGACGTAAAGCTTTCACACTGTTCTCAGTTTAACTTAGGATGTAAGTGATATCAATAAAGAAAGGCAGTATCGCCTAAGCTGAAGCGAAGAAAGGTTGTTTCGCATTATAGTGTAGTCTGTACAGAGTTCTTTGAAAGGACCTAACTAAAAGACTCTCTTCTGAAACCTGATGGTACCTATACGTGCTCGAAGTCAAAGGTCGATGATATACCTCTATCAACACATTTCCCAGGTTGTAGAATCGCGTAACCACAGGCTACCACCCTGGCCACTGACGTGTTACGTTCTGCAACCACCAGGCTTGATTCGTTTGACTTGGTTGGGCTGTGCCAACGGATAATTCCTTGGAGTTAAGCCAGTTTAGGCCAATTACTCTCGTCAGTAAAAGGTCCATAACTAGGGAGGCGCAACCTATTTCGCAGCCGCTTGGACATAAAAGTAGCTCCCGAACCGGAATCGGTAAACGCTTGAGCTGTGAAGGAGATGTTGTGGTGCAGAATACGTACCAGTGCTGCTCTCGGTAGCACCGCATGTTTTTGTGTCGGGTGGCTTGTATAATCCAAAACCGTGTCGTGGTTTCCTTTGTAGTAGGCTGTAGTTGGGATGCAAACGATTGATGGGCTTGTTCCGTTGGCTCTGTAGTGGGGGTACCCGCAGGAGTTGTGTCGCGATGGGCGCCAAGGGAATCCTCTGACCTATGAAGCAATGAATGATGGCTGTTTTTGCATGATGAGCAAGGTCTTGCAATTACGGTAATCATGGGAATTGGCAAAGCAATTAGAGAGAGAGAGGTTATGCCTGTTGACGATTTGGTAACGCTCTTCTACTGACAACCTTAAGAAACTGGGACAGGATCGAGGAGGATATGCCTTTCGGTATAGTGGGCAAACGCGAGTTACAACATTGTTGGGATAAATATCGACTTCCTTGGAAGTCGTTGGAGGACTGTACGATCGCCTGGAAGGTCGAACCGATGGCTTGCCGATTCGGTGGCTGGCTAAATGGCCAATTCTGCGGCTGGCTGAGTTACCGGGAATTACTTCGGATATCTGAGACCGGTTCCAATGTTTTATACCGCTCGGTTAAGAGGCATCGAAGTCAGTCCACTTCGGGATTTCGCATTTATTTTTAAACGATTGTTCCCAAAGACACAGATTTGTGTCGAGAATCTTTGTGAAGCATATATAGACGAAAATTGCTTCCCAGTTAGAGGTGTCTATATTTAGTAGCTTCAGATTTGCGATGCTGTCATTTATCGTACGTTGTAGTCGCTTTAAGTTAGTGTTGGTTTCTTGAATTACCACCTGGAGATTGAAAAGAGATTTTAATTATAAGTTCACGAGAATTCTCTTTTTTACCATACATATCTTTCCTCGAGATTATGCCAAGCTAGTGCGAAACCATCATTAGTCAAAAGAGTAGACTGAATGATGTTATGTGCTTCACTTCGGGTTTTGTGTAGCAAGTGATATAATTTTTCCACTGGCGGCAGACGGGGGTTATTGCGATGTAATGCAGTAAACAGGTGGCGAAAACTTGGCCAAGATACATAATCGCCTGAAAAGCATGGTGTGTCGCATATAGGTAACTGAATTGAGGGAAAAGCATCCTCTGCACTATAAATCGTGGTATTGTGAGCAACTGGGGCCTGCGAAGTTATCGGAGAAGCCACTATAACAGTTAGGTCATGGAGGTGGTCGTTAATATTGGAGAGGCATTGGATATTGGCATTAGCGATACGCTTCCATTATTTCTTCGATTCCATCTGCTTCTCCTTCTTCAGAAATGATTGATTTACATGTTTTTCTGCAACTATTCCATAGGGTCTCGAATTTCTTTTTCTGAATTTTTAATGAAATACGAGTCATACGACAGCTTTAAAACGCTTGACGTCTGACATTTTCGATATAATTGAGAATAAACTGGGAATGTATGCAAATAATTATTATTACAAACGGCAGCAAAAATAAGACGTGCGCACGATTTATGAAAACGCAAAATGGCAATTAAACTTGGCTATTAAGCGTATTAGAAATTGTGTAATTGTAATTTTCTTCAAATTCGATTTAAAGAAAATAAAGCGCCAGCAGGTATTTTTCTTACTGGGATTGTTTTGCTTTGTATGGTTTATTTAATGTGTGTTACCCAATATTATATAGTATATAGGCAGAGAGAGAGTTGGTGTTAGCAGCTAAATTAACTACTGTATTATATTAGTGAGGCTACATACAAAAAAAAACAAACTCGCGAATTTTGCCTTTGAAATATCACATCGGGTGAAACAAGAAGAGAGATAGCAGTAAGATAGTATATGTTGTATGGGAGAGAAATGTACCTTTGTTGTACGTATGTATGTACTTATTCTATTCTTTTAGAGCAGCAATAAACCAATTAAAATTTGTGAGAGATGCATATATGCCCATATACTTTGAAAATAAATACACATGTAACTTTATATTATGTATATTTTCTTTAGGGTTTAAAATTTAGACGGAATCAATTTTTCGGCAAGTATAACAAGAGATATTTTACTATCACGTACCTGGATGTCAAGACCTTGTCTTACCAACGATGAGAGCCATATCCGGCTCGAAGGACTAAAAATGACGCTCCTAGAATTATTGCCGGTGGGCAGCACACTGGTGTACCCAGGTATCGTGTTGATGCTGTTGCTCTTGTGACCGGTGTGGTTGCTGCATATGTTGCCTTATAGTTTCCTGATATTTTTATTATTATTATTTTTTTTTATTACAAACGTTTAAATAATATTTACACACAATGTTTGTTGACACTACAACTAGTTAAAAGAAACTAACGAGCAGTTTGATGTTGATACTTAGAGAAATTTTATGAAGAGATTTTTTGAAATCCTCCTTTAAATTAACCGCTTTGTGATATCGAGAAGCTTGATAGCTTCTTCATATACTTGACTCTGGAGCCCCGTAGAGTGGGATTCAGCTTGTTTTTTATTTTCATCAGCGGCCGTGTTAATGTTGAGGTCACGGTGAATGTCGATGTTGTGAGCATACCAAGGTGCGTTGACAATATTTCTAAGGACTTTATTTTGGAGACGTTGAATTATATTGATGTTGCTTGGGCTGCCGCAACCCCTAATTTGTGCACCGTAAGACCACACTGGTTTTAAAGCTTGTTTATAATATAATTATTTTATTGTATATGGAAAGTTTAGATATTCTTCCAATTAGCCAGTTCATTTTCATTACCTTTAGATTGAGTTCACTTCGTTTCATTTTTATAAGTTCCTTCCATCGTAACTTAGCATCTGGAGTTATGCCAAGATATTTTCCAGTGTTTGCATGCTGGATTGAGGCACCTAGAAGCATTATTGGGTTATAGTTTGCTTTTTTGGTGGTGAAAATTACATGCATTGATTTACTGCTGTTTAGTTTTATCCGCCAGGTTTTCGTCCATTTTTCTATTGCATCTGCAGTTTGAAGTTTAGCTGCAGCTTCTTCAGCGGTGGGTGCCGTAGCTCAGTGGTTAGTGTGATTCTGATCTGTGTGCTTCTGATCTGTAGGTCGTGGTTCAATCCGCGGCTGATGCATAACAAATTTAATATCGTAAAGATTTTTCTTTCGAACGGTACCCACCTGTCAAGAAGCAATTGGCAATTCTTCTGACAGTAACAACTCTCCATGAAAAAGCTTCTAAAAAAACTCTGTGACAAAGCTCAGAAAAAGTGTTGTCACAAGGGTTCTGCCGTTCGGAACCGGCTAAAATAAGTAGGTCCCTTCTAATACCTTCCAAAATTTAACACATACAACAGTAATGGAAGAGAAGCTCGGCCAATGAGACCTTCGGGGTCTTAAGTGCCACATAATTAATTCAGGTTTTTTTTTTAAATGGACCAGCTTAAAAAGCTGTTGGTAGAGATGAATCTATCATCATCAACTGCAAATTCGGAATTGCTGGTGAGGCTGAGGCAAGCTATGGAGGCTAAGGGTATTCATGTAGAAAAACATGAGTTCTTTGAGAAAGCCGTCATACAAGCAGTTGTGCACGCTGAGGAAGAGAGCAAGATAGATTCGAGTGGTCAACTCATGGAATTCATGAAATCCGTGGTATATCAACAGCAGCAGCATCTGCAAGGGATTAATTCGAAGTTACAAAAACATTCGGCTAAATTCCATATTGAAATTTAAGAAGATTCGCATCGCCAAGTGTTCGTTATTAGTGAGTTGCGTATGGAAATTCAAGAACATTAGGCTCGCCAAGAACATGACATCGAAAATCTACAAAAAGGAATTGATATTAGATTTCAGAAAATTACCGGAGTCTTTAATGAAAAGGTCACGGATTTGAAGAAACGCGTAGATGATTTGGAAGATAAGTTCGAGAAATTACAGCACGAACTCAACCAACTAAAGATAAATGGACCAGCCGTATCAGTGATTAGAAATTCAAGTTCACTCAAACCAAAGCCACAAACATTTGACGGAACCACAACATTCAACATCTTCAAGCTTCAGTTAGAGGCAACAGCTTCGAAGAATCAATTGGATGATAGTGACAGGACCGCTGCTTTAAACGTGACATTGAAGGGTTATGCGTCAGAAGTCTTGCAGATGGTAACAGAGAAAGATCGTGGTAGCTATCAATCATGTTCTTTTAGTTCTGAAACTTTGTCATTAATAGCCCCAGAAATTTCTTGAAGTTTGTAGTTAATTGTATTCTGGAATTCTCCAATAACGTTTTCTTGGCGAATGTTCTTGTAACTTCGCATTAACTTGCATTAACTTGCGCTCTTCCTTAGCGTGCACAACTGCATGTATCTCGGCTTCCTCAACGAACTCATGTTCTTCTATATTAATAGCTTTAGCCTCCATGACTTGATTTAGCCTCACCAGCAGTTTCGTCTTTGCACCTGATGATGATAGATTCGTCTCTACAATCAGCTTTCTAAGCCGGTCCACTTTCAGTTGGTCAATTTTCACCATTTTAACAGAATCCCACTTCTGACACCAATTGTTACGTTTTTATTTTGTGAACGTTAAATTCTACTCGAATCAACTGTTTTTGATCACTGGATTCTGTCAATAATAATTGCAACACTTATTTTGTACAACTATATGCATTTCCGAGGCATATTTTTTTTCATTGGGGGGGTTTTTTATGTGGCGGGTCCCAAACCCAACGCACAACCTCTAACCGAGGAGATTAGAAAACTAAACTCTACAAGTCTCTCATCATGCCTGTCCTAACATATGGCGCTGAAGCCTGGACAATTTCCACCTCGGATGAGCGAATGCTTGGGGTTTTCGAGAGAAAAGTCCTACGCAAGATCTTTGGACCTATTTAAACTAACAATAAGTGATCAAATCTTACAAACTAAGTAAAATTATGTGATATTCCCAACGTTCCATCACAATTTGTTGAGTCGCGAGGATTAGCAATTTCACAGCATATTCAGTATGTCTTTTCTTTTTAATCGACGATGCCCCGTGCTCAGCAACAATTGCCTAGCAAGGGGATTCGGATGACTGTGTAATTTTTTAATGTAGCTTCTGCAGGACATTGCAACAAAAGGTTTACGTGAGCATGCATACCATAGCTACGATAACAAGCAGAGTGATTTTGACAACAATTACTATATCTATACAAATATTAGGTAACATATATGTCTAAATCTCTTTAGATAAGCCCTATGGTTGATCACTGAACGAAAGAAGTAAAAAAAATAAAATGAATATATTTACCCGAATTACGTGTAGTTTAGAATAACTAATGTGTTTTAATAATATATATGCATACAGTCTACGGAAAAGAAGAGTTGTGAAAAAAGGGAACAAGTGCAGAATACGGACTCAGAAGGAAAAAAAAAAAATAAAAAATTGCCTCGGATAGAGCTTCGTTTTGTGAATATAAAAAGTAAAAAATTTGTCTATGCAAATGCCCATACAAGGCGTGGCTCAAGGTCAAAGTTCAAAATTGAGGTCGAGATTATTCGATAGAGACGTAATTTTTTTCTATAATATGGGTATCATAAGAAAGGTTTTTTAAATACCTTTCTACTGATATATATAATTTAATACCTATTTTTTACATTTTAAAAGTTATTATGAAAACTATAAATTTGAAATTTTTTTTTAATAAAAACCAATTTTTTTTTCGAAAATAAGCCTTATTTACCTATCGAAAATTTAGCACCATACTAAAGCTTATACAATTACCTTTACAACGGTGGATAAAACATATTTTTCCAGAATTTGTATGCATTTCAAAAATTGTTTTCAATCTGATACTTCATCAAGTGTTTCCAATATGGACGGCTTTCGATACAATTACCTGCATGTCTTCAAATTCAGTATCGCAACCAACAGTATTTTAGGACAAAAGGTCTTTTGATAGCCGGCCTTTGGCCGGGCGCAAAAAAAATAACCCTTATAGGTCCGACGCCGGCTTCGCGACCAACAGTATTTTAGGATAAAAGCTTTTTTGATAGCCGGCCTTCGGCTGGGCGCTAAAAAAATAACCCTTATAGGCCCAACGCCGGCTTCGCGACCAACAGTATTTTAGGACAAAAGCTTTTTTGATAGCCGGCCTTTGGCCGGGCGCAAAAAAAATAACCCTTATAGGCCCGACGCCGGCTTCGCGACCAACAGTATTTTAGGACAAAAGCTTTTTTGATAGCCGGTCTTCGGCCGGGCGCTAAAAAAATAACCTTTATAGGCCCTACGACGGCTTCGCGACCAACAGTATTTTAGGACAAAAGCTTTTTTGATAGCCGGCCTTTGGCCAAGCGCAAAAAAAATAACCCTAATATGCCCGACGCCGGCTTCGCGACCAACAGTATTTTAGGACAAAAGCTTTTCTGATAGCTGGTTTACACAAATTAAGTTCACTCATTTCAATTTGTATTAAAAATCCTTGCTAAAATCAAATCAAATTTGTCGTACTTGAAGCTAATTCGTAACTTTTGAAATAACGGGACTGAACAGTGTAACCTAAAATTTTTGTATTCGCAATTAACAATAATTTTGCTGGTTGCGCCAATACACAAACAATGTTGTCTTCATCATCCTATCATCATTTCATCCTATTTTTGCTTAATTCTTTTGTCTATGTCTACTGTGCACATATTTGCTATAGCGAAAGTATGACCATAAAAAAATATATTAAAAATATATAAAAATTCTTTAAAAATATATATACCATTGGAAAGGTAATCCTATGATCTTTGAAATAATATATAATTTTTGATAGGTTAATGGGGGACTTTTCGAAAAAAAAATCGGTTTTTACAAACTTTTTATAAAAAATTTATAATTTTCTTCATAACATTTAAAAAGTTAAAAATTCATATAAAATATTATATACCTATAAAAAGGTATTAAAATTACCTGTGTTTTGATACCCATATTGTAAAAAAAACTTGTTTGTCTCTCGAGTAATCTCGACCTCAATTTTGAACTTTGACCTTGAACCACGCCTTGTGTGGGCATTTGCAGAGACAAATTTTTTATTTTTTATATTCACAAAACGAAGCTCTATCCGAGGCAATTTTTTATTTTTTTTTTCCTTCTGAGTCCGTATTCTGCACTTATGCCCAAATTTTTAATTTTTTATATTCACAAAACGAAGCTCTATCCGAGGCAATTTTTTATTTTTTTTTTCCTTCTGAGTCCGTATTCTGCACTTATGCCGATTGTAAATTTTTTATAGGTCAATAGTGATTATTTTCGAAAAAATATCGGTTATTTTGGAAACTTTTATAATATTATCAGTGGTATATATGTTATATGTATACCACTGAAGAGGTATTAAAAAGATTGCGAATTTATTGAGCAATTTCGATCGCAATTTTGAACTACGACCTTGAGGTACGCCTTGTATGAGCGTTAGCGACAAAAAATTCTTAGTTTTTTATATTCACAAAAATAGGCTCTATACGAAGAAATTTTTTTTTGTTTTTGTGCTTAAAGTAGGCTATTTTGCACTTGTTCTCTTTCTTTTGTTAACTGGTGCCTAATGTAAAGGGTTATCCATTTCGTGGTTTCAAAAGTATAGGGCTAGAATTCGACATATGTCAAACTGAGTTGTTAAAACAATTTCTTAATTTTTCAGATGGATTGCTTAACTATCGCACAACGCATTAAAATTGTAAAAACCTACTACAAAAATGGTGATTCTGCCACAGCCACATATCCTGCTTTAAGAGGAGATTATGGTTTACATAATTGTCCAACCACGCAAGCAATTGGCAAAATTGTGAAGAAATATGAAGAGACTGGATCGGTTACAGATATTGTAAGGCCTGTGCATCATCGTTTCGCTCGTACCATCGAAAATATCGCTGCTGTAAGTGAAAGTGTTGCAGAAGACCCGAATGTGTCGATTCCTCGTCGTTCTCAGGAATTAGGACTGTCTTACGGCACATTATGGCGTATTTTGCATTTGGATCTACACTTACATCCATATAAAATCCAGCTCACACAAAAACTGAAGCCAGCTGACCATTCACAACGTCGTAGATACGTCAAATGGGTGCTTGAACAACAGGCGGTGGACGGAGATTTTTCGAACAAAATTTTCTTCAGCGACGAAGCACATTTCTCACTCGGTGAGTATGTTAACGAACAAAATTGTCGTATTTGGGGTTCTGAGAATCCTCAAGTAATTGAAGAGAGGCCACTACATCCACAAAAAGTCACTGCTTGGTGCGCTCTTTGGTCCGGAGGTGTGATTGGACCTTACTTCTTCGAAAACGACGATGGAACGACTGTCACCGTCAATTCGGAGCGTTATGGTCATATGATAACCGACTTTTTTTGCCTGCTATTGAAGAATACGACTTAGAGAATATGTGGTTTCAACAAGACGGTGCCACATGCCACACAACTCGAGCGAATATGGCTTTATTGCAAGAGAAATTTTCTGGCAGCGTAATTTCTCGTCGTGGCGATATCAAGTGACCACCAAGATCATGCGATTTGACACCGCTTTACTTTTTTTTGTGAGGCTACGCGAAAGACCGTGTTTATGCAGATCAACCTTAACTCTCGAGCACCTAAAAACCAACATTCGTCACGTTATGGCGAGATACCGCCCAATATGTGTCAAAAAGTGGTCGAAAATTACCTCAAAAGAATCGATACTTGCAACAATTCGCGTGGTGGTCATTTAAATGATGTAGTATTTCACACATAATGTCAATGTTCAGACTTTATAATAAAAAAGAAATATCATGATAAAAAATATTTTATATGTGTTTTATTTACATTTACTTTTGAAACCGCAAAATGGATAACCCTTTATATTATGCATTAGAATTTTTACTTATTTTAGCATTACCTTATGAATTACAGTTTTGAGCATGTTGCGCACGATGTTAATCACTGAGGGCTAGTTTTTCCGTACAAGTTTAAACTTGATTTAAACTAAGTTTACGCATATGGAGTTTCAATTCAAACATATTTTAAACTGCAGCACGAAAAGATGTACTGATAGGTTAATCTTAGTTTAACCCAGCTAGATTGGGCGCTTAAACTTAGTTTTGAAATTTGACGGAAAAACTGAAAACGAGTTTAAACTTAATTTAAACGACAAACGAGTTAAAGTCGCAGTGAAAATCTGGCCCTGAGGAAGACGATGAAGCACATTTTAGTAGTGTTCTTACTGAGAAAGTTACAAAATTTTATAAGAATTGTGTGAGATATGTCTTTAAACAAATTTACACCACTACCAATGGAAATAACACGATTACAGACTTTTGAGTATCGACTTGTATGAAGCACTTCAGTGTGAGCCGTTGGAAACTTATAGAGAACATTGTGTATTGATTAAAATATATGAGTACTGGTTTCGTTGTTTTAAAAGTGGTGATTTTGACATTGACGACAAATAGTGTTCGGGCAAAACAAAAAGGATTGAATATGAAGAATTTACGGCTTTATTGAACGAATATTCATGTCATACGCATAAAGAATTGCCAACATCATTAGTGGAATCAAATTGGGTCCCAAATGAATTGGAACCGAGAGATATTGAACGCCGAATTTACATGCGAACAATTGCTTTAACGGCAAAAAAGAAGAAAAGTTGATCTATTGGGAAAACCAGAAGCGTACAAAAATCATGGGATATGCCCGGCCCACCATAAATACGGACTTAACTTACTTATGTGGCCATAACAACCGAATATCGATTTAGGCCGAATATAACATGCTTCGCCAGCCATCTCTGTTCTTCGCTAACTGGCGCCAGTTAGAAATTCCAAGCGCCGTCAGGTTCTCCAGTACTTGGTCTTTCCACCGGAGGTTAGGTGTAACGCATCTTCTTGATGTTATGTTAATATCCGAGCGCTTCGTAAAGAGCGCTCAGGATATTCGGAAATGAATCAATCAGAAGACTTTGTGTTAATAATTGTTCTTTATTGGCATATTGGCTTATTTATAGCAATGGAGTGTGAAACAGACATACTTGCTCACACATTGGTATTTGGGTACAATGATCATTAGGTATTGATTGTATATTGATTATAATGATCATATTATATCGATTAAGTATTGCAGTCCAGAACTTATGCTGAGTAAGCTATAAGTCGGGTAAGCAGTACGTATGCTTATACATATGGTATCCTACACATTGTTGCACTGTTTATGTTATGGGATACGTCAACAATGTATTGAATAGCGTTTGAATACGTTAGTATGTATGGTATTTATGTGTAATACAATGTATTTATATAGGTATGTATGTAAGTATGTATACGCTACACAGATCTTCCTCTTCCTCATCGTCCTCCAGCGAGTTCCGAATATAACACCTTCTTAGCTGGAGCGTGTTCTTCCATTCGCTCGACTTTGATGCGCTTTACTATGTCAATATCGGCATGCAGCTCGTACAGCTCATGGTTGTACCTTATTCGGTACTCGCCACCAATGCAAATAGGTCCAAAGATCTTGCGTAGGACTTTTCTCGAGAAAACTCCAAGCATTCTTTCATTTGAGGTGGAAATTGCCAAATCTTCAGCGCCATATGTAAGAACAGGCGTGATAAGAGACTTGTAGAGTGTGGTTTTCGTTCCTCGAGAGAGGGACCGACTTCTCAATCGCTTACTTAGCCTAAAGTAGCACCTGTTTGCAAGAGTGATCCTTTGCAATATCTCTAGGTTGATGTCGTTACTGCTGTTAATGCTGGTTCCAAGATAGACAAAGTCCCTTACTACTTCAAAAGCGTAGTTGTCAAACGTGCTGTCTAAGAAGCCGGGGCTCTTTGTTTGTTTATACTGGGTACTTCGTCTTGCCCTCGTTCACCGTAAGACCCATTCGAAGCGACTCTCTGTCCAACTCTGAGAGTGCTGCACTGACTCCTCGCGTGTTCATGCCGATTATGTCAATATCGTCGGCATACGCTAACAGCATGACACTTTTGTTGAAGATAGTGCCAAGTACAAAGTCGAATGAGCTTTGAAGGAATACCGAACTCAGACATTGCTGCGTAGAGGTAATCCCTTATTGGGATATCGAAAGCGGCTTTATAATCAACAAGTAGGTGGTGTGTGGTGATCTGTTTTTCTTGGGTGTTCTGTGAAAATTTGGTCGATGGTAGATTTACCAGGTCTGAAGCCACACTGATAGGGTCCAATCAGGTTGTTGAGCATGGGCTTCAATCTTTCACACAATACGAGCGATAGAACCTTGTATGCAATGCTCAGGAGACTTATTCCACGGTAGTTGGCGCAAATTTTAGGGTCTCACTTTTTATGTACGGGACAGAGAGCACTGAGCCTCCAATCATCAGGCATGCTTTCATCCGACCATATTTTGCTTATGAACGGGTCCATGCAGGCGAGCAGCTCATCGCCTCCGGTCTTAAACAACTCGGCAGGCAGGCCATCAACACCTGCAGCTTTGTTGTTCTTCAGCCTGAGCCTCCAATCATCAGGCATGCTTTCATCCGACCATATTTTGCTTATGAACGGGTCCATGCAGGCGAGCAGCTCATCGCCTCCGGTCTTAAACAACTCGGCAGGCAGGCCATCAACACCTGCAGCTTTGTTGTTCTTCAGCCTTAAAATGGCCGTTTCGACGTCGTCATAGTCGAGTGGTGGAACATCAACACCATCAACTGTAGTTGTTGGTGTAATCTCCTTCAGTGGCGAAATTGTTCGTATCATCGCCATTCATTAACGTGGAGATGTGTTCCCTCTATTGGCTCAGTACAGTACAGTACATTTCCATCACGAAAGAAGAGGCTCCGGAATTTAAACCGCCACTTAGGCGCTTGATCTTTTCGAAGACTTTTCGAGTCCCATTTTTGTCGCTACACATCTCTATCTCCTCGCACTCGCGTCTTTCCAACTCCCTCTTCTTGCGGCTGAAAAGACGTCTCTCTGCACTCCTTTTCTCTCTGTACCGGTAATAATCGAATACCTCCTCGGCAGCAGTAGTCATAGAGTGGGATATATGTGTCCACCGTGTGCATGTGTCAGCAAGTGGGGGAGTGTTCTGCATAAGCAGATCCGATAGTCGGGTGTCAAATGCATCTGCTGTCTCTGGTGATCGCAACTTACAAACGTCGAGCTTTCTTTATGTGTGACTTCTCTTGTTATTTGCGACACATAAACGTGTGCGCACCTTAGCTGCATCAAGGTAGTGATCCGAGTCGATGTTGGGACCACAAATCAATTTCGCTTCCATCACGCTGGAAGCATGCCATCCGTCAATCACCACATGATCAATTAGGTTTCTTGTACGTTGATCTGGAGACAGCAATGTCGCTTTGTGGATGTCAAGATGCTGGAATCTGGTACCACTAATTACCATGTTTCGTGCTGCGGCGAAGTCGATCAGCCTCATTCCGTTATCGCAGGTGTTCTGGTGGAGGCTGAATTTTGCGACAGTTGGACCAAAGGTACCTTTCTTGCTGTTTATGCCGGCAGCGACGGCTTGTCACTTAGCACCATTGATGCGTGCGACGCGCGATAAATCCTACGCAAGTTACTCACGATATGTGTTGCCTCACCTCACATCGATGGCGATAGATGACGAGACTCTGATGCAGCAGGGTTCGTTTAATTCTCTCTCTTCCTCTCATCTGTTTATGCCATTGTCCTCATTCGCCATGCGCTTTTAATGACATTATCTAACATTCAGGCATTAACAATTAATGGTAAATGAGAGTTGGAGAGAGAGTTAAACCTAGACATATTTTTTTTTATATGCAAAATAATTGGCGCCGATTTTTGCCGTTTTTTTTTTTAAATCAGTTCCGTTGAACGATCGAATGTTCTTTTCTTTGCTCACTATGAGTTAACCTTTTCTTAATCAGTACAGTCGAAAAGTAAAGTTGCAACGAGGCAGTCGTTCGTAGTTTCAATTAATCTAACATTATTCAAATTATGAAACGTGTGTTAAATTTCAATTATTCGAACATTATTTAAATTATAAAACGTGTGTTAAATTTTAATTATTTCAACATTGTTTAAATTATAAAACATTAAATCGTGAATATAACCTGAATTATAAGTACTCTAAACATTCATATTTTCTCAAATGAATACCAATTTTCATCTACGTAAGTGTATAGAGTATACGAATGTATATAAATTATAACAAAATCGGGTATACATCGTTTGAGTTACAGTCAGTGAAATAGGTCTTGGGTGGAAGATTGGTATCGCGTGTGGCATATATTTAAAAGGTTTGAGACAATATTGATAAATATTCGGAAGTGTACATTTGCTATTTGCGTGGAAAACAAAAAAAAAATTTGATGTATCAAAAAATATATTTCCGAATGCATGCATCCATTCTCTATTCCTATGTACATGCCTTCGACCTTCATGGTAAATTCCTATGTATGATTGAATGAGGCAAGACAAATAACAAGAATCAGACAAATATAGATATATACAAGATATATAAACCTCTTGCAAAATACCATACCTTGATCTAAGCAATTTTTCAATTGTACATTGACATTGAAAAAGTGTGTTTTACAATAGCACGTGATATTGTAATATGTAGAAGAAAAGTGCTAATAGTGTTTATAACTTTTTATGTATCATCACTTTTATGATATAATCGAACTTGCAAAATATCATAAAATCAATTTCTGTTTGTTAACAAATTTCAACGGTGTTACGGTGACGAACAAGTGTTTGGTCGGGGCTTAAAGATGATTGTGCATTGATATTACGGGCAAATGACCCCCCTAAACACTTGCCCACCCTGGCATTAAAGTCGCACAAGCACGATTTTGATATCGTGGCGGGGGCAACGGTCATAAGCTTTTTCGAGGCGTTGACAGAAGCTCTCCTTGGTCACATTGTCCTCATCCGTTGGAGCGTAGGCACATATAAGGATGATGTTTAAGAATTTGGCCTTGATGCGGATTCAGGCCATCCGTTCGATCACAGGTGTGAAATGTGAGACAAGATGTCGTAGTCTCTTGCTGACCAAAAATCCACATCCTAATTCGTGGCTTTCAGCATGGCAACTGTAGTATATGTTACAGGACGCTCTTTTGGAGCAGCCCTGTCCTGTCCATCGCATTTCCTGCAGAGCGGTGATATCAGCTCTGTATTTTTGGAGGACATCAACCAGCTGGATAGAGGCACCCTCCCTATAAAGGGACCGGACATTCCAAGTGCATATCCGTAAATCATGGTCCTTTTTTTCGTTTGCGAGGGACCTCAACAAAAGCGTAGTAGTCCTTATCCGAGGCATTGCTGTTTTTTTCATTAGGGGGGATTTTTTATGTGGCGGATCCCAAACCGCACAACCTCTAACCGAGGAGATTTTCGCCACTCACTTCAGCCGCCTCCCAGCGGGTGCCAGGAGGACGTTGCTCGGTGGTCGCCACGTGGAGGGCCTCCATTACCTAACCTCCAGACCTAACCTCCGGTGGAAAGACCAAGTACTGGAGAACCTGACGGCGCTTGGAATTTCTAACTGGCGCCAGTTAGCGAAGAACAGAGATGGCTGGCGAAGCATGTTATTTTCGGCCTAAATAGATATTCGGTTGTTATGGCCACATAAGTAAGTAAGTCCGCATAAGCAGTTTTGTATGAAAATCTGTTTGATTTTACGTGTTTTTTTTTTTGCGCGGTATTTTTTGGTCCCTGTATACCGCGTAAAAAAATGGATGAGGTGTATATTTTGTTAATTTTTCACATATGCCTATATACGTATGTAAAATAGTAATAATAAATGAATTCTTAAAAAAATAATCACATCAATGGTTTGTTTGAAGATGTTATGTACATATATAAATAAAAACACAAAGATTGTTGGTGTGAAGAAATGCGAACAATCCATATATACATACGATACCAATCCACGTCATCACAACATAAACAGAACAACAGTATATACAATATCGAATACCCAATTGCAACTGAAAATATGTTTTATTTTAAATCATTGTATGTATGTAGTGTGTCTTATACGGGATTTTACAAAGTAACTAATGATAAAAGGTAAATAATAATTAAAGGGATAACTACATATTAAAGGTGAGTATTAAAGATAAGTATAAGAGTTAGGTATTAAAGGTAAGTATTAATATTTATTTAACTTTTAATTTCGTAATTTCAGGTTCTTGAAGCAGAATATCAACACTGTAGAAAGTAAAACATTAGTACACAATGTAGTTATTATTTTTTTAATAATGTTATACTTACTTTTTGTTTTTATAAAAACGAAATGTACCTTTCTCTGATTCTTATACCTTTCCGACAGTTATTTTGTGAAACTGTGTGGTTGTCGGGTGTATTATCTGTATTAACATCATCAATATTTCGAACCCAAGATTAGCAGCCACGCCATTTCTTAAAAGAAAGTTGTATAAAATACAGCATGCATATAAAGGGTTATCCATTTTGCGGTTTCAAAAGTAAATGTAAATAAAACACATATAAAATATATTTTATCATGATGTTTCTTTTTTATTATAAAGTTTGAACGTTGACATTATGTGTGAAATACTACATCATTTAAAAGACCACCACGCGATTTGTTGCAAGCATCGATTCTTTTGAGGTAATTTTCGACCACTTTTTGACACATATTGGGCGGTATCTCGCCATAACGTGACGAATGTTGGTTTTTAGGTGCTCAAGAGTTAAAGGTTTATCTGCATAAACACGGTCTTTCGCGTAGCCCCACAAAAAAAAGTCAAGCGGTGTCAAACCGCATGATCTTGGTGGCCACTTGATATCGCCACGACGAGAAATTACGCGGCCAGAAAATTTCTCTTGCAATAAAGCCATATTCGCTCGAGTTGTGTGGCATGTGGCACCGTCTTGTTGAAACCACATATTCTCTAAGTCGTATTCTTCAATAGCAGGCAAAAAAAGTCGGTTATCATATGACCATAACGCTCCGAATTGACGGTGACAGTCGTTCCATCGTCGTTTTCGAAGAAGTAAGGTCCAATCACACCTCCGGACCAAAGAGCGCACCAAGCAGTGACTTTTTGTGGATGTAGTGGCCTCTCTTCAATTACTTGAGGATTCTCAGAACCCCAAATACGACAATTTTGTTTGTTAACATACCCACCGAGTGAGAAATGTGCTTCGTCGCTGAAGAAAATTTTGTTCCAAAAATCGCCGTCCACCGCCTGTTGTTCAAGCACCCATTCGACGTATCTACGACGTTGTGAATGGTCAGCTGGCTTCAGTTGTTGTGTGAGCTGGATTATATATGGATGTAGGTGTAGATCCAAATGCAAAATACGCCATAATGTGCCGTAAGACAGTCCTAATTCCTGAGAACGACGAGGAATCGACACATTCGGGTCTTCGGCAACACTTTCACTTACAGCAGCAATATTTTCGGTGGTACGAGCGAAACGATGATGCACAGGCCTTACAATATCTGTAACCGATCCAGTCTCTTCATATTTCTTCACAATTTTGCCAATTGCTTGCGTAGTCGAATGTCGTATGTCGAATTCTAGCCCTATACTTTTGAAACCGCGAATTGGAGAACCCTTTATTATGTTCGCGGCTATAATGCAAAACACGATGCTTTGAACGGCACTGGAATCGATATTTTAAAACTCTAAAGGCGCTTTCAATATCGGAAATAGCGGTAACAGCAAACGATGGTCGCGCACCTGTTAAAATAGACAAAGAACTAATATATATAATTCCGCACAATAGATCAAGTCTGGTCGCAGCACATAATGGTCTGTTAATATAATAATAATAAATATAATTCATCCATAATGTACAGTGGCTCACAGCTTATTTCGTATAGTGTATATATTTTTATGTACATGGCTGTAACATCGAAACTAAAAAACTTATCAATAAGTTTTGAATGTAGATGTCTATGTATGTGTTTAGTAAACCTAATAAGAAAACGGGGAACCCCAAAAATTGTTCTTTTTGTCATGCAAGAGAGAAAAACTATTGATCAGCTGATTTTCAGCTCACATCTTATTTCGTACACAAACTTCAATGTAAGTAAGTTTCATTCTGCCGCGCAGTTACAAAGTTTTTTTGAATTGTATGAGTTTTTGGACCTTTTTAACTATTATAACAATTTTTATTATTATTATTTTAAATAGTTAAAGTGCTGTAAATTAAACATTTAGCTTTATGGGTCATCGTACAACGATGGAACAGGGTAAACTGGTAATTAACCATTTTAGGAAAGGTCAGAGTGTGCGAAAAATTGCTGAAATGACAAATTTAAGTGCCTCAACTGTCCAATACATCATTCAACGCTTCGTTCGCGAAAATCGGTTGGAGAACAAGGGCAGAGAAGCACCTAATAAGATTTTCAACGCATCAGACGAGCGTTATATTGTACGAAAAATTAAGAAAAATCCAAAGTTATCCGCTCCGAAGTTGGCTGCAGAGGTTCAGCGTGAAATAGGAAAATCATCCAGTGCTGAAACTGTCCGACGTGTGCTGCGCAATCATGACTTGAACGGTCGAGTAGCCCGAAAGAAACCATTCATTTCGAAAATGAATATACAACGCCGACTTGACTTCGCCAAAGAGCATATTATTAATACTCCTGCGTTCTGGAATACCGTTATTTTCGCGGATGAGTCTAAGTTTAATATTTTTGGCTCGGACGGAATGTCATATGTTTGGCGTAAAGCTAATACCGAGCTAAACAAGGAGAACCTTAAGCCCACAGTGAAGCATGGTGGCGGTAGCGTGATGGTTTGGGCCTGTATGTCAGCAGCCGGAGTAGGTGAATTGGTTTTTATTGAGGGAACAATGGACAAAATGAAGTACCTCGAGATTCTGAAAAACAATTTACTTCAAAGTGCAGACAAACTGGGTTTGCGGGAAGAATTTCGGTATTACCAAGATAATGACCCAAAACATAAATCTGGGATTGTGCAATCTTGGCTTATTTGAACTGCTCACACTTGATGTCTCCACCACCACAGTCACCTGACATGAATGTGATTGAAAATCTTTGGTCTATTTTGGACAATAAAATAAGAACACACAAGATTTCTAATAAGCAAGACCTAAAGAAGGTACTGATGGAAGAATGGAAAAAAATCACACCAGACATCACTCAAAAATTGGTGGATTCAATGCCAAATAGACTCCAGGCTGTCATTAACGCTAAGGGATGTCAACTAAATATTAAAATCAACTTACTTTGTTTTTAGTTTGAACTTAAAGAGACTGTACGAAATAAGCTGTGACATGAATTTTCCTATTTTTTTCTTATTTTATTTTTTTATAGTGTCAAACACTAAAATTTTGAAAAAGTAAATTTTGGAAAATAAAAAACAAACCTTCCTTTCTAAAATGGCATTTATATTTTGTTCAAATTTTTGCTATATTAGGAATTACGACTGCAGCAATTTTTAAACTGTCACTGTACGAAATAAGCTGGGAGCCACTGTACATATGTTCATATCTGTGGACTATGGACAAAACAACTTATTTGTTTTTAGCAGGTTTTACATTGGACGCATTAATTTCCTTCTTCCATAGACAAATTAAATAGTTTGAGAATTGTATAAGAACTATCTGTGAAATTTTGACTATTTGTCAAAATTTCAGAGATACATATATATGTACATATTTAGAGAATTAGAATTAGTAATTGAGGACAAAGGTAAAACTGTTTAAATATTCTCTGTGGTGTCATTTCACTTTTCACAAAAGAACTATTCAGAGTTTTGAAAAATACTCAAACCTATGGAAAACTAAACTTTTTGGAGAAATGCTATTGCGAGGCAAATCGAAACATAATTTTCATAAACTAAATTAGAGGAAAAGTCATACGAATATGAAAAATGAAGATATCATTTTTATATACATATAACACCACACATAGATTTGTACTTACAGCTTCAACATTATGCATATATATATATATATATATATATATATATATATATATATATATATATATATATATATATATATATATATATGTATATATATATATATATATATATATATATATATATATATATATATATATATATATATGTGGCACTTGAAGCCCCAAAGGGCTCATGGGCCAAGCTTCTCTTCCATTACTGTTGTGCGTCTTAAATTTTGGACAGTATTAGAATGGACCTACTTATTTTAGCCGGTTCCGAACACTTGTGACATCACTTTTTCTGAGCTTTGTCACAGAGTTCTTTTTAGAAGCTTTTTCATGGCAAGTTGTTACTGTCGGAAGAATTGCCAATTGCTTGCCGACAGGTGGGTACCGTTCGAAAGAAAAATCTTTTCGATATTAAATTTGTTATGCATCAGCCGGGTATTGAACCACGACCTACAGATCAGAAGGCGAACACACTAACCACTGAGCTACGGCACACACACACACACACACACACACATATATATATATATATATATATATATATATATATATATATATATATATATATATATATATATATATATATATATATATATATATATGCCGAAGCTCAGTGGTTACTGTGTTGGCCTTCTGATCTGTAGGTCGTGGGTTAAATACCCGTCTGAAGCATAACAAATATAATATCGAAAAGATTTTTCTTTCAAACGGTACCCACCTGTCGGCAAGTAATTGGCAATTCTTCCGGCAGTAACAATTTGCCATGAAAAAGCTTCTAAAAGAACTCTGTGACAGTGTTACGGATATACCAAGGGGCATTAACGATGCTAATCAGGACTTTGTTTTGGAATCTCTGGATTGTTTCAATATGTTTCTGAATGTCACAACCCCATAGTTGTACTCCAAATGTCCACACAGGCTTTAGAACATAGTTGTATATAACAATTTTATTATGAATGGATAGTGTTGATTTTCTACCCATGAGCCAGTACATACTTCTATATTTTAGTTCGAGCTCATCTCGTTTCTTTTTTACATGCTTATTTCAGCGGAGCTTTGCATTAAGGGTGATTCCAAGATATTTTGCTGAGTTCGAGTAAGGAACCTGAACTCCATCAATGTAGAGAGGCAGATATCGAATATTTTTATTTGAAAAGTCAACATGAACTGACTTGCTTTTGTACAACTTAATGCGCCATCGCTTTGTCCAGCTGCTAACGTTATTTAGAGCTCTCTGTAAAGTGTTTGTCGATTCCTCTTCGGTTTTCCCTATGAAAGCAGTGATAGCAGTGTCATCTGCTGTGGTGTCATTAGCTGTGGTATAAGTTCCACTAGTCGAAATATCTAAAGTGTAAATTAGATAAAAAAGAGAACCCAGAACACTGCATTGAGGTACACCGGCTTTGATCTCATATAACTTACTATACTATCTTGTTGCCTTATTCGAAAGTATTTTTTAGATAGATATGATAGGTGTATATCATAAAATGTTTTTGGTAGAGAAGCCTTAACTTTGTGTAGAAGGCCAATCTTATCGAATGTCTTTGCTACATCCAAAAATATAATTGAGCAGACTTTTTTCTCTTCTAGAGCTTTTTCAATTTCGTGTGTTACTCTGTGGACCTGGTCCAGTGTAGAATGCTCATTTCTAAATTCAAACTGGTGTGTTGGAATAAGATTCTTGGCTTCAATTATTGCATTTAACCCGTTGACTAAGATTTTTTCGTATAACTTTGACAGAATTGGGAATAGTGATATTGGCCTGAAAGAAGCCATCCAGAGATCAGGCATATTTTGCGATCGGTAGCCTATAAGTTGGTTCACCAGTTAATATGGTTTCACAACCAGAGGATTGCACAGCCTTCAATAGCTCTCTACCCTTAAAACGAAGAAATAAATATGTGGCACTTAAAGCCCCGAAGGGCTCATTGGCCGAGCTTCTCTTCCATTACTGTTGTGCGTGTTAAATTTTTGGACAGTATTAGAAGGGACCTACTTATTTCAGCCGGTTCCGAACGCCAGAACCCTTGTGACATCACTTTCTCTGAGCTTTGTCATAGAGTTCTTTTAGAAGCTTTTTCATGGCAAGTTGTTACTGTTGGAAGAATTGCCAATTGCTTGCCGACAGGTGGGTACCATACGAAAGAAAAATCTTTTTGATATTACATTTGTTATGCATCAGCTGGCGATTGAACTACGAACTACAGATCAGAAGGCCAACCCACTAACTATTGAGCACCGGCACCCATACAGCTCTCTACCCCTAGTAGTAATTAATCATGAACCCCAATGCGTGTGTTTTGCATTAAAATCACCACCAATAATGAATCGATTTTTATGCTAATTTGGTGCCATGGAAGACTATACAATGCAATTACCGATATTTTTCATTATTTACATCAAGTGTTATAGTGGTTGTTTGGAACATATCTGTGCTGAATTTTTCCTCTTCAAAGTGATTCAATTTCTTGTTTATAACTATCGCTGCGCCACCTCAGGCGGGAGGCTTTAAGTGCCATATATATATATATATATATATATATATATATATATATATATATATATAATCATATATATATATATATATACATATATATATACATATATATATATATATATATATATATATATATAATCATATATATATATATATATATATATATATACATATATATATATACATATATATATACATATATATATACATATATATATATATATACATATATATATATATATATATATACATATATATATATATATATATACATATATATATATATATATATATATATATGTATATGTATATATATATATATGTATATATATATGTATATGTATATATATATGTATATATATATATATATATGTATATATATATATATATATATATGTATATATATATATATATATATGTATATATATATGTATATATATATATATATGTATATATATATATGTATATATATATATATATATATATCATATTAACATCAAGAAAACGCTCTTGATCAAACATTTTGGCGCTCAACAAGGGGCAGTAATAATATTAAAATGTCATAAATTTCGCGCTTCTTTGGAAATTGTATTCGAGAAGCAATTTAATTTAATTAATTAAACTAATAAATTAACGTTGAATACGGAGGCCAGTTCTTTGGTTTTGTTAGCGATTGAAGCAACCCTGCATCTGACATCCACAATGTCGAGTCCAAACATATCGCTTGCAGTCCACATACATTCCATTTCTTTGTTCGGTGTTTTAGGAACGTCACTTATTTCTCTTCCCTCTTTTGTTACTACTTGCGCTGGAGAACGGACGTCGTTGATTTATCATTAAAGTTTATTTTAATTAATTAATTGCATTTGGCTTTTTATTTCATTCGGTATCATCGACTCTAAACATCCTTAACATTTGGCATCCCTTGCGGGGAACATTAGTTATTAAAGTAAATGTAATTAATGTCTCTGATCATTTTAAGATATTCGATCGAACATTTGACGGCCATCTTGGCAATTAATTATCTGAACATTTTGATATATTCGATTGAAGATTTGGCGGCCATTTGCAATTAATTTTCTAAATAATTCGTGAAATTCAACCGAACAATTGGCGGTCAATTTTCTGGAAAAATTTGACTGCTCACGAATTAACACTTGTTTTGGGAAGTTAACGCAAGTTGAAAATGGCATTGGCAAAGGAGGAAGCCCTATCTAGGCTTATAGTAAATTTCTCGGCTAATTCACGTAAAATATCAAAGCAAAAGAAGACGAAAGGGTTCCTCATTGCCAGGAGAAATTTACTGATGGACTATTGGCAAAAGTATAACACCATCCGTGACGATATTGCCGCAACTGTAGATGACACCATCGATGAGACAGCGATGAAAAGAGTGTTATCGGAGGAGCGATATGCTAATATTGAGTCAGCATATTGTGAGGCGATGGGTGAACTACACGACGACATTGATGAATTTTCTAATACCGCCAGTGACAGTCTGTCTCAGGGTACATTAAACAACACATTGCCTGGGCATGTTGGTTCATCTACAAACATTTTGCCAAAAATTGAGCTACCTAAATTTGATGGTACGTTTCAAAAGTGGCTTAGCTTCAAAGACATGTTCGTCACATGTGTTGTTCAAGATATTTCGTTGTCTAACGTGCAACGAATGCATTATCTCAAAAGTAGCTTGCAAGGTGAAGCAGAAGCGATGTTGCGCAGTTTAAATGTAGTCGAGAGCAACGAAGGTACGATAATAAACGTCGTTTAGTCAACGCATATCTACGCAATATTTTAAAATTACCCGCTCTGACTTCTGAATCTGACATTAATATACGTAAATTAGTAGACAGCGTAACCGAAGCTGTGCGTGCATTAAAGCAGCTAGGCCGTCCAAAGGCGCATTCAAAGTCTTGAGGCGGTGACTGCAATCCATAAGCCAAAGTCGAAAGATGCCACCGTCAAGCCACAACAACAATCTTCAGGCATTCGTAGTCATCAGACGAATGTAGCTCGGTGTCCATGTTGCACTGGGAAGCATTCGTTAATGTACTGTTCAGATTTTCGACGAAGAACACCGACAGCTAAGCTAGATCTGGTATCAAATGCCAAGCTTTGTAGAAATTGCCTTAAAACTAATCACATGTCAAAAATGTATGCAAAACCATCATACGCTATTGCATGAAAGTATGACACCACGTGTCAGCGGTATCAGCGTGCATCACATGCGCGCGGAAAAATTGACTCCAGGGAAAATCATTGAAGAAGAAGCCCGACTGACACCAGTTTTACTAGCCACCGGTCGTTTCGTGTACGGTCTTCGGCGGGACATTACATAGAACTTCGTGCGTTATTCGACAACGGGTCTCAATCCACGTTCATAAGCGAATTTGTAGCGCAACAACTTCATTTGCGCAAAACTCGTCTATCAGTTCCAATAACGAGAATTGGTGGGTGCAGTGTTGGTCATTCCAAAGCCCTAGTGCATTGTTTACTATGTTCTCTCACAGAACCGAATTTTATTGTCGAATGCTCGGCACTCGTTCTTCCTCGTCTAGGGCACCTGATGCCCCCGAACCGCGTTGATCCACAGCCGTACAGCGACTTTCTAGGTCTTACACTCTCGGACCCGAAGTTTTACGAACCAGGATCAATAGATGTCATGATCGGAGCCGATGTATATGGTCTTCTGCTACGCGGAGAAATCAAACGCACCTCTACTGGTGATATTACAGCTCAAAATACCCATATGGGATGGGTCCTTTACGGGCGCTTATCTAGTGCAACCACGTTGCAATTACCTACCACATTCTGCGCTACGGCCACTGCGGAACTCAATAGCCTGGTACAGAAAATGTAGAAATTCAACGATATCGATGACGTGTCATCTCCTTCTAAGATGACTGAGGATGAGATATACTGTGAAGAGTTTTTTAAGCGAACGGTATGTCGAGATATTCGGGGTCGGTACCAAGTTACATACCCATTCAAGCAATCTTACGACTTATCCGTACTCTCTGACTCAAAGACAGACGCTTTCAAACTTTTTACATATCAACAATTTCGTCTTCTAAATGATCCAAAGATGAACGATATGTATACAGAATTCATGGACGAATATATCAGCCTCGGTCATATGGAGCGGGTGCTCGAAGACAAGGAGCCACAAGAAGTTTGCTATATTCCCCATCATGGTGTATATAAGGAAACCAGTTCCACTACAAAGTTACGCACTGTATTTAACGCATCGAGGAAATACAAAAATGGAATGTCACTGAACGACTGCCTTCACGTTGGGCCCAAGCTTCAAACCGATTTAAGTTCGATCATCTAGAAATGGAGAATGCATCGAGTTGGGTTCATGGCTGACATTGAGAAGTGCTATCGCCAAATCCTTGTTGACAAAAGAAGCGCCGACATGCAACGCATTGCGTGGCGAGACCAGGAAGGTAATCCTGCTACATATCGGTTGCTCACCGTAACATATGGTATAAACTGCTCACCATATTTGACGATTAAAGTTTTACATACATTAGCGGAAGATGAAGGGGAAGAATTTCCAACAGCATCAAAAATACTAAAGGAGTTGTTCTACATGGACGATTGTCTGCATGGAGGGGATACGGTAGAAGCGGCATTAGAAACCCAATATGAACTTCAACAGTTATTACAGCATGGAGGCTTCAACCTTCGGAAGTGGAATTCTAATTCCATCGAGTTCATTCAACGCCTTCACGTTAAGAACAGGTCACCTGATATATGTTGTAATCTCAATTTCGATCGTGAGACTAAAGCGCTCGGCCTCTACTGGGTTTGTGAAAGAGATAGTATAACTTATAGAGTAAACGTAACATCCATATCAGGCCCTATCACTAACCGACAACAATTATCAGATGTGGCCAAAATCTATGATCCACCAGGTCTTTTGGCGCCAGTCGTCGTCACAGGGAAGAGGTTTTCCCAACAACTCTGGCTCTTCGGTTGTAGTTGGAAGGATTCACTGCCACCACCACTCCAGCATGACTGGCGACGGTTCCGAGATGAACTATTTGAAATTGAGAACCTCATGATACCCAGATGGATCGGCGTATCTCTGTCTATACGCAAATATCGATTACACGTGTTTTCCGATGCATCGACTATTGCGTATTGTTACCACGATTAATAGATATGTATATATATATATAACATCGTCATTGTTACATATATCTAATGAAAATAAACATGCTTGACATTACAAAACACACACTCACAACAAACACAATCACTAGATGTTTTTATCTATAATTTCTATTGGGCGCCATTATTGTCTATTCGCGCTGATATCACAATCTCGACAATACCCCGACTAGCACACAGGATGGGTCGTGGTTCTCAACCCGACGAGAAAGGATGGCGAATAGACAATAAAGCATATCTGTCCACAACGAACCGAGAAAGGATGGCGAATAGACAATAAAGCCCATCTGTCCACAACGAACCGACGAGCTGGTCTTAATCAACCGGGAGCCTAGGCGTGCGTACCCACCCTACCATGGATTACACATCTCACCGGACATTGCAATCCCCAAAAAAAACGTACGCGAGGGTGTTCAACACATGCTTCGAAATTTCATTCCCCTCATTAATGCCCCCTCAACAACAATTTAGCACATCATTCTTTTCTTTGCTTAAACCGTATTATAGGAAATCATGTTTTTATTAAAGATGATGTTATTATATGAACATTAAAAAAAATCCTTACAACGTGTGAAAGTAATTACAAGTATAAAACAAATAAAAAAAAATTGATAAATTCTTATAGTGCAGGTGGCTCACTCCCGAAGTAAGTGGAAGACGCCGGGGATATTATCACTAGCAGAAATCAAAAATCAGAAGAATCAAAATCAAGATGCTAATGCGCACCTGCTGCGGGTCTCCTTACACCTATTGAGCTCAATAACTGTTGGAAACGCCAAAATACAAAAAAAAAAAAAACTATAAAGAAGATTTCTCAAAAAGCAAAAAAAGAATCAAATTCCCCGTAAAGCCCCTCTCAATACTATCTTGCAGCCGTTGGATGTTTTCCGTCTGCACCGTCAGAGCCTTTACTATCGTTGACAACCAATACTGGTTCGTGGCCTGAGGCGTTTGCTGCTCCGCTCCACGTGTTGCAGCTGTACTCGGCGGAACATTCCCCTGATGGCCGGGAGAAACTCCACTTATAGATTGCAGAACCGTTTTTGGCATCGCTCCTCGCCCACCGACAGCATTATCACGATCGTCGGTGCCCTTCGCTTGAATTATCGTTTCAGACAGATCGATAAAGTTGGAGGTTGAACCTCCAGAGACCTGCGGCGGTGGCGATAGCTGTACTGGCATGTTAGTGGTGCACCCTGTTCCGGAAAAGATGACTTCTGGAATTGTGCCCAAATCGCGTCGTTCACCACCAATATCGTCAGTACTACTCATTAGCACTAACGAGACTTATTTCCCCCGCCAAAAAATGACCAAAGAAAAAAAAAATACACCCCACAAATAACAAACAAAGCAGATCTTTCACGCTTCAATTAAATCGAAAATTTGTTGGTTTTAAATATATTTATTTGTCGTACGCAGCGCCAATGAAGAGTGAATGTGACTGGACCACAACAACGAACAAGGCAAAAAAAAAATATGTTTTTAACTAGACTAGTTTATAATCATAAATGAGTGACAAATTCCGGGAACTTATTGAACGCCACTCATTACTACAAGCAATACAAATTATAACTGTACACAAAAAAAATTATATACAGACAGAAGCTAATAATAATCACAATATTAGTCTTATTTAACTTCAGCTAGCTATTGCACTAAAAAGAAATACTCCTACTGAACAATTGCAAGAAAAAATAAATACTAATCTAAATTACTACTAGTATAATACTAAATAAATAGGACTATTACAAGAATAATGAAGACATAACAATATCAATACTAAAATCTAAGAATAATAATAAATAAATTTGGCTAAAAAAAAACACAGAGATAAGACCATTAATACTACAATCAATCGAAGGATTATCCTAAATAATTACGGCTAAAAAGAAGAGGACAACAAAATATGAATACTAAAATCTAATAATGATACTGAATAACTAACAAAAAAAAATTAAGAAAATGGATACTAAAAATCTAAAAAAAATTATACTGAATAAGTAAGGTTAAAATTGGCAAGGAAGTAAGAATACTAACAATACACAAACAAGGCGATTACAACGAAATACATAGGAATAATAATACTACAATCCAAGATAAATACCAACAATACAATAATAAAGGAAACAGGAATGTTCACTAACTATCAGCTAGTGACACAACCAGATCACAATAATAAAGAGAAAGAGAATAATAGTAAAGAAAAAGCGATAATTTTTACAAACAAGCAATTGGCAATTCTTCCGACAGTAACAACTTGCCATGAAAAAGCTTCTAAAAGAACTCTGTGACAAAGCTCAGAAAAAGTGATGTCACAAGTGTTTTGCCGTTCGGAACCGGTTAAAATAAGAAATGGAAGAGAAGCTCGGCCAATGAGCCCTTTGGGGCTTTAAGTGCCACATATTTATTTTTATTTTTCGATAAATATACCATTATGGTTAACGCTGAGGTAAACTTAAAGGAAAATGAACACGTACAACTTTGCTGACAAAACGCAAAGTTACAACAAGAAAATACCTATATAACTCGATATTACCAAAAATCAATACAAAAATTCACAATATATGATTGGGGCTAAGGGGAATAAATTTCCTTGAAGTATTTGTCACTGCAGCGATATCATCCTAACGACTTTCATCTACGCACGCTAATGTTATCCACGATTTAAGGTTAAGCAAGTGAGGCTCTTTCATTTCAATTCCATTCACACTCTATCTGCTTCCGCTGCGCGCCGATTCACAAATGATCTACTTGGGATCATGACGACGTACTCGCAAGCTGAAGAGATACACACATACGCCATTACTCCACCGGGAGCGACAACAAGGATCACATCGCCTTAGACCTACTCCAGGTGGAGCTATTAGGGTTACCGATCAACATGCACGCAGAGTTGTAATGAACTACACAACCCTTCACCATGATACATCTGACCGGTGCAATTGCTGTGACCTTACGGTCCGCCAAGCCACCAGACGTCAGATCCATCAACAATGAACACATGTATGCACCGACACAACGCACCGGTATATAACACGCATATTCATGCACTACATATAACATATTACCTTCTGTCATCATTGGGGTCCATCTGACCGGTGCAATTAACGTGACCTTACGGTCCGCCAAGCCACCAGCCGTCAGATCCACCACCAATGATCACAGAATGCACACTCATGCCCTATTAATCATACGATACCATTCAATCTACACATTTATACATTTTCATTTTCACCAGGTGAGTTATTGGACCACTCCCCCCTGGAATTGGCCGTCCATGCTGTGCCAGGTATACACTGGACACAGAAAAACATGCAATTTAAAATTTCAAACAAAACTTATTGAATGAAACAAGAAATATAATATGCAATAAGAAATGCATGGGGAAAAAGTATCTGGCTTTCAAAACAAATTTATTCGTTAGCTAAATTATCCAAAAAAAATTCCAAACAAAAAATATGTGTGGGCGGTACTCAAACCCCCAAAAATCTATCAATGATAACCAAGGCAAAAAAAAAACTTGAAATAAAATTTAAGCCAAACGAAAACAAACAAAACAAAACCAAAACCTTTGGAAAAAGAAAAAATTTTGGGCACCATTATTGTTACCACGATTAATAGATATGTATATATATAACATCGTCATTGTTACATATATCTAATGAAAATAAACATGCTTGACATTACAAAACACACACTCACAACAAACACAATCACTAGATGTTTTTATCCATAATTTTTATTGGGCGCCATTATTGTCTTTTCGTGCTGATATCACAATCTCGACAATACCCCGACTAGCACACAGGATGGGTCGTGGTTCTCAACCCGTCGAGAAAGAATGGCGAATAGACAATAAAGCCCATCTGTCCACAACGAACCGACGGACCAACACATACACACAAGACCCACATTCACCCATCACCTGTTACATGCACACGCATTTACATACCTCATTTGCAATTAACCAAAAAAAAAACGAACGCGAGGGTGTTCAACACATGCTTCGAAATTTCATTCCCCTCATTAATGCCTCCTCAACAACAATTTAGAACATCATTCTTTTCTTTGCTTAAACCGTATTATAGGAAATCATGTTTTTATTAAAGATGATGTTATTATATGAACATTAAAAAAAATCCTTACAACGTGTGAAAGTAATTACAAGTATAAAACAAATAAAAAAAAATTGATAAATTCTTATAGTGCAGGTGGCTCACTCCCGAAGTAAGTGGAAGACACCGGAGATATTATCACTAGCAAAAATCAGAAGAATCAAAATCAAGATGCTAATGCGCACCTGCTGCGGGTCTCCTTACACCTATTGAGCTCAATAACTGTTGGAAACGCCAAAATACAAAAAAAAAACGATAAAGAAGATTTCTCAAAACGCAAAAAAAAGAATCAAATTTCCCGCTGATCTCTCCAGCTTACTTAACATATGAGTAGGCAGAGCCCCCTTCACTTCACAAACCAAAAAGGAAAACACAAAACCAAAAATTCAAAAAAAAAAAAAAATAAAAAAAAGGACGCAATATATAAATTAATGAGATATGTATAAATCAATAGTAAATATATATATAAGGAAAAATTAAAAAAAAAATTAAATAAATTATACTAAATAATTAAAACTAAATAAACTGCAACTGATTAGGACTGCTTGGCTCACACCCACGTAACCGTAGATTTGCTCGGCTATCACTTGTTTAAATCCTGTTGCATATATGTAGTGGTTGAGTCGTTTTACACATAAAGTTTCTGCAGCATTTATTTGTGCAAACGTAATGTGTTACAGGGAAATCTGTACAAAAAAAAATCACAAGCATACGATGCTGTCGCAAGTGTATGTGTGTGTGCTCTTTTCTATAAGGTGCGATGGAACACAAATGCATACACGCATATGAAATACAGCGAGTATATTCAATTCGGTCAACAATAACCGAATAGCCAGCAGATCATTTACTAGCACCCACAATGTACAACACTTGCACATACACATACACACGTAATCGTATATTCTTGTTATACGTTATGTTACTTGCGGACAGACAAACGTAATATCCACCGATATTACCGGCCACCAGAGCACCAGGTAGTGGTAGTCACTGTTACGGCGCTTCACGTCGCAAAAAATCAATATATATATAAAAAAAACACTTAACTTTCATATCCTTTTTCTTTGACCAACCTCTCTGGTTATGCGCCCGTTATTAATAATTCCTCCGACTCCTGGTATTCCCTCCACCAAATACAAATTCACTGGTAAATACAGAAAAAAAACAGGTAAGGCTCTACCCCACTTTTGGACTTATACATTGGATATATACTTACATAGGACAATATAAGGCACACCAACGCACAAACACACCACTAATCAGTATCACACTTTACTTTCTTCACACAATTCACATGTACCTCTGGTACATACAGTGGCTCACAGCTTATTTCGTACAGTGTATATATTTTTATGTACATGGCTGTAACATCGAAACTAAAAAACTTATCGATAAGTTTTGAATGTAGATGTCTGTGTATGTGTTTAGTAAACCTAATAAGAAAACGGAGAACCCCAAAAATTTTTCTTTTTGTTATGCAAGAGAGAAAAACTATTGATCAGCTGATTTTCAGCTCACATCTTATTTCGTACACAAACTTCAATGTAAGTAAGTTTCATTCTGCCGCGCAGTTACAAAGTTTTTTTGAATTGTATGAGTTTTTGGACCTTTTTAACTATTATAACAATTTTTATTATTATTATTTTAAATAGTTAAAGTGCTGTAAATTAAACATTTAGCTTTATGGGTCATCGTACAACGATGGAACAGGGTAAACTGGTAATTAACCATTTTAGGAAAGGTCAGAGTGTGCGAAAAATTGCTGAAATGACAAATTTAAGTGCCTCAACTGTCCAATACATCATTCAACGCTTCGTTCGCGAAAATCGGTTGGAGAACAAGGGCAGAGAAGCACCTAATAAGATTTTCAACGCATCAGACGAGCGTTATATTGTACGAAAAATTAAGAAAAATCCAAAGTTATCCGCTCCGAAGTTGGCTGCAGAGGTTCAGCGTGAAATAGGAAAATCATCCAGTGCTGAAACTGTCCGACGTGTGCTGCGCAATCATGACTTGAACGGTCGAGTAGCCCGAAAGAAACCATTCATTTCGAAAATGAATATACAACGCCGACTTGACTTCGCCAAAGAGCATATTATTAATACTCCTGCGTTCTGGAATACCGTTGTTTTCGCGGATGAGTCTAAGTTTAATATTTTTGGCTCGGACGGAATGTCATATGTTTGGCGTAAAGCTAATACCGAGCTAAACAAGGAGAACCTTAAGCCCACAGTGAAGCATGGTGGCGGTAGCGTGATGGTTTGGGCCTGTATGTCAGCAGCCGGAGTAGGTGAATTGGTTTTTATTGAGGGAACAATGGACAAAATGAAGTACCTCGAGATTCTGAAAAACAATTTACTTCAAAGTGCAGACAAACTGGGTTTGCGGGAAGAATTTCGGTATTACCAAGATAATGACCCAAAACATAAATCTGGGATTGTGCAATCTTGGCTTATTTGAACTGCTCACACTTGATGTCTCCACCACCACAGTCACCTGACATGAATGTGATTGAAAATCTTTAGTCTATTTTGGACAATAAAATAAGAACACACAAGATTTCTAATAAGCAAGACCTAAAGAAGGTACTGATGGAGGAATGGAAAAAAATCACACCAGACATCACTCAAAAATTGGTGGATTCAATGCCAAATAGACTCCAGGCTGTCATTAACGCTAAGGGATGTCAACTAAATATTAAAATCAACTTACTTTGTTTTTAGTTTGAACTTAAAGAGACTGTACGAAATAAGCTGTGACATGAATTTTCCTATTTTTTTCTTATTTTATTTTTTTATAGTGTCAAACACTAAAATTTTGAAAAAGTAAATTTTGGAAAATAAAAAACAAACCTTCCTTTCAAAAATGGCATTTATATTTTGTTCAAATTTTTGCTATATTAGGAATTACGACTGCAGCAATTTTTAAACTGTCACTGTACGAAATAAGCTGGGAGCCACTGTAGCTCAACAGGAATGAAAATTAAGTTATAGAACGGACCGACATGAACTGTATGTTTTTTCCTAAAGCTGGACATTTCCAGCTGCCAACGGACAAAACAGTTCAATCGAAAACATACAAGTCTCGTTCTATTTCGTTAACTATCAGTGACGTCACTTAACTTAGACAACACATTTAAGCACGGACACCAACCAGTGATGGGCATAAATCATTCTACCTCTGATTATTATCTGACATGTGCAGACATTTATATTTCTTTCACGCCACACGCAACAGTATGCAGCCGTAGCATACTTACGGCTGGAGACGCCAGAAGGAAAAATTGTCGTATCTATTCTAACTGCTAAGACAAAGGTAGCACCGCTCAAAAAAATCACAGTACCTCTCTTGGAATTGAATGCAGCCCTCCTTGAAGCAAAAGTAGCGGTTAGAGTAACCGAAACTATGAAATTACCATCACTTCAAACTCATTGCTGGTCAGACTCTAAAACTACATTGAGCTTGATATGATCTAATCCTGGACAATACAAGCAGTACGTAAGCAATCGGATTACTCAAATTCAAGAGCTAACACCTATTCAGGCATGGAAATATGTGCCAACTAAATCTAACCCAGCTGACATCGCTTCTCGTGGAGTGTTCCCATCTCAGCTTGCGAGATTGTCGACATGGTGGAATGGTCCTTCTTGGCTCTGTTGTCACGAAGACCTATGGCCCGAGCAGCATGTCAGTGCACCAACATCAAATTCAGAAACTATCGTTACTTTATCTACAATTCTCTCGAAGATAACGACCTCATTCGCTGCGGATATGCTTACAAAATACTCGAATATTAATATGTTGCTAGCAGTTACCTCATGGTGTAGACGATTCATTGCAGCAAGATTTCGTCGAGTTCATGATGTGACTCCATGGTTCACAGCGATGGAAAGAGCTGCAGCATTACTATTCTGGATCAGGTATGTTCAGCAAAACCACTTTGCTAATGAGATTTCTTGTCTTATTATTTAACTCGAAGAGTAAGCTACTGAAACTCAATCCTATTTTGGACGAAAACGATATTATCCGTTTAAATGGTCGATTGAAAAATGCTGCCATGCCACAGTATGAACAATTTCCAGTCATCCTACCGAAGCAAGATCATTTATGTACGCTATTAATCGCTCAAGCACATGAGAGCACAATGCATGGTGGTGTGCAAGCCACACTTAGTTTTTTGAGAAGACGATACTGGATAATTGACAGTCGATCATCGGTCAAACAATTTATTCACCGCTGTATTAGATGTGTGAGATATCGTAGTAGAGCAGCAACTCAAATCATGGGTAGCCTCCCATCCCATCGATGCAACGCTTCGAGGGTATTCTGTCACTATGGATTGGACTATGGAGGACCCTATTTAATTCGCACCTCGAAAGGCAGAGTCCATAACAGTTACAAGGGATACGTTGCGCTTTTCGTGTGCTTCAGTACTCGAGCGATTCACCTAGAATTAGTCAGCGACAGGAGCACTGAAGCATTTCTCGCGGCACTTCGACGGTTCTTCGCTCAGCGGGGATATAGCTCCGATATTTATAGCGACTGTGCTACAACATTCAGTGGCGCCAATGCCGAGTTAAAAGAAGATCGCAAGGCCTTAATTAAACAACTGGAAGCTGCAGGCAGAAATGCAACGAGTCATGGTGTCTCGTGGCACTTCATACCACAGGGGTCTCCAAATTTTGGTGGCATATGGGAGGCCGGCATTAAAAGCATGAAGCACCACCTAAAACGAACCATCGGTAGTGCAACACTTACATTTGAGGAGTTCTACACCGTTCTCAAGCAAGTAGAAGCCGTACTTAATTCCAGGCCCTTATCTGCGTTGACGGATGACCCAAACGACCTAATGGCGCTTACCCCTGGCCACAATGTCGAGTCCAAACATATCGCGTGCAGTCCACATACATTCCATTTCTTTGTTCGGTGTTTTACGAACATCGCTCAAATAGAAACGTGTACATATACATATAACATAGTACATCAAATTCGTTTGCATATCTATGTACATGCACTGCTGGTATCGCAATTCTCTACCGTTTGTCAATCATCGCTACAAGAGCGTTGTTGTTGAAACTCACTACGCTATAGGAGCGTTGTTGTTAGCAGAACATTAGTATCACCACTTTGATAAGTATTCGTTTTTGGTGTTCTTACGTACATCGGCATCACACCACCTGGCAAAGGGTATTGTTGTTGTTGATAGCTGTAATTGAAATTACGGCATCATAAGCAAGTGGCTTTTTCGCATATCATATACATATATGTACATTGGCTCTACTGTAATTGCCGTCGCTACTGACTCTACTGTCGTTGCCGACGTTGCTATCGTTGCTATTTCTGCGAACGTCACTGCTGACTACTGACGTTGCCGTCGCTGCTACCTCTGCCGACGTTAACGTCGCTGCTATTTCTACGAACGTCACTGCTGACTACTGACGTTGCCGTCGCTGCTGCCTCTGCCTACGTTAACGTCGCTGCTATTTCTACTAACGTCACTGCTGTCTCTGCCGACGTTAAAGTCGCTGCTATTTCTATGAACGTCACTGCTGACTACTGACGTTGCCGTCGCTGCTGCCTCTGCCGGCGTTGCCGTTGGTGCTATATTTACGGACGTTGTTGCTGACTGTACTAACGCTGCCGTCTCTGCTGCCGTCGCTGCTGACTCTGTCTTTTACTTTATGGTGCAACTAGCCACGAACGTACCGCACTTCCGTACCGCCCGTACGTAAGAACAAAAATTTGTCAAAAGTTATGTCCGTAGCGGCGACGGAGAAATCGACTGTTCTTTCTTGTATACATACATAACAATGTTGCCATATATCACTGTGCTTTTATGCTCTTAATCACACTTACCATTTTCATGATCAAATTTCATAATATAGATGTTAGAAACTAAAAAATAAATTAATATCGTGAAGTATATTTAAATAAATAACTAAACACGATGATAGTTTTGATTAATTAAAAAAAAAATTAAAATTTCTTAGTTTATTTCTTATTTATTTATATAAGTGTAATCTGTAAGATAGGTCGTGTCAGCTGACACGTTCTACGGTTTTACATTCGTGGCTAGTTGCAGCATTAATTTGGTCATCGCTTATCGTTGCATTACTTCTTTGTACTAAGGCACAGATATAATATTATTATAATTAAGAGTGTTCATACAGTTCATAATTCTATAAAAGAAGTACTACACACGACTTATTATTTGAACTAAGTTTTTAGACTTTCGAGATCTTCCGACATGGACATCTTGCATTGGCGTTGTCGAACGGCGTTGCCAATACTTGTAATCTATTAGTAGTTCCGGTATGGATACTAATGCAAGTCAACAACCGATGAATAAATCACGCAACCAAAAACCACAACGACAAAGGTTGACCTTTAACTGTTCACCGCAAGCATGTCACGTATGCTCAAATACTGAACACAGAACATTTAGAACATTTACGCTTAATCAACTTTACGATGCTGTAAAACGGTTGGGCCTTTGTATTAACTGTCTCGGCAAAGGTGATCAGGCTGCAAAGTGTCCATCAACGCACAGATGCCGAACGTGCTCTCGTCCACATCACACGCTGTTACATCGCGATTCATCAGCTTCATCCATACCACAGGTGGTATCATAACCAATAGCGATGGTACAGCAAAGTTCAGATGCAGTTGTCCACACAAACATGGACACTTCTTTGAACCGAATTATACTAGCTACGGCGTTAGTACTGATTAAAGATGCAACAGGCAGTTACAGAATTGGCCGCGCTCTACTAAACTCCTGCTCACAGGTAAATTTTGTATCTGATGAGTTCGCACAAACGCTTCGCTTGCCCCGTAGAAGAAGCAACTTGGTAATTCGCAGCATTGGAGAATTGGAATTGGAATATTTTTTTTTTTTTATTATACATTTTCTTTATTTATTGAATCTATTCCTAAAGAATCTAACAATAAGTTTTAAAATCTTAATCTAATTCAACAACAGTAGCTCCTTATTATCTAGAGCAATGTTTTTTGTACGATGCTCTTCTTTTTATTGAAAGGCTGGCAGGTCCTTTCTCCGAAGGCGCGAAGTATAGCAGGTATTGAGCAAGGTTCTTGCTAGTGTGTTTGGATGTCTTTGTAATCTTCTAGTATATTTTTGTCTAGTATTTTTAACTTCAATTTCTACCATTGGGATATTTAAGTCATTGTGTATACATTCATTTCTAATATACCATGGTGCACCAGTTATCATCCTTAACATTTTAGACTGAGATCTCTGTATGATTTCAATATTGCTATTACTACTGTTTCCCCATAATTGAATTCCGTAACTCCAAATTGGCTTTATTATGCTGTTGTACAGTAGGACCTTGTATTTCAAGTTTAATGGGGATCTGAAATTGATGAGCCAGTGCAGACAAGAAGCTTTTAATTTCATCTGAGTTCTTTTTGCTTCGATGTGCTTGCGCCATGTAAGCCGTCTATCTAAGTGTATCCCTAGGTAGGTGACTTCATTTGTATGAGTTATGGCGATATTATTTAGTGTAACTGGAATTGTCACTCGATTTCTGTGTCACATCGCACATTGCCTATCATCCTGAATAAGAAATCGATATCACATCATGGAATGTACCCAGGAATACACCATTAGCTGATGAAAAATTGAATAAGTCGCGCCGCATTGGTTTACTACTTGGCACTGAAGCATTCTTCGAGATATCATCCGTTGGGCAAGTAAAACTTGGTCCAAATTTGCCTGTACTGCAGAAGACCCTCATAGGTTGGGTGGTTTCCGGTCGTTGCGATACTAGTTCTACAACACAGCATACCTATGCGTTATCCCTGGAAGATTCCATAAACCAGAACATCAAACGCCTATGGCGTATTGAAGATGTTAGCAAACCAGGAGGACATGTTCGACAAGACTGTTCGCCGAGAAATTGGTGGTCGAATCGTAGTTCGTCTTCCATTCAAGGATAATCCTAGTTTGTTAGGTCGCTCATATGAAACCGCCCGCAGACGTTTTGAAGCTCTTGAACGTCGTTTGAGCCGCTCACCAGATGTCAAGCAACAATACACAGAATTCATGTTTGGGCCATATGAGCTTGGTGAGTACGCCGAAATTGAACGTACCACACTTTTATATACCCCACCACTGTGTATTTAAACCGAACAGTACGTCAACGATGTTACGAGTTGTCTTCGATGTCTCCTGCCAGACTACGTCACAGAAGTCACTAAACGACTTGTTGATGATTGGGCCAACCATACAACCCGAGCTATACACGTTTCTCCTTCGTTTTCGGTTATATCGCTACGCAATTACTGCCGACATTGTTAAAATGTTCAGGCAGGTTCTTGTTGATCACCAGGATCGTAAGTTTCAGTATATACTCTGGGGAAATACACCCAATGAACCACTCTGCACATTTCAACTCAATTTGGCTGATCAATACTTGGACAAGTTTAAAATCGGTGCCGAGGCCATAAAATCGAATTTTTATGTAGATTACTTCATCTGTGGAGCAAATAATATTGATAGTCTTCGTCAAATCAAAGCAGAAGTTACCGAAGTACTTCGTTGTGGCAGATTTGAACTTGCGAAATGGCATTCAAACCACAGCGAGTTTGTCGATGATTGAACCATCAAAGAGCTAAATCTGGACGACAACACTATAACCAGCACTTTGGGATTAAGATGGGATCAACAAGAAGACGTTTTTATGTTTTCACTTGTGCCAAAGCAGACATATAACGTTGTCTCTAAACGTTCTATACTGTCAGTAGCTTCTTCGCTGTTCGATCCATTGGGATTGGTGTCTCCTATCATAGTAGCAATAATTATTCTGCAAGAACTGTGACAAGATACAAGCGAGGTGATATCGATCAGAATATTGTGGATTCGGAAAAACGCAAATCGGCCTTTGCTGTCACTAATGTGACATCAAAGGCATCTACTCAAAGCTACCTACAATAGTAGTTCGCATAGCCGTTGTTTGCTAATCGTAGCCTGGATGCTACGCTTTACCAGAATAAACAGAAAATTTTGTTCTTTCGACACATCTTCTTCATCGCCACAAGAATTACTACGTGCTATGCATTGTATCATTTGGAACTTGCATGCCAAACATTTCTCCGATGACATCCAAGCACTTAGGAAGGGAAGAGAGCTCAGCAGCCATTTAAAATTTTTAAATTCTTTCTTACAGGTGACTGATGGTTTTACGCTACTCAAGGTTTTAGGTCGCTTGGAGTTGGCAAATGTTCAAAACATCCAGAAACATCCGGTTTTACTCCCAGGCAAAGATACTTTTGATTGGCAGTATATACAGTTTCTTCACCATCAGAACTACCACGCGGGCCCAAAGGCACTAGTTGGCCTAATCCGTCTACGAATCTGGATTGTCATTCGTTCGCTCGTTCGTGTGTACACTGTGTCCGTTATCGACCAAAACTGGAAAGACAAATAATGGGCCGCCTACCTGTCGAGCGACTAACGCCATCGAGACCATTCTCAAGATGCGGTGTGGACTATTGTGGTCCAGTTAACACGTACCTACGTATCCGTGGCAAGGTGTCATACAAGAGCTATATCGCCATCTTTATATGTTTTGCAACGAAGGATGCATGTTGAGGTGGTCTCGGATTTGTCAACCGACGCTTTCAATGCTGCCTTGAAGTGTTTGGTGGCCAGGCGCGGACTTCCTTCCGACATCTTTTGTGACAATGCTACCAACTTCACAGGAGCCAGCAACAAATTAGAGGCACTCAGACAATTCTTATTCAAGGAAGAAACGATCCATTTCATCAAAAATTTTTGTTTAAATGAGTTCATCAACTTTCATTTCATCCCTCCCAGGGCCCTCATTTTGGCGGCTGTTAAGAGCGTCAAGGGATTGCTCAACCGTAATCTAATGAGTGCCCGGCTGACATTCGAAGAACTAACCACTGTATCCGCAGAAGTGGAGGCAATTTTAAATTCTCGTCCATTGTCTCCGCACTCGTCGGACCCGAATGACCTGGCTGTACCCACACCGGGCCATTTCCTCATTGGTGATGCAATGCGCTCAATGCCTGAAAACCCAGTCGTAGAGTTCAATAATTCAGAACATTGGCAACGAGTAAGCTAGATTAAACAACATCTTTGGCGTCGCTGGTCGCAGGAATATATCAACGAACTTCAGTTGCGTAGTAACTGCACCAAGTCATCAACTAATGTAACCGTAGGACAAATGGTTATCGTACATGATGATAACTTACCCCCTCAAAGTTGGATGTTCGGTCGTATCGAATCAGTTATACCTGGCAAGGACGATCGTGTACGGGTTGCGGATGTTCGTACAGCAAGAGGAGTAATTCGTCGACCCATACATAAGTTAGCATTGTTGATAGTATCTTGAAAGTTGCAACATACTGTTACGTTTTTATTCTGTGAACGTTTAATTCTATTTGAATTACCTTGTTCGATCACTGGATTCTGTTAATGATAACTGCAACACTTATTTTGTACAACTATATACAGCAACAATTTATTTAATAATCTCTATTTACAATCAACACTGTTTACAATCAACTATTTACTATAACACTTAAATGTACTTGCAACTTTTGCCTCTGTATCAATGTTTTCGCAATCACGTTCGGAAGTAGATTGATTGTCAATTCTCAACACTGGCTCTATTTATACTCTGTTGGCAACACCCCAGAATCTTCCTTTATCGAGATTCTTCTCTTCCTTTCTCGTTGGCTTGTTCTGGTTATCGCTTATTTCTTTTTGTTGACATTCGTTTCGATGCTGCCAATAGAGTCAGTCACAATAGTGATGAGTAATCAACTATCGATACTCGTTACACTGCCCTCCTCTTAACCTTGTTCGTCCCGAACAAGTTTTTATACTTCCCCTCGATATGGCGCAAGTCGCTCCAAGTGCACTACTTTAAACTTTGCTCTTTTATTCCAGGCACGTTGAATGCGATACACTACGTCATTTATCTTTGCTATAATCTCATATGGTCCTTCCCAATGAGTCTGTAGTTTAGGAGACAGGCCTTTCTTTCGTCGTGGATTATGAAGCATTACAAGCTCTCCTTCATAGAACCCTTTTGAATTTGCTTTCAAGTCATACCTGGCCTTCATCTTATCGCTTATCATCTGCGACCGCTCTCTGATGAACCGATGTACTTCATCCAACTGTTCCCGCTTTTCGCTAGTATAATTACCTTCGGTTGATCTCGTTGGTGTTACGACTCCAAATTTTACATCAGCTGGCAGTCTTAACTCGTTTCCAAAAATTGCCCTTGCCGGTGTAGTAGCAGTCGTATCATGTTGTGCGCATCGATATGCCATGAGGAACATTGGTATATGTACATCCCAGTCTCTTTGGTATTTATCTACGACTTTTCTCAAATATTCCTCCAAGGTACGGTTAAATCGTTCTACCATGCCATCAGATTGTGGATGCAAAGGTGTTGTACGAGTTTTGTATATACCCAGCATACGGCATATCTCTTGGAATACAACTGATTCGAAATTTCGACCTTGGTCTGAGTGTAATTCCATCGGTACACCAAAACGAGTAATCCATTGGTTGACGAATACATCCGCAACGGTACTAGCTTCTTGATTTGGAATGGGGTATACTTCAGGCCATTTACTGAAGTAATCTATAACCACCAGAACATACTTGTTTCCTGCGTTGCTTATTGGAAATGGTCCAGCTATGTCCATAGCAATTCGCTCAAATGGAGCACCCACGGTGTATTGGTGCATCTTACCTCGACTTTTCTTAGTGGGACCTTTGGCCATTGCACATTGCTTACACTTCCGAATCCAATCAGCGACATGGTCATGACATCCAACCCAATAAAATCGGTTCTTTATTTTCTCGACGGTTTTGGTGATTCCCAAATGCCCTCCACTGGAGGCATTGTGATACTCAGCTATCACTTCATTTATTCTCGCCTTGGGTACCACTAGAAGATCATTAGTGATTTTTCCATCCACACTTTCCCATGTTCGGAATAAACATCCGTCTCGTAAGTGCAGGCTTTGCCACTGCGCCCAGTATGCCTTTGCTATTGGACTCTCATTAGCCATTTCTTGCCAATCTGGACGTATGCCCTGCTCCTTGTATTCCATAATCTTTACGAGATCTGGGTCGTTCCGCTGATCTTCTTGCACTCGTTCGGTGGTCCATGACTCCTTCGGCAATATATTCGTAAGTCGTATGTCGACAATGTGCTCCTTGCTTTCCACTCGAGAACAATGTTTACATTCCATTTTGCAAGGACGACGAGATAGAGCATCCGCGTTGCCGTGATGTCCTCCTTTACGATGTTCGATGGTAAAATCATAACTCTGCAGCCTTTCAATCCAGCGCGCCAATTGTCCTTCTGGGTTTTTAAATTGCAATAACCACCTTAGCGCTGAGTGGTCAGTTCGTAGATGAAATGACTGACCGTACAAGTATTTATGGAAATACTTTACACATTCCAGTATTGCGAGCAACTCTCTTCGTGTGACACAGTAATTTCTTTCTGGCTTCGACAGGATTTTACTGTAGTATGCTATTACTTTTTCTTGCCCATCTATGATCTGAGAGAGCACACCACCTATTCCATAGCCACTCGCATCTGTGTCCAACACAAACTTTTGACCAGGTACTGGATACGCTAATATTGGTGCTGAACAGAGTTTTTCTTTCAGCTGTTCGAATGCTTTCTGTTGGTCCTCGCCCCACACAAATGGTTTGTTCTTTCTTGTCAACTCATGCAGACTGCTGGCGATGTTTGCAAATCCAGGAACAAATCGTCTATAGTAGGTGCATAAGCCTAGGAAGCTTCTTAGCTCGTGAAGATTCGACGGAATAGGCCATTCTTGAACTGCTGCTACTTTCTCCTCGTCGGTATGTACCCCTTCTGTTGTTACTTTATGACCAAGATATTTAACTTCTTGCCTGAAGAGTGAACACTTTTTCATATTCAGTTTAAGCCCTGCTGATTGTATACGCTCAAATACTTCTTTCAACTTTTCCAGGTGGTCGTTAAAATCTTTTCCCATCACAATAATGTCATCGAGGTACACCAAGCACGTTTTCCAGTGTAGTCCTCTGAGTACACGCTCCATCAAACGTTCGAAAGTAGCTGGCGCATTGCATAAACCAAATGGCATGACTGTAAATTGCCATAGACCATCGCCAATACTGAAAGCTGTTTTCTCTTTGTCTTCCTTACCAAGTTCCACTTGCCAGTAGCCACTTTGCAAATCAAGAGTTGAGAACCACTTCGCACCAGATAGTGTGTCCAGAGTGTCATCGATTCTTGGCAGTGGATAGCTGTCTTTTTTCGTAATATCATTTAGCTTTCTGTAATCCACACAGAATCGAGTACTTCCATCCTTCTTCTTTACCAGCACAACTGGTGAACTCCATGGACTCGCTGATGGTTCAATAACACCTTGTTTCTGCATATCGGAAATCAGCTTAATGTCTTCGTCTCTTTTGGCCAATGGAACTCGTCGTGGTGTTTGACGAATTGGTCTATAATCACCGGTGTCAATGTGATGCTTCACGATGGTTGTTCGTCCTCCAGTTTTTCCATTTGAAGAGAAGATTGAACTATACTTCTCCAATAGTTGTAGAGCCTTTTCTTTTTGCTGGTTGGTAAGCACACCTGCCCATTCTTCCATCTGCGCTTTTAATTCTGCTCTATCAGTTCCTGATCTTCCACTTTTTATCGACGAACCCTTTTCGCAGTCTACTACGGCAGTAACTTCCTGGCAATGACCAATCACCATTCCTTTCTTTACAACTGTAGATGTATTAGTTGGATTTAATATTCGCACCGGTACTATTCCATTTTCTTTAGGTTCTACTAACGTCCTACCAAGTATGATGTTTTTATTTTGTATTTCTTTATCTGCTTCCACCACCCACAACTTGCCTGTCCCATCATCCACATTCATCTGTGCCCATATCACCGCTTCTGATTTTGCTGGAACCTCTTGGCGTTGACATGCCAGTACTCGTTTGATGTTCCCACTACGCTTGTAACCGATGTTCAATGGTAGTTCGACATTTGCATAGCGCAGAATCCGTTGATTTAAATCTAACGTAAATCCGTTGTCAATCATAAAATCAACACCAATTATTACGTCATCGATGATGTCGGCCACAATGAATTCATGTTCCCATGTGCAATTTCCAATAGATACTCGTTTCTTTATCTTGCCCAGAATTTGTGCATCCTCACCCGTTGCTGTACGCAATTTTATTCCCATTAAAGGCTCAAACCTCTTTACCAAATCGCTCTTGATTATAGAATGTGATGCACCAGTGTCCAGGGTTAACATGAATTCCATATTGTCCAATTTTCCATCAATAGTCAAGCTGCTTGGCACACGCTGTAGTTGTGAAATGTGAATGATGGGGCCACCCACTGTTGGAGTCAGTTCACGCCCCGCTGAACTGACTCGATTTAGTTTAACGATGGACTTGTGTTAGTGGAGCGATCGCTATCCACCTTATTCTCCTTCTTTTGTCTTCCTGGAGAATTGGATCTTGATCGCTTTCGTCGTAGACGGCAGTCACGCGCCATGTGTCCTGGTTTGTCGCAAATAAAGCACTTACCAGTAAATTTGTTTTCGCGTCGACCTGTTGTTCTTCCTTCAGGCTGCACTACAGATTTGAATGCCTGACACACTGCTTCAACCAGATCTGCTGTTTCTGTTTCTAGTTGGCGTACCCGTGGCATTGGTCGACACATCAAACTGGCGGCTTCATATGTCAAGGCACTACTGACTGTTTCGGCATAAGTATTCTTTGGTGACATGACTAGGGCACGCTTTGTCTCTCCATCACGTATGCCATCTATGAATGCCTCTATTTTTATTTTTTCGACGAACTCTTCCGAATTACCGGAGAACGCTAGATGACATAAGCGCTCAATATCGGAAGCGAATTCCTGAAGTCTCTCATTACTCCGTTGCACTCGCGATCTCAATTCCACTCGATGTAATTGACTCTTGTATTCATTTCCATATTTTCGCTGGAGTGTGTCCATCAGTGACTGATAGCTACCACGATCTTTCTCTGGAATCATCTGTAACACCTCGGAAGCATTACCTTTTAATGCGACTATTAAAGCAGCAGTCTTGTCGCTATCATCCCATTGATTCTTCGAAGCTGTTGTCTCGAATTGAAGCTTGAAGATATTGAATGGCGTGCTTCCTTCAAATGTTGGTGGCTTTAATTTGATTGTACTTGAATCTCTAATCACTGATGTGGCTGGTCCATTTATTTTTAGTTGGTTGAGATCGTGCTGTAATTTCTCGAACTTATCTTCCAAGTCATCTACATGTTCCTTGAGATCCATGACTTTTTCATTAATGGTTCCGGAAATTTCCTGAAATCTAATCTCAATTCCTTTTTGTAGATTTTCGATGACGTGTTCTTGTCGAGCCGAACCTTCTTGAATTTCCATACGCAATTCAGCCGAATGTTCTTGAAGCTTGTAGTCAATTGTTTTCTGGAATTCTCCCATAGCGTTTTCTTGCCGTACCGAATGTTCTTGAAACTTGGAGTCAATGCGAGACGCATTTCCTTGAATTTCCGTACGCAATTCAGCCGAATGTTCTTGTAACTGTTGTTGTTGCTGCAGCATCATGGTTTTCATGAAATCCATGAGTTGACCACTCGAATCTATTTTGCTCTCTTCCTCAGCGTGCACAACTGCTTGTATATCGGCTTCCTCGAAGAACTCATGTTCTTCTACATTAATTCCCTTAGCCTCCATAGCTTGCCTCAGCCTCACCAGCAGTTCCGCCTTTGCACCTGATGACGATAGATTCATCTCTACCAACAGCTTTTTAAGCTGGTCCACTTTTAGTTGGTCAATTTTCACCATCTTTACAGAATCCCACTTCTGACACCAATTGTTACGTTTTTATTCTGTGAACGTTTAATTCTATTTGAATTACCTTGTTCGATCACTGGATTCTGTTAATGATAACTGCAACACTTATTTTGTACAACTATATACAGCAACAATTTATTTAATAATCTCTATTTACAATCAACACTGTTTACAATCAACTATTTACTATAACACTTAAATGTACTTGCAACTTTTGCCTCTGTATCAATGTTTTCGCAATCACGTTCGGAAGTAGATTGATTGTCAATTCTCAACACTGGCTCTATTTATACTCTGTTGGCAACACCCCAGAATCTTCCTTTATCGAGATTCTTCTCTTCCTTTCTCGTTGGCTTGTTCTGGTTATCGCTTATTTCTTTTTGTTGACATTCGTTTCGATGCTGCCAATAGAGTCAGTCACAATAGTGATGAGTAATCAACTATCGATACTCGTTACAATACTTTCAATGGGGCCAGGATGTTACGTCAAGCGTACATACATAAGAAAGTGTTTCGCGATTTTCCTTTGTGTCATATTCATATTTGAAATAACATAATTATGGATTTACATTGTAAGCCTACAGTTAATATCATGCTCTTATTCTTATGTATAACAAATATGTACACTCTCTTTATATATCAATTTTATATTTTATGCTCTCCGCTACATTCGTCATAGCTCTATGATGCTAAAACCTATGAATATTAAAGTCAGTTGAACTTGGATAACGAACAATACGGTTGTTGTGTTTATTTTAATATTGTCACCCCCGCAATATATATATATATATATATATATATATATATATATATATATATATATATATATATATATATATATATATCATATTAACATGATTAATTACTACTAGGGGTAGAGAGCTGTAGGGGTGCCGTAGCTCAATAGTTAGTGGGTTGGCCTTCTGATCTGTGGTTCGTAGTTCAATCGCCGGCTGATGCATAACAAATTTAATATCGAAAAGATTTTTCTTTCGTACGGTACCCACCTGTCGGCAAGCAATTGGCAATTCTTCCGACAGTAACAACTTGCCATGAAAAAGCTTCTAAAAGAACTCTGTGACAAAGCTCAGAGAAAGTGATGTCACAAAGGTTCTGGCGATCGGAACCGGCTGAAATAAGTAGGTCCGTTCTAATACTGTCCAAAAATTTAACACGCACAACAGCAATGGAACAGAAGCTCAGAACGAAAGAAAGAAAGAACGAAATCCGCGCAGAAAAAAATAAATTTCCATGATTTCAAACTCGACCGAAATCAGTATAAAAATATTTTTTTTAATTTATATATGTAAGTTACACATTTATTTAAAAGAAAAGACATGAAACAAACATTATCTTATATCTTATACATACTGTTTTACAGTAAAGGAACAATTCATATTATACATAAGTCAATCAATGAAATCATATCATTATATTTAAGTCTTCAAATAGACGGTCATCAAGCGCTGGGGCATTTTATTTTTGGCTTCATCATACAAGTCGTGATAGCATTGCATTATTCGTTTTAATTCAAAACGAAATATAGTCAACCGATTAATAATTGGATCACGATCTATAAAAAATCTTCTAGATCTACGGCTTTTTTAAGCTTTCTTTAATCAAACTTGAAGTGTTCCAGAGTGACAGCATACCGTATCCTCTTCGTTTCCGGAATTTTCATTGTTACTGTTTTCATTCAGCGTTTCGTTAGTTTCATCGTCATCTGCAACGCAATATTTAAAAAGTTCGTTGGCATGCACTTGAGCTTTCCGTGCACGGCAACGTAACTGATTTCTCCATAGGGATAAGCAAATTACAGCATATGAACATACTTACATGTGGATATCGTGTGTTCGCTGGTAGAGTTGTATACTATATTGGGTGTTAGAAAAAGTTCGGTTAGAAATTTGAGGTCCATCTAAACTTCCCAGCCAAGCTCTATCAGTTTCTAGCGGGTCAATAAATATGTGTGTGGTGTGGCGTTGTCATGATGGAGGTAGAAAATCATAATAAGCAATTCCCTTCCAATCTGTAGCATATAACGATGGAATTAAATAGGCGAGAGAAGGCGGGTGCACGCGGTATTTTTCCATCTCTGGCTCGTGGCAATCTGTGTGGGTTGTCTGCTTTCCCTCACATTTTAATTTATATTTTATATATACATTTGAAATTATTTCGCGTGCGGTAGATGATTATGGAAAAGGAAAGAAAGAGAGAGAGAGAGAAATAGGAGCTATAGAGCTAATACTCGCGTGAAGGAGTGTTGCAAGATGTTGATGCAACAAAATGTGCCTACCCTGCCATGATCCTTAAAATAAATAAAATTATTACAGCTATTGTATGGATCCCTTAAATTTTACCCTAACAACTTAATCCTAAGGTTCGCACGTAATAAAAATCCTTCGACCAGCTTTATAAGTACATGTTAATGATTCTTTATGATTCCAGAAATCGTGCTATCCAAGTATCAGGCTTGTCGGATGTGGATAACGAACTCTCAAGCGATTTGGGCTTTGTTCGAATCTTCTCGAAAAAGAAGAGAAGAGTCATCTCTTCTATTTAGGTAATACCAAAGATAATACCAGGACCGTGGAAGGATATCGCCAGGGAAGCAAAATCGGAAGAACAATATCTGATCATATGACATATGCCCCTCAAATTACTGACCAATGGAGCGCCAAAGAAAGCCTCAGTATTAGTATGTATGCTCAGCATTGTCATGCTGCAAAATTACTTTGTAGCGTTTCTCAAGGTATAGTGACCATTTTTCCTTTAATGCTTGACTCAAACGCATCAATTGTGTTCGATAAAAGACACCGACGATGGTTTCATTTGGTTTTAGCAGACCATAATAAACAACACCGAGCTAGTCCCACGAAATATTGAACATAAGAGCGTCACCATTAACATTCCACTTTCCCATTGATAAATATGGTCTGGTGGTGTTTTCGCAAGTTAACGTGTCTAACTGCCTCACTCGGCTGTCATGTAGTTTGATCTGAGCGCTATGTGATGATAGCTATATTTGGTAATGAGGGGTAGTCATGTAGCTTGCTCTGCTTACTATGTGATGGCGCCTTCATTATTATTAATGGAGGCCCTCCAAGTGGCGACCACCGAGCAACGTCCTCCTGGCACCCGCTGGGAGGCGGCTGAAGTGAGTGGCAAAAATCTCCTCGGTTAGAGGTTGTGCGGTTTGGGACCCGCCACATAAAAAATCCCCCCAGTGAAGAACTGGTTGATGTCCTTGAGAAATACAGGACACATGGCGCGTGACTGCCGTCTACGACGAAAGCGATCAAGATCGAATTCTCCAGGAAGACAAAAGAAGGAGAATAAGGTGGATAGCGATCGCTCCACTAACACAAATCCATCGTTAAACTAGATCGAGTCAGTTCAGCGGGGCGTGAACTGACTCCAACAGTGGGTTGCCCCATCATTCACATTTCACAACTACAGCGTGTGCCAAGCAGCTTGACTATTGATGGAAAATTGGACAATATGGAATTCATGTTAACTCTGGACACTGGTGCATCACATTCTATAATCAAGAGCGATTTGGTAAAGAGGTTTGAGCCTTTAATGGGAATAAAATTGCGTACAGCAACGGGTGAGGATGCACAAATTCTGGGCAAGATAAAGAAACGAGTATCTATTGGAAATTGCACATGGGAACATGAATTCATTGTGGCCGACATCATCGATGACGTAATAATTGGTGTTGATTTTATGATTGGCAACGGATTTACGTTAGATTTAAATCAACGGATACTGCGCTATGCAAATGTCGAACTACCATTGAACATCGGTTACAAGCGTAGTGGGAACATCAAACGAGTACTGGCATGTCAACGCCAAGAGGTTCCAGCAAAATTAGAAGCGGTGATATGGGCACAGATGAATGTGGATGATGGGACAGGCAAGTTGTGGCTGGTGGAAGCAGATAAAGAAATAACGAATAAAAACATCATACTTGGTAGGACGTTAGTAGAACCTAAAGAAAATGGAATAGTACCGGTGCGAATTTTAAATCCAACTAATACATCTACAGTTGTGAAGAAAGGAATGGTGATGGGTCATTGCCAGGAAGTTACTGCCATAGTAGACTGCGAAAAGGGTTCGTCGATAAAAAGTGGAAGATCAGGAACTGTCAGAGTGGAAATAAAAGCACAGATGGAAGAATGGGCAGGCGTGCTTACCAACCAGCAAAAAGAAAAGGCTTTACAACTATTGGAGAAGTACAGTTCAATCTTTTCTTCAAATGGAAAAACTGGAGGACGAACAACCATCGTGAAGCATCACATTGACACCGGTGATTCTAGACCAATTCGTCAAACACCACGATGAGTTCCATTGGCCAAAAGAGACGAAGCCATTAAGCTGATTTCCGATATGCAGAAACAAGGTGTTATTGAACCATCAGCGAGTCCATGGAGTTCACCAGTTGTGCTGGTAAAGAAGAAGGATGGAAGTACTCGATTCTGTGTGGATTACAGAAAGCTAAATGATATTACGAAAAAAGACAGCTATCCACTGCCAAGAATCGATGACACTCTGGACACACTATCTGGTGCGAAGTGGTTCTCAACTCTTGATTTGCAAAGTGGCTACTGGCAAGTGGAACTTGGTAAGGAAGACAAAGAGAAAACAGCTTTCAGTATTGGCGATGGTCTATGGCAATTTACAGTTATGCCATTTGGCTTATGCAATGCGCCAGCTACTTTTGAACGTTTGATGGAGCGTGTACTCAGAGGACTACACTGAAAAATGTGCTTGGTGTACCTCGATGACATTATTGTGATGGGAAAAGATTTTAACGACCACCTGGAAAAGTTGAAAGAAGTATTTGAGCGTATACAATCAGCAGGGCTTAAACTGAATATGAAAAAGTGTTCACTCTTCAGGCGAGAAGTTAAATATCTTGGTCATAAAGTAACAACAGAAGGGGTACATACCGACGAGGAGAAAGTAGCAGCAGTTCAAGAATGGCCTATTCCGTCGAATCTTCACGAGCTAAGGAGCTTCCTAGGCTTATGCACCTACTATAGACGATTTGTTCCTGGATTTGCAAACATCGCCAGCAGTCTGCATGAGTTGACAAGAAAGAACAAACCATTTATGTGGGGCGAGGACCAACAGAAAGCATTCGAACAGCTGAAAGAAAAACTCTGTTCAGCACCAATATTAGCGTATCCAGTACCTGGTCAAAAGTTTGTGTTGGACACAGATGCGAGTGGCTATGGAATAGGTGGTGTGCTCTCTCAGATCATAGATGGGCAAGAAAAAGTAATAGCATACTACAGTAAAATCCTGTCGAAGCCAGAAAGAAATTACTGTGTCACACGAAGAGAGTTGCTCGCAATACTGGAATGTGTAAAGTATTTCCATAAATACTTGTACGGTCAGTCATTTCATCTACGAACTGACCACTCAGCGCTAAGGTGGTTATTGCAATTTAAAAACCCAGAAGGACAATTGGCGCGCTGGATAAAAAGGCTGCAGAGTTATGATTTTACCATCGAACATCGTAAAGGAGGACATCACGGCAACGCGGATGCTCTATCTCGTCGTCCTTGCAAAATGGAATGTAAACATTGTTCTCGAGTGGAAAGCAAGGAGCACATTGTCGACATACGACTTACGAATATATTGCCGGAGGAGTCATGGACCACCGAACGAGTGCAAGAAGATCAGCGGAACGACCCAGATCTCGTAAAGATTATGGAATACAAGGAGCAGGGCATACGACCAGATTGGCAAGAAATGGCTAATGAGAGTCCAATAGCAAAGGCATACTGGGCGCAGTGGCAAAGCCTGCACTTACGAGACGGATGTTTATTCCGAGCATGGGAAAGTGAGGATGGAAAAATCACTAATGATCTTCTAGTGGTACCCAAGGCGAGAATAAATGAAGTGATAGATGAGTATCACAATGCCTCCAGTGGAGGGCATTTGGGAATCACCAAAACCGTCGAGAAAATAAAGAAACGATTTTATTGGGTTGGATGTCATGACCATGTCGCTGATTGGATTCGGAAGTGTAAGCAATGTGCAATGGCCAAAGGTCCCACTAAGAAAAGTCGAGGTAAGATGCACCAATACACCGTGGGTGCTCCATTTGAGCGAATTTCTATGGACATAGCTGGACCATTTCCAATAAGCAACGCAGGAAACAAGTATGTTCTGGTGGTTATAGATTACTTCAGTAAATGGCCTGAAGTATACCCCATTCCAAATCAGGAAGCTAGTACAGTTGCGGATGTATTCGTCAACCAATGGGTTACTCGTTTTGGTGTACCGATGGAGTTACACTCAGACCAAGGTCGAAATTTCGAATCAGTTGTATTCCAAGAGATATGCCGTATGCTGGGTATATACAAAACTCGTACAACACCTTTGCATCCACAATCTGATGGCATGGTAGAACGATTTAACCGTACCTTGGAGGAATATTTGAGAAAAGTCGTAGATAAATACCAAAGAGACTGGGATGTACATATACCAATGTTCCTCATGGCATATCGATGCGCACAACATGATACGACGGCTACTACACCGGCAATGGCAGTTTTTGGAAACGAGTTAAGACTGCCAGCTGATTTAAAATTTGGAGTCGTAAAACCAACGAGATCAACCGAAGGTAATTATACTAGCGAAAAGCGGGAACAGTTGGATGAAGTACATCGGTTCATCAGAGAGCGGTCGCAGATGATAAGCGATAAGATGAAGGCCAGGTATGACTTGAAAGCAAATTCAAAAGGGTTCTATGAAGGAGAGCTTGTAATGTTTCATAATCCACAACGAAAGAAAGGCCTGTCTCCTAAACTACAGACTCATTGGGAAGGACCATATGAGATTATAGCAAAGATAAATGACGTAGTGTATCGCATTCAACGTGCCTGGAATAAAAGAGCAAAGTTTAAAGTAGTGCACTTGGAGCGACTTGCGCCATATCGAGGGGAAGTATAAAAACTTGTTCGGGACGAACAAGGTTAAGAGGAGGGCAGTGTAACGAGTATCGATAGTTGATTACTCATCACTATTGTGACTGACTCTATTGGCAGCATCAAAACGAATGTCAACAAAAAGAAATAAGCGATAACCAGAACAAGCCAACGAGAAAGGAAGAGAAGAATCTCGATAAAGGAAGATTCTGGGGTGTTGCCAACAGAGTATAAATAGAGCCAGTGTTGAGTATTGACAATCAATCTAATTCCAAACGTGATTGCGAAAACATTGATACAGAGGCAAAAGTTGCAAGTACATTTAAGTGTTATAGTAAATAGTTGATTGTAAACAGAGTTGATTGTAAATAGAGATTATTAAATAAATTGTTGCTGTATATAGTTGTATAAAATAAGTGTTGCAGTTATCATTAACAGAATCCAGTGATCGAACAAGGTAATTCAAATAGAATTAAACACAGAATAAAAACGTAACAATATATATATTTTATAATTTGTATATTTTTGTACTTATATTCTCTTATTTACACGTAAACTAAAATTATAAAACGAATAAAAAAAAACCTAACTAAATTAACAAAAAGAAAAGTGTGTGTTAAAATCAGTGGCATATATATCAGTCAGTCGTTTGTGAAAACCAATTTATTCAACGTTGCGTCGTTTCTTGTGTGTATTTTGCTTAAGAAGAGCGTTTGATTACAACGATAAAAACCATCGAATTTTCTTATCATTTAATCTAAGCAAATAATAAATTAGATTTGTATGAATATATATCCACATAAATCGAATATTAAATTAAAATGAGTCCTACCATCGAGTCATATAAAACATACACTGTCGGACAAAATAAAGTGCAAAGTAAAATGAAAAAATTCAATGTAGCTTAAATTTTTTTTTATATATTTTTATTAAAAAACGAAAACAGAAATAGTTTATATACTTCAATAACATAAATTAAAAAACAAAAAATGGGAATTCATTCTCTGAAATATAGCACAAGGATAAAAATAGTATCTCATTGTCAAATTATATTAGACAAAATAAAGTGCAAACTAAAATTTTCAACTTCAATTATTAAAAAAAAAATATAAGTTAGTATTTTGTATGGCCTCCTTTATTTTTAATTACCTCAGCCAATCCTTTTGGAATACTTGTTACTAAATTTTTCAATGTATCCTTCGATATTTCTTTCCACTCCTTCTGCATGCTTTCCCAAAACGATTTTAAGTTAGTACGAGAGTTAAAAGGAATTTTATCATCTAAAATGGTCCACAAATGTTCAATCGGATTTAGATCCGGTGATTGTGGAGGCCATTCTAATTTTTCAATTCCATTTTCATGAAAATACTTAGTTGCGATCTTGTATGTGTGCTTGGGGTCATTATCCTGTTGAAATATAAAATCACCCAAACTCATTTCCTCAGCACTTCTTCCTAGGTTGGCCATCAAAATGTTGACATAATGCTCTCCAGTCATTTTGGTATCTATTTTGACAATTTGTCCTACACCGCTTGAGGAAAAACAACCCCACACCATCAGAGAACCTCCACCGTGTTTAACTGTGTGCGAAACGTTCTTCGAGTTCAGTCTCTGCGAAGGCTCACACCATACTCGCTTTCGTCTTTTTGAGTTTTTTAACTCAAATTTAGACTCGTCAGACCAAATAATGCGATTCCAGAAGGATTCTGGCATGGAAATATACTTTTTTGCAAACTCAAGCCGTTTTTTTATGTTTGCAGGTCGAAGGAGAGGCTTTTTCTTCGCATAGAAACTCTTTAATCCTTTTTCGTTGAGCCACCTTTGTACTGTTCGTGAAGAAATATCCAAATTGGTTAATTCTTTTATTTCCCTTGCTGAGTTCAAAGGACCTTTTTTGGCAAGAATTAAAATTTGTCTGTCATCCTGTGCTGTTGTCTTGCGTTTTCTTCCGCAGAATTTCTTTAAACTTTCATTCGTTCCCAAAATTCGATGTTTTTCAACAATTTTTCTGGCTCCAGATATTGATATTTTATATTTTGCTGATAGCTCTTTATACCCATTGCCATTATTACAGTCCTTGATCAGCGTATCCTTGACATCCTTCGACAACGGCTTCATTTTGCAAACCTTCACAATCTATTAATCCATATTCTAATTATTTTTATGCCACACACTATTTTAATTCATAAAAATGCATTACCTTTAAATTTCCGGTGTAAATCAATGAAAAGTAGAAAAAATTATTTAATTATTCTCAGCGAAATTGCACTTTGCACTTTATTTTGTCCGACAATGAAACAAGTAACATTACTCTTTGCATGTATAGCTAAAAATAATCAAGAGTGTGTATAATTTTTTTTTTTTTCATTTGTACACTTTTGGGGAATCCCCCAATTAGAAAATAATATTTAACAGGGATGCAACTATTAATTGAGTACAAAATATTCAAAATAATTTCGGCATAAAGGGTTTGCACTTTATTTTGTCCGACAGTGTATGTACTTACATATTAGTACCCTACATATATATGTCAAGTGCAAACAAAAGAAAGAAAATTGCTAAATAAAATTCAATTTCAATTTCGAACAAAGAAAAGATCAAGCGTGCCAACACTACCTAAAGGCAAGTGTGCCTCATTATTGAGCTAACCGGTGAAACCGGCTCCCAGCTGAAACATATCGTGATTCTTATTCTATGGGTCATTCTAAGCAAATTTGCCAAAGAAACCATAGCTCTAAAATGAATTTCGAGCCCCCGGATTTTTCAAAATAGGTATTTTTTCTAGAAATATTCGAGAATAGAGGCAAAAAAATGCTATTTCCTTTAGCCAAATGTGTATGTGTGGGTTTTTTGGGTCGCGGAATCCATTTTTGACATTAATTTTTATTTTTGAGTGCCGCCAGAAGGCGCTTTCGTACATTTTTTTGGAAAAATATACGATACTGTTGTGGAAATAGACGAATTTTTGACTTTGTATTGAATATATTCAAAATACATACTTGAATTATAAATTGTTAAATCATATTCCATACATTTTGTTCCTTTTTCCAGCTTTTCTAAAAATAAAATCGATAGATTTCAAGCTAAAACCTAAATCACATTTTTACCAGCTTTTGAAGGAAGAAAACCTCAAAATCTAGCTGGAAAATCTTAATATTTATAAATTAATTAATTAATATTTAATTTTAAACATGGATCTATTGCCGTCAACATCACAAGCCGCACCAACATCAATAAGTACCGAAAGTAGTTTGAAACATATGCCTTCTCACGATGTTCCTGCTTTTGGTATGTCTTCTGATTTGACTGGTCTGAATCTGCCAACTAAACAGGATATTTTAAGATGCTATTTTTTCTTGGCCGAACGTGCTAAAATGCAAAGTAAAATGTTTTCATATAAAACATTTACTCCTCAAGTGACAGACAAATTGATTGGAATTTGGAGCAAACTAAATATTGAAATTATATGCAAACGAAATATTGTTAGAAAATTGAATACCTTGCTTGACAAATACTACACTGCAGATAAATGCAAAGCAAAAGACTCCAGTCTCACATCTTTCTTACGATCCATAAAAGAATTATTTTACATTGGGAAATGTAAATGTGACTTGAAAGCTGCTCTATGCTCATGTGGAATGATTCCAGAAGAGTTGAAAGAGTTTATGATGGATCAACATAATGACAGAAGATCTACGATACCGGAATACCAGACAGAAATTGAAGAGCAAGCACCTACATCTACAATAATAGAAACAATTGAAGAGAGCCAGGGTCTAACATACGTGCCAGAAGAAGACCAGGAAAGTGATTATGAGCATAGTACACATTTAGTAGAAGCACAAAATGCATCTCAAACGAAACGAGGACCATATACACCCAGATACGATGCTTTCAAGTTTGCTATGATGTGTGACAGATTTGGTGTGTCAGATAGAATAGCATCAGCATTGGCAACATCTCTTATGGAAGACATTGGCGTCAAAGATGGTCATGGCAATCTTGTCATTATGGACAAGTCTAAAGTCTGGAAAATATACCTGATTTAAGTGCTGTTGAATTAACTACCGACGCAATGTACTTGTACAAAATGGCGCTTGCAATTTCTTCTGGTGAGGTTTTGGCGGATTTGTCCAACATTAAACCAGGGCCAATAGCACATTCTCCTTGGCTCACCAAGGCCAGTAGATTATTACGGTTATATGTGACAACCAACAAGCCATCTACAAATTTAAAAATTCTGGCAAACTATATAATTAAAGTATATACGCCAATGTACTTCAATATTAAATATTACAACTCTGTCGTGCACGGTAGTGTATTATTTTATAAATTCATACGTTGGACTCAATATTTGATTCGAATTTAAGCCAAATTGTAAATAATGTTGTTAAAGAAAACTCGTATTATGCTCATTCAGAAAACATTTTATTGGCAATGTTGTTCGACGATGAAAAAAAAATACGCGACTTAGCTCTAAAAAAAATTTTACACTACCGTAACCATGTGGAAGATCCGATGCTACTGAGAGTTTATAAAAAGCCTATCATAAACTTCAATTGCACAGATTTTACGAATATGATTGACATGAATGATAATTCAATCTTATTCGAACCACCATTCACTCGAAATATTCCTTATGAATATCTACAACAATATTTAGAAGACATTGATCCACCGCTGCCTGATCCGAAAATTCCAGTACACATGCAAGGAACGGAAAGACATGTTCAATTGCTGGCTAGTGTATCCAAAAGAGTTTTAGAACATAATCGAGAAGGAGTTATGGCGGTGACATTAGAAAGTCGTGAAAAATTCGCTAGACTTGACAGCAAGAAAGACTTTCAAAAATAACTCCTTCGCGTTTATTTCCTAAAACTCTTCGTTTTGTTTCTTAATTACTGAATTCAATTAATTTTTTTTATTAATTACATTTTATATGCTTTTATTATTTGTTATGTTGAATTTTAGAAGAAAAAAATAAAGTAAAATATGCTTTGTTTACTCTTTGTCTTAAATTCGATATAGGTCGTGAATGAATAACCCCCCCCCCCCCCCCCCTTCCCCCATCATTTTTAACGCTAAACACTCTGGGCTATTTAAAGTTTTGGGTTGTCTTATGAGAAAGTCAAATATTCGTCAATTTACACGAAAAATTTCGTAAATTTACCCAAAAAAAAACGATAAAATTAAAAAATGAACGAAAGCGCCCTCTGGTGGTGCTCAAAAATAAAAATAGATCTCAAAAATGGATTCCTCGATCCAAAAACCCCCACATACACATTTGGCTAGAGAAAATAGCATTTTTTTTTTACATCTATTCTTGAGTATTTGGGGAAAAAACCTATTTTGAAAAAGCCGGGGGCTCGAAAATCATTTTAGAGCTATGGAAAAGTATCTTCAAATGACCCGTAGAACAAGAATCTCGATGAGCCCCTTAACATTTTTTCGGCCCCCTACAATTTGACCCACCCTAATATATATATATATATATATATATATATATATATATATATATATATATATATATATATATATATATATATATATGATGGTCAATATCATGTAATCTTCAAGAACATTGTTTAAATAATGCGGGTGTTGCTTCAAAAGGTTATATAATACCCGAGCCATAATTCTCGTATCAGCATTTCCCTCAGAGTAATCGTAAGGGGCCAGTATATGGCGAGATCAAAAGCGTTGACGTACGTAAATCATTTCGTTCGTGGAATGAACGAACTTCTTGGGGAAGTGATGCTTTGCACTCACTTTTCCGCTGAGCTCCATTGTAGGGAATGTGTTAATACGGGATGTACACATATTGGTCGGGAGTTGACTCGTTCTACAAGATCCGTAGGATTAATTTTTTGCAGCTTGAGAGAGAGCTGAGAAGCGGCGAACATAAATCTTCCGATTTGCTTTCCACAAAGATAGCATGAAAACCTGCTGTGGTACTTTGCGACTGTATATGATGTTGCCAAGCAGTTGCTGCAAATCGTGTTCTGATGCACCCAGAGCTTTCTCTCTTCAACTGTGAGTTTGGAGAAATCTATTCATCGCCACAGGGAGTGCGTACCTCTACATCGAGGGCAGCGTGTATTTGTGATCGTACGGTTGAATGAATTAACATTCTGAGTTGCTGTGAGGGAGATATCGAGATCTTTCGGATGTTGTCGATTATTCACTTGTGACTGATCCGTAGTAATTCGATCATCGTGAGACGAATTGAGGAGTTTAACGAAACTTATTCCAGTATGGAATGAAGAAACTGCTCTATGTAAATGTGAGTTCGTGTAATGATCAGTAACTTTCCACCCAAAAACGGTGTTTTGTGCCATCAAACTTCCAAGAATGGCTTTTTCCACTCCTTCGAGCACTCCAGATTTTCATCTGCCAACCGTAAACCAGAGAGATCTTTACGTAAGTTGGCAGACATCGGATATGATGGTAGTTTTCCCGTAAGTTTCTCTAATATGAACGTATCCACTTTCAATAAAATACTCGGGTCAATCGGAGATCCGGTCACCAATGAACACCTTTCCGTCGGATGTGCCGTAACTGCCTCAGTCATGCCGGTGACTTCAGTTCGAACTTCGCAACCTGTTATGTAAACGTTCTGACATGAAGGTCGATACTAAGCATAAATCTAACAAGGCACGGGCTTTAAATACTTTGTTCTGATGTCGGATATGTACCAGTGCTGTTCCAAGGAGTACTGTGGAATCTTCTGTTGAAGATTTTGCTCTATCCAAAGCTGTAAGATGATTTTCAGCATTGACAGCTTGGATCTGGGAAGTGAACGATTGACAACGTCGTCCAGACAATGTTCCAGCGAAAGTTGGCACAGGGGTTGCTTTGTGAAGAAGGAAATGGTGTCGTTCTCTCCAAAACGAGCACGTGAACAGGCTCTTGCTGTTACTGTAGTCGTTGGAGTTCGCGAGGCAGTTTGTGCACAGGGTGTGCTTTCTCACGATATTGTATCTCTCAAAGATCGGCAGTGTAAGAAAATCTTTCGGCACAATGTACAACTACGATATGAAACATTGACGTGATATGTGTTTGCTTTTCGGGATTATAGGATCGCTTGCGAGGATGAAATCAACTGGGTTGTTGATTACGTGGATGGCTGAATGGCCGAAAACCACTTCGTATATCTGAGACAGACTCCAGTATCTGATAATGCTCAGATAAGAAAGCGTCAAAATCGCTCCACTTCGGAATTTCACGTTTATCCTTCCTTTGATTCGTGTCAAAGTTCAAAAGTTTCAAGTTTGTGATGCAGTCGTTAATCGTTCGCTGTAAGCGCTTTAAATTGCGACCGGTTTCATTAGTAACCGATTGTAGGCCGAAAAGTGTCTTTAACTGTATATTTATAAGTATACTCTTGCTTTCGTACCGCTGTTCAAGATTGTACCAAGCGAGCGCGAAGCCATCATTAGTCAGGGGATTCGACTTAATGATGCTATGCGCCTCTCCTTCTCTATATGCCTCCTTAATTTGACTAACATTATCATCTTCAGCTACTTCTTCTGTTATGAGAGAGTGATATGCCGTTTGCAATCACTCCACAGGGATTGCAATTACTTTTTCTGTGCTTCCAAGATAATATTTTTATGATCTTTCAGGTTGATGGCATGAAAATCGCCATCAAATTCAATAACCTCTTCCGCGGTAGCTCTGAAGAGATTCAGTGCTGACATTTCGAGTATTTCAGAATGCCGATGTGATATAAAGTAAGAGATTTAATTAAAATTCGGCTCTAGTTTGCGTAAATAGTGGCGATCTCAATAATTAGATCAATCAATATGAACCTTTAATCAAGTATTAAAAAATTCTACACCAAAATCACTTGTTCGTACCCACTATTGCAGCCTAATGCCATGGCTAATAAATATTAACAACAATTGTGAAGTATTTTCCTTGTTCATTGTGAAATTGCAAAATGTTAAATACTTCATTGCTCTCTCCTTATATACTAATTTATTGAATTGGTTTTGTTTTGAATTACTTGTGTATACTTATATGCACTTAACTAACTGAACATAATATATATATATATATATATATATATATATATATATATATATATAAATATATATATATATATATATATATATATATATATAAATATATATATATATATATATATATATATATATATATATACATATATATATATATATATATATATATATATATATATATATATACATATATATATATATATATATATATATATATATATATATATATATATATATATATATATATTCAGGTTCTCCAGTACTTGGTCTTTCCACCGGAGGTTAGATCTTCCTCTTCTGCGTCGTCCTCCAGAGGGTTCCGAATATAACACCATCTTAGCTGGAACGTGTTCTTCCATTCGCTCGACCTGACCTCGCCAGGATTTTGATGCGCTTTACTATGTCAATATCGGCATTCAGCTCGTACAGCTCATGGTTATTCGGTACTCATCAGCGAGATCAGCAGCTCGTATTATTTTCTCCATAATAAGATTGAAGAAGTCGCATGATAACGAATCACCTTGTCTGAAACCCCGTTCGGTATTAAACGGTGCAGAGAGGTCCTTCCCAATTTTCACTGCACAACGGGAGTTATGCAGTGTCATTCTAAAAAGTCGAATGAGCTTTGCAGGGATACCGGACTCAGACATTGTTGCGTAGAGGTAATCCCTTACCGGACTGTCAAAAGCGGCTTTATAATCAACAAATAGGTGGTGTGTGTCGATCTGTTTTTTTTTGGGTCTTCTCCAGGATTTGGCTCAGTGTGAAAATTTGGTCGATGGTGGATTTACCAGGTCTGAAGCCACACTGATACGGTCCAATCAGGTTGCTGAGCATAGGCTTCAACCTTTCACACAGTACGCTCGATAGGACCTTGTATGCGATGCTCAGGAGACTTATTCCACGGTAGTTGGCGCAAATTGTTGGGTCTCCTTTTTTATGTACAGGACAGAGAACACTGAGCCTCCAATCATCAGGCATGCTTTCATCCGACCATATTCTGCTTATGAGCTGGTGCATGCAGGCGAGCAGCTCATCGCCTCCGGTCTTAAACAACTCGGCAGGCAGGCCATCAGCACCTGCAGCTTTGTTGTTCTTCAGCCTTAAAATGGCCGTTTCGACCTCGTCATAGTCGAGTGGTGGAACATCAACACCATAATCTGTAGTTGGGGTTATCGGGCAATCTCCTCCAGTGGCGGAATTGTTCGTGTCATCGCCATTCAGTAACATGGAAATAGAGTAACATGAGCCTATGGAGAAGTGTTCCCTCCATAGGCTCAGCACACTCTGGACATCTGTAACCAGATTCCCATTTCCATCACGACAAGAAGAGGCTCCGGGATTTAAACCTCCACTCAGGCGCTTGATCTTTTCGAAGAATTTTCGAGTCTCATTCTTGTCGGTACACATCTCTATCTCCTCACACTCGAGTCTTTCCAACTCCCTCTTCTTGCGCCTGAAAAGACGTCTCTCTGCACTCCTTTTCTCTCTGTACCGCTCCTTAACAGCTCGCGTAGCACTTACTCGCAGGGTTTTTCTGTAGATAGCGTCGCGACACTCCTGATCATACCACTCATTCCTCAGAGGCCGGTAGTAACCGATTACCTCCTCGGCAGCAGTAGTCATGGAGTGGGATATATGTGTCCACCGTGCGCATGTATCATCAAGTGAGGGAGTGTTCTGCATAAGCAGATCCGATAGTCGAGTGGAAAATGCATCTGCTGTCTCTGGTGATCGCAGCTTACTGACGTCGAGCTTTCTCTGTGTGGGACTTCTCTTGTTATTTGCGACACATAGGCGTGTGCGCACCTTAGCTGCAACAAGGTAGTGATCCGAGTCGATGTTGGCACCACGGATCGATTTCACGTCCATCACACTGGAAGCATGCCTTCCGTCAATCACCACATGATCAATTTGGTTTCTTGTACGTTGATCTGGAGATAACCATGTCGCTTTGTGGATGTCGAGATGCTGGAATCTGGCCAATTACCATGTTTTGTGCTGCGGCGAAGTCGATCAGCCTCATTCCGTTATCGGAGGTGTTCTGGTGGAGGCTGAATTTTCCGACAGTTGGAACAAAGGCACCTTCCTTGCCTACCCTAGCATTAAAGTCGCCAAGCACGATTTTGATATCGTGGCGGGGGCAGCGTTCATAAGCTTCTTCGAGGCGCTGAAAGAAGCTCTCCTTGGTCACATTGTACTTCTCATCCGTCGGTGCGTGGGCACATATAAGGCTGATGTTAAAGAATTTTGTCTTGATGTGAATTGAGGCCAGCCGTTCGTTCACAGGCGTGAAATGTGAGACAAGATGTCGTAGTCTCTTGCTGACCAAAAATCCATATCCTAATTCGTGGCTTTCAATATGGCAACTGTAGTATATGTCACAGGATGTTCTGTTAAAGCAATCCTGTACCGTCCATCGCATTTCCTGGAGAGCGGTGATGTCAGCTCTGTATTTTTCGAGGACATCAACCAGCTGGATAGAGGCCCCCTCTCTATAAAGGGACCGGACATTCCAGGTGCATATCCGTAAATCATTGTCATTTTTTCGTTTGCGGGGGTCATCAACAAAAGCGGTAGTCCTTATCCGAGGCATATTTGTTTTTTTCATTGGGGGGTTTTTTATGTGGCGGGTCCTAAACCCAACTCACAACCTCTAACCGAGGAGATTTTCGCCACTCACTTCAGCCGCCTCCCAGCGGGTGCCAGGAAGACGTTGCCCGGTGGTCGCCACATGGAGGCCCCCATTAATAATAATGAAAGCGCCATCACATAGTAAACAGAGCAAGCTATATGACTACCCCTCATTAACAAGTAGAGATATCATCACATAGCGCTCAGATCAAACTACATCACAGCCAGTGAGTTGACTTGCGATGAGTTCAACAAGGATTGCGCTAGCCCCACCCGGTTGAAGCAGTTAGATACGTTACCTTGAGAAAACATCACCAGATCAGTTTGTAGGGGAATTACTAGATTATTTTTCAAATAATAGATCACTTACGTCTACTATATATATTATAACTACTATATTTACTATATCACTTATTAAGTTAATTTTTCTTATAAAGATATACACATATTTTTATATATCATATACTGTTGGGTCACCCTAATATCATCAGCGCCACAGAGACACATACTCAGATATATACATCTAATGTACTTCTCATTTTTACTGTTTTTATTTTCGCTACTCATACATGCATACACACAAACACGTAATATTGAGTAATAATAACTCTACTCAATTTTGCGTGTCTGTGTTCTTAGCTGCATACACATCTCATGAACTCGAATAAATCAGTGTACAATTATCAGTTGTTAGAAACACATCTCTTTTTTATTTTCCTCGCTGTGTGATCAGTTGACGTACAACTTCCGACACTACATTTGCGTACCCCCACTTCCCTCGTTTCGTGCTAGTTAGGAAAAAGCTCCTGATTTTACATTTTTGGCGCCCAACGTGGGGCACGTACGCAAATCGCTGATCATCACCATTATCGTTGGAAATCAAATAGCTGCAATAACCCATGCAAATCATAGCAAATTGCAGGCGTTAACGTAGCTACACCAACTGCAACCAGTGTGCAGATCATTGCAATTTTATAAAAAAGTTGACATATCGTCGGTCGACGGGCCTTCACATCGGTCCTGCTCATCCATCGCCTTCGTAACATTGCATTTCCAGCGGATCTCGTCGAAAATATAAATACATAAATTACGGTTCGAAAATCGTAATTCGCATAACTGTACTTCCAAGCACACCTGTTCGCCACTGCGGTCCTAGCATACATATATACATCAGGCCAGAAGTAACGTTACTCTGGTTTCGCTACAGTTATTCGACATTGCTGCCTACGCCAGCGTAACTAGCTTCAGTTTATTTCGTCGCTCGCGACTGCACAACGCAGCAGTCAACGTTACAGTTTACGTCGTCGCTCGCGACTGCACAACGCAGCAGTCAACGTTACAGTTTACTTCGTCGCTCGCGACTGCACAACCCAGCAGTCAACGTTACAGTTTACGTCGTCGCTCGCGACTGCACAACCCAGCAGTCAAATTTATAATTTTCGTCGTCTCAACATTTGTTTAACCCAGCGGTCAACGTTGTAGTCACTCGGGTTATATATCACGTCACAAGTAACTATGTCACTAGATGAACGCAAACGTAAGCGTGCCAACATAAAACGAAATATCTCGCGTATTAAATCTATTGTAGAGGCAATACGAGATAACGACGCCAAACCGTCGCATAGTGAGCTCCAATGTCGCTTGGGAATTTTGGAGTCTTACTTCAAACAAGCAGTGTCAGTACAATCTGACATCGAAGATTTAGATTCGTCCGATAATGGTCGAGCAGATTTAGAGGAAAGCTACATATCTATAAAGCTCAGCATACAAGCGCAACTCGGGGAGGATGGAAATACGACGGTGAATTACACTGAGACGGCTGCATCAGCAACTGTAGTTCCCACTTCGCATCTCCCAAAATTGGCGCTGCCTACATTCAGCGGAGACTACGCTGAATACAAAAACTTCATAGTGTCTTTCACTCAACTAATATCACGTGAGCCCAGACTATCTAACATAGAGCGTTTTAATTATCTCTTATCGTGCTTGAAAGGCACAGCGTTAGAAACGGTAAAGGCCTTTCAAGTAACTAGCGAAAATTACTCAAAGGCATTAGATAGACTTAAAGAAAGATTTGATAATCCAACCTAGATATTTTTAGAAGGAATTGCTTCACTCTTTGCGCTTCAGCCAGCTGACAAATCGAACGCTCAGCATTTGAGAAGTCTCGTAGACAAAGCATCTGCCATATTTAGCTCGCTGGAATCACTGGGTACAAGCTCCAACATTGCGCAATCCATGTTGATCTACCTCGTCATGGGCAAATGTGATCAGCTGACGCGCAACAAATGGAATGAGTCCCTCGACTACAAAACGCTCCCGACCTGGTCTCAATGCACCCGCGTTTTAGAACGCCATTGCCAATTTTTATACTCATCGGAATCATCATCGAGTCGCAAGTCGGAGCCTGGCAAGCAGAAACGTTCGACGAATTTCAATCAACAGTCATCATTTGCAATAATCAACTCTAACTGTGTCGTTTGTACCAGCTCCACTCACAAACTTACTGGCTGCCCTCAATTTAAGGAAATGACTTCTAATCAGCGTTTTGATATAGTTAAAAGGCACGATCTGTGCATAAACTGCCTAAGCAATGGACATAGATTGGCTCAGTGTCCGTCGAAACATCGCTGTCGAACTTGTAACAAAGGCCATCACACGATGCTGCATCACAACACGTCGTCGGCACAGCCACCGATGTCAACAATGAAGCCCTCGTATTCAGCTTCACCAGTTTGGCAACCAACGAACTCGACAGGTACACTTCAATCGCATGCCGAAGCGGACTTTTCACAAGCTATAACGCATTCACACATGGGAACGTCAGAGAACGGGCAAGTGATATTGGCAACAGCAATGGTTTTGGTTAAAGATGCAACAGGTGCGTACAAACTCGGCAGGGCTTTGCTCGATTCGTGTTCGCAGATGAACTTCATCACAGACGACTTTGCTCAAAAACTTCGTCTTTGTCGCGAAAAATGTCATGTTGGAATACGCAGCATTGGAAGTTCGTTGACAAACCTAAAGGCACGGGCAACTACTACAGTCAAGTCGCGTACTTCGAACTTGAGCCTGTCTTTACAATTCGGCATTACAACGCATATCGCCTATCAACCGGGTGCGGCAATCGATACATCGACATGGAACCTTCCATGCAACACAACGCTGGCAGATGAGGAGTTTTTCAAACCACGGCGAATTGATCTACTCCTTGGGGCAGAGGCATTCTTTGAAGCCCTTGCAGTGGGTCAAATTCGGCTAGGAGCCAGTTTACCGACGTTGCAGAAAACGTTATTTGGCTGGATCATTTCTGGCAGATGTCAGCAACAACGTCAAGCAAATCCATCCGCTTGCCTAATGTCATATGAAGAATCGATTGACGAAAATCTAAAACATCTTTGGAAACTCGACGCTATCGCCACACCAGTCAAATCAGTTCAGCCTGAACACAGCATGTGCGAAGACCACTTTTTAGCTACGACTCAGCAGGACGCAACTGGACGCATAACTGTAGGTCTGCCTTTCAAAGACAACCCTTCTTGTCTAGGAAATTCGTTTGAAAATGCGCGTCGCCGATTCCTTTCAATTGAGAGACGTCTCTTGAAATCTCCTTACATTCGTTCTCAATACATCTCGTTTATGGAAGAATACGAAAACCTCGGTCATATGTCAATTGTAACAAACCCCAATTTGGATGAACCTCATTTTTATATACCCCATCATTGTGTTCTCAAGCCGAATAGCGAGTCAACAAAACTTCGTGTTGTATTCGACGCTTCATGTAGGACAACATCGCAAACATCATTGAATGATCTACTGCTAGTTGGACCAACAATTCAACAAGAGCTGTACATACTATTGCTACAATTTCGCTTATTTCGATATGCTCTAACCGCAGACGTCACCAAGATGTACAGGCAAGTACTTTTGAATAGTAATGATCGTAAATACCACTATATTCTTTGGCGAGCTTCTCCAGATCTGGAACTCCGCACATATCAATTAAATACCGTCACTTATGGAACAGCCTCAGCTCCATACCTTGCAGTGCGCAGTCTTCACTACTTAGCTGACAAGTGCATGGACGAGTTTCCGGTTGGTGCCTTAGTGGTGAAGTCGTCTTTTTATGTAGACGATATGCTTTGTGGAGCCGACAGCACGGATGCTTTACGTACGGTAAAGGATCAAGTTACTGCCGTACTCGAACGAGGAAATTTTCCATTATCGAAGTGGCATTCCAACCATTCAGACTTCAGAGAATGCCAAACATCGAAAGACCTCAACTTCACTGAAGAACTTGTAACCAGCGCCCTTGGTGTAACATGGGATCAACACGATGACATCTTTTTATTCACCTTCTCACCAAAACAAGTTCCGCCTGCGGTCACAAAACGAACGATTCTTTCAATCGCATCATCACTCTTCGACCCGCTTGGATTGCTTACACCAATTCTGATAATGTCCAAAATAATACTTCAAGAACTGTGGCTCTTGAAGCTTGATTGGGACGAGTCTGTCCCACAGAATTTGCAACATGCTTGGAGTCAATATTTATCGTCACTCAATTCGCTATCTACGCTTGCGGTGCCTCGTTATTGTCTCCAGCCAAACACATACAGCATTCAAATCCACGGCTTTTGTGATGCATCAATTCGAGCATACGGTTGCTGTTTGTATTTACGCACGGAAAACGCTGATGGAAACATAGCTGTTCACTTGCTTACATCGAAGTCACGTGTGGCTCCAGTCAAAAAACAATCGCTTCCAAAACTCGAGCTTTGCGGAGCTCATCTTCTCGCTCAGTTGTACAATAAGGTAAAAACCATTTTTTCAAATAAACCTATTCTCGCATACTTTTGGACCGATGCGCAACTAGTACTTCATTGGCTACAACAACATTCGGTCACTCTGTCAACGTTCGTAGGTAACAGAGTCTCCGATATACAGGAGCTGACAGAAAAGGGCCAGTGGAGATTTGTACCGACTCAACAAAATCCCGCAGACCTGGTATCTCGTGGTTGCTCTATTAGTGATTTGAAATCATCAGACTGGTTTACAGGCCCGTCCTTTCTGCGCGAAGATATGGCGAAATGGCCCATCAGAAAGGATAAACTCGACGTCGCCACCGACATCATCAACGCCGAAAAGCGAAAAAGTTTGTTTGCTGTTATAATACAAACAAACTACATCTTGGAGGCTCTTGAAAAAGTCAGCTCATACATCCACTGTCTGCGACTCGTGGCATGGATGTTCAGATTCAGTGACACATGCAGGAAGATAGCAAGACCACCGACTTCCTCGCCAACGCCTGATGAATTGCGCCATGCACTAAACTCCATCGTATGGAATATTCAACATCAGCATTTTGCCGACGAATTTCACTTGTTAAAGAAAAGTATGCCATTAAAGAACAATTTAAAATTTTTAACACCATTTGTGGACACGTCAACTGGTTTCGAGCTCATTAAGGTTGGCGGCCGCTTGGAATATGCAGATATGCAGGACGCTCAAAAGCATCCCATCCTGCTGCCCAGCAATTCACCATTTGTGACAAAATACGTTCGGTATTTACACCTACAAAATTATCATGCCGGTCCTAAGGCATTAGTAGCCTTACTTCGCCTCGAGTTTTGGGTAGTCAACGCCAGAGACGTCGCTCGTCGTACTGTTCGCTCGTGTGTCCATTGCGTCCGCTACAGACCAAGGCTGTTGCAACAGATTATGGGGCCGCTACCGGCGGCACGTCTTTCGCCTGCACGCCCATTCGAACGCTGCGGGGTTGACTTTTGTGGACCGATTAACACATACTTGCGAATTCGCGGAAAAATACCTAACAAGTCATATCTGGCCGTTTTCGTTTGCTTGCTGACCAAAGCCGTTCACATCGAAGTAGTCTCCGATTTATCAACAAAATCATTCTTAAATGCACTAAAGCGCATGGGCAGTCGTCGAAAAATGCCATGCGATATATTTTGCGATAACGCTACAAACTTCGTTGGAGCTTCCAATCACTTTAAGGAGCTAAAGCAATTTTTGTTCAATTCTGAGACACAAAATGAAATATGTAAATTTTGTTCATCAGACTTCATTAATTTTCATTTTATTCCTCCCAGGGCACCTCATTTCGGCGGCCTCTGGGAAGCAGCAGTAAAGAGCGCAAAGGGTTTGCTTAATCGAACGTTGGCAAACACCAAACTAACATTTGAAGAGCTGAGCACCGTCGCCACTGAAATAGAAGCAATACTCAACTCCCGCCCACTGACGCCGCTGTCGTCAGACCCAAACGATCTTGGAGCACTTACAGCCGGACACCTTTTGGTTGGCGATTCACTACGTGGCCTGCCTGAGCGTTCCATCGAACACAAAAGTATCTCCAATTTGGATCATTTTGAGATGATCACCTCAATTAAACAACGTTTTTGGCGTCGCTGGTCTGCAGACTATTTTAATGAATTGCGCGCACGGGTCAAGTGGACGACACCTGCACCAAATCTCACAGTTGGAGCATTAGTCATAATTCATGACGACAACTTGCCGCCACAACGATGGAAACTTGGTCGCGTCGAATCTATCGTGCTTGGGCGAGACGGTCATGTACGTGTTGTACATTTACGTACTGCAACTGGGCCTTGTTGCCGCCCAATAAGCAAATTAGCCATCCTACCAGTATCTTGAAAGGTAGTCCTTTCAACGGGGCCGGTATGTTGGGTCACCCTAATATCATCAGCGCCACAGAGACACATACTCAGATATATACATCTAATGTACTTCTCATTTTTACTGTTTTTATTTTCGCTACTCATACATGCATACACACAAACACGTAATATTGAGTAATAATAACTCTACTCAATTTTGCGTGTCTGTGTTCTTAGCTGCATACACATCTCATGAACTCGAATAAATCAGTGTACAATTATCAGTTGTTAGAAACACATCTCTTTTTTATTTTCCTCGCTGTGTGATCAGTTGACGTACAACTTCCGACACTACATTTGCGTACCCCCACTTCCCTCGTTTCGTGCTAGTTAGGAAAAAGCTCCTGATTTTACATATACAAATAATTTTTTTGCGCAATATTAACTTATAAAAATTAACTTATAATCTATACTTAATTTTTTTTAAAGGGTATTAAAAACACATTGTTGTTTGGTGCAAAAATATAGTGACAACATTGCATTTTCTCTTCATAGTTGCACTAACCAACTTTTCGTAATTTTTTTGTTGTTTTTTTTTGTAATAGCCCAGCTGTTCCGAGCACGCGAAAAAGTTGTAGCAAGTGACTACAAACGAAATTAAAAATACAGCTACGGACCTAATTAATGCGACAGCTGTTTATAACTCACAAAGAGGGTAGAATAACAAGAGTAGACGTATAATAATTTCTGCCGCAAATTCATCTGTAGGAAATATAGTTGCACTGTAGCATTTTGAGTGATTGTGCAATAATCGAGTAAAGCTAATGTCATCATATAAACTTGCTCTCTCAATGTATTCTTTTAGTGAGTCAAATAAAATAGAAGCCATTGAAATTATAAAATATAGTTGCAAATTGTTGTGAATTTTGATACATGAACGAGCCACCAAAATCAAGAGGAAGACACTTCAACACATCAAATTGTTCGTCTTTCGTTGATTTCAGTCGCATTGGTTCACAAACTCATCTACTTACGCCTGCGTATTTGTTGTTGCCTTTGCATTCGTTTCTTGGGGAAGAAAAATTCTTAAAATATATTCTGTGAGAAATTTGCTCTCAATTTCTTTTTGTCATTATAATCTCAATGATAATTCAGAAAGTGAACAACTATGATGGCAGCCGAGTCGACTCACATAAAACTCAGTCACTCATAGATAAAGTGTGCAACTATATTTTCTACAGATAAGTGGCGCTGCGCAATTATCCGTCTACTCTTGTTATTCTACCCTCTTTGGCAATTATCCGTCTACTCTTGTTATTCTACCCTCTTTGGCAATTATCCGTCTACTCTTGTTATTCTATCCTCTTTGACAACATAATTAGCACATACATAAACCAAATCGTAAATAGCAAAGACAAAGAGGGCTTTAAGTGCCACATATTTATTATTTTTATTTTTTAAGGTTATTTGTATAGTACAAATAAAGATTGAGCAGACGACAATAGGAAAAAATATTTAAAATTGTTTAGCATTATGGGCTTGATAATTTCCTGTGATCTCTATATAGGGATATAAGTATATGAAAATATCAAATGAATGATTGCCTTTGTATTTTCTCATATTCAAACATCACCCAGAGTGATATTACACAATATTCAAATATATACAGAGAGGGAGAGAGAAATGATAATATGCCAATTTGTGGTTCATGTATCAAAATTCACAACAATTTGCAACTATATTTTATAATTTCAATGGCTTCTATTTTATTTGACTCACTAAAAGAATACATTGAGAGAGCAAGTTTATATGATGACATTAGATTTACTCGATTATTGCACAATCACTCAAAATGCTACCGTGCAACTATATTTCCTACAGATGAATCTGCGGCAGAAATTATTATCCGTCTACTCTTGTTATTCTACCCTCTTTGTAAAGAGTGAGTTCGTAATGAGGTTTGAGACTTTACTGGGAATAAAATTGCGTACGGCAACGGATGAGGATGCAAAGATTCTGGGTAAGAGTAGGAAGGGAGCATATATTGAAAACTGCACGTGGCAACATGACTTCATTGTGGCCGACATCATCGATGACGTAATAATTGACGTTGATTTCATGACTGAAAATGAATTTAGGTTAGATTTAATTCGACGGATACTACGCTATACAAATATCGAGTTACCATTGAAGATCAGCTACAAGCGTAGGGGGAGCATCAAACAAATACTGACATGTCAACGCCAAGAAGTTCAATCCCAAGTAGAGGCGTTAATTTGAATGAATGATAGGACTGGCAAGTTGTGGGTACTGGAATCAGGTAAAGTAATGTCGAATAATAACATCATACTTGGTAAGACGTTAGTGGAACCTAAAGAAAATGGGATGGTACCGGTGCGAATACTAAATCCAACAAATACACCTACAGTTGAGAAGAAAGGAATGGTGATTGGTCATTGCCAGGATATTACTGCTGCAGTTGATTGTAAAACGGGGTTCGTTGATGAAAAGTGGTAGATCAGGAGCTGTTAGAACGGAATTAAATGCACAGATGGAAATGCACAGATGGAAGAATTGGCAAATGTGCTTACAAGACAGTAAAGAGAAAAGGCACGTCAAGCACCACAACGAGTTCCATTGGCCAAAAAAGATGAAGCCATTAAGCTCATTACCGACATACAGAAGCAAGGTGTTATGGACCAACAGCGACTCCATGGAGTTCCCCAGTTGTGCTGGTAGAGAAGAATGATGGAAGTACTCGATTCTGTGTGGATTACAGAAAGCTAAACGACATCACAAAAAAGACAGCTACCCACTGCCAAGAATTAATCTTGATCTGCAAAGTGGGTACTGGCAAGTGGAACTTGGTGAAGAGGACAAAGAGAAAGCAGATTTCAGTATTGGCGATGGTCCATGACAATTCACTATGATGCCATTTGGTCTATCCAATGCGCCGTGTACTTTCGAACGTTTGATGGAACGCGTACTAAGAGAAAAACATGCTTGGTGGGTCTCGATGACATTATCATGATATGATATATTTTTAAACACTCTCCTAGAAAAGTTGAAAAAAGTGTTTGAGCATATACAATCAGCAGGGCTTAAATTGAATGCGAAAAAGTGTTCACTTATCAAGCGAGAAGTTAAATATCTTGGTCATAAAGTAACCACGGAAGGGGTACATACCGACGAGGAGAAAGTAGCGGCAGTATAAGAATGACATATCCCGGCCAATCTTCACGAGTTAAGAAGCTTCCTTGCCTTTTATGCCTACTATAGACGATTTGTTCCTGTATTTGCAAACATCTCCAGCAGTCTGCGTGAGTTTACAAGAAAGAACAAACTATTTCGATTAGTCTAGCCAAAAGTATCTTATGTGGAACATTATGGTATTTTGTGACAATGGGAGCTTCTAAAAAATTTGATAATATAGACAAGATAACATAAATCTTTTTCATCTTAACCCTACCCTCTTACCTGCTGACCATCTCTTGTGCTAGCCATTGGTGGTTAAGTCGAACCATCCTTCATATAAAGCGTATGGTTAAACAGGCACAAATCGCCGTTTTTTATAATTTTTTGCATTTATTAAGTACTCCGAGGCGCTTCGGAAGTCCAATTGGACTTTAGACATGAAATCAGTACATCTCTTGCAATGGAGTTTCCTCGACAGTTTCTCATAAATGCCACACCCGGGCACATATCTCTGAACTTGCAGTTGGGCTCTCTTTCCTTCTTGAGTAAGGTTTATTGATGTGTCTGTTATATCGGCATTCATCTCTTCAATTGTTACACTTATGACACTCTGAGCAATGGCTTCAAGATGGCAACGGAATATAGTTCCAGTCAAGCATGTCATCATTATCCTCCTCACAGTTATTTCCTTTATTTCTGAAAGGGAATCCCGATATGCCCATGGATATAAGGCGAGCAATTAAATATTGAACCTTGTTCTGTGGGGGATGTGTATTATCACCCAACGATGATCGTATTTTAAAAAATAAATTTTCAAGCGTATCTTGATTTAACTTGCCTAAAAGCTCACACTTGATGCTTGATACCACTTTAGACCTTGGCAAATTCAGACTGCATGTATTGTATAAAGCCATTGATTCTCGTTTTCTTTCTACTTATATTATCATTTCTATAAATTGGCTCTTTAAATGGGTTTGGGTCTTTTAGAATTTTACAATTTAAGTCATCGAATAAGTCATTAATTTTCTATACAAATAATTATGTTAGCCGTGGACAGTTATTAATGTGCGGATCATTTCTCAAAAGTTTCACCTCAATAACCATGTCAATTCCTGCTGACACAGAGTTCCTAAATTCTTAAGTCGCTCTTAATACACTAATTTTTTCAGAAGTGTTTGGCCAAACATGTGCTTCTGCTAACTTTGGACAAATTTTGTAATTTTGGTTGGCGTTATCAAATAATTTTCTGATCACTTTGAAGCTTGCTGTTCCTTCCGGTGTTATTATGTCTTGCTTCAGCAGAGTATTCCTAAGTTTTGGCGCATTGACATCTCATCGAACAGTAAACAGCAGATACGGGACTCTGCTGACAATTCTTTTTCCTTTTTTTGTAGATTTTCAATAACGTTGTTGCTATTTTTGCTCCAAATCTTTTATTTTAATATTCTTCTTATGTAGTAAACCCTGGTAGGTACGAACTATTTCAGCGTTGTCTTGATTTATCTTATTTTCATTTTCCAATTTCTTCATAGGCTTTATGTAACGACGAGATCCAAGTCGTTATTCTTCCTTAACACTGTTCTTGTGGATTTTCTGTAGCGTCAAATCCTCACCAACTGGAGTAATATCAGAGTAAGTATTCTGCAAGAATTACTGTTTTTTTACACGAGATATTCCCCGAAGTCATTGGCAGCTCTTTAGTGTAGCTTCGCTGTGACAAGTTCAGGGTAAGAACAGCTTTACTCGATAGTTGCTTTTGTCCAATGAATTCTGCGCTGAAATGTTTATCGCATACTATAATATATTTACCTTTATGGTGATTGATAGGCGGCATGCACCTATCCATTTGTCCAGTAGTTCAATATCCAATGGTACTTTGAAAAATCGCCTGCGTCCTTTCCAACCCTCAACAGAGCATTTGCGATATATTTATTATCGCAAATGCTCTTTTTTTTTTATTAGGAAAAGAGAAAATTAATAATTGGTAAGGAATTAATCAAACGCAAATTTTGTTATGACGGTCCACAATAAAAAAATTTTAATCAAACCGAAAGACTTTACAAATTAATTCATCGCGGTATATCATTTTTGAAAATTGGATATCAAGCACATAAGTTATGGTGAAAAATGGTCCAAACATTTTTTTTCAATCAAAAGTATTCCAAGCTAACTGTGTTTAGAGAAATTGTTACGTGATTGTCGAAAATGAAGCCGTGGACAGTGCTTGTTATTTCAACAGTATGGGAAGTTATTGTTCGTTAATTATGAAAATGGTCTATGTCGTAAAATAATGGCTTATAAGTTAGAGTAATCAGTCAACACCGATGGCAACATTTACCTAACAGAAAACGCAAGGAACGGTTAGATTGTACTATCTTTTTTGTCGTTATATTAGATTTATTTAGTTTCCTGTTGAGGGTGATTTTGATCGGGTCGAAAAAAATATTAGTACAAAGTTTAACATACATAATAAACTTTCATTGTTCAAGGTCTAAAAAACACAATTGAAAAATATTTCTCAATTTACTTGCTGGAAAACTTCAAAAATTATTATGATAGCAAAACCAGGAAAAGACCCTACAAAAGTTGCATCGTACAGACCTATCAGCCTCCTGCCTCTACTCTGTAAAGTATTCGAAAAGCTGCTTGTCATGAATATAACTCCATTTATTAATCTCAACCAACTCATTCCTCAACATCAGTTTGGATTTAGAAAACAGCACGGCACAATAGAACAAGTCCACCGCATTGTAACTCTGATAAGGAACACTTTTGAAGAAAAAAAGTATTGCTCAGCTGTCTTTCTTGATATCACTCAAGCTTTCGATAAAGTATGGCATGATGGCTTTATTTACAAACTCAAACTATTACTCCCTGCAAATATCTCCTCATTGCTCAGTAGCTACCTCACGAAAAGACAATTTCTCGTACATCACAAGGATTACACAACAAATCCATTGGATATTCACGCTGGCGTTCCTCAAGGAAGCGTTTTGGGTCCCTTACTGTATCTCTTATACACTTCAGATATGCCCAACAATAACTATACATTCATATCGACCTTTGCTGATGATACGGCAATATTGTGCTCTCGCTCTAACCCCATAGAAGCTACTAAACTCCTGCAGACTCATGTCGATTCTCTCGAAATCTGGCTAGCAAAATGGCGTATAAAAGTCAATGAATCAAAGAGCGTACATGTAACCTTCACGCTAAGGCCAGATACATGTCCCCCACTTAAAATTAATGGCCAATCAGTTCCACAATGTTCCTCAACAAAGTACTTGGGTATTCACCTCGACAGAAGGCTGACCTGGAAAAATCACATAGAGGCAAAGAAAACTCAGATCAAGCTTAAAATTAATCAGTTATGGTGGCTGTTACACAAAAGATCAAAGTTGAATCTCGAATACAAAGTGCTATTATATAAAGCAATCCTGAAGCCAATCTGGACTTATGGTATTCAGTTTTGGGGCACCGCATCTCCTTCAAATATCGAAAAATTGCAGCGAATACAATCCAAGTGTCTGCGAATTATTGTAAACGCGCCTTGGTATATGAGGAACGTTAACATCCATCGAGATTTAAATGTACCCACAATTTCTGAGGAAGTTGCAATGTCTTGCAGAAGCTACATTCAAAAATTACACAGTCATCCGAATCCCCTTGCTAGGCAATTGTTGCTGAGCACGGGGCATCGTCGATTAAAAAGAAAAGACACACTGAATATGCTGTGAAATTGCTATACCTCGTGACTCAACAAATTGTGATGGAACGTAGGGGATATCACATAGTTTTATTTAGTTTGAAAGATTTGAATACTTATTGTTAGTTTCTTGTATTTAAGAAAGATTCAATAAAAAAAAAATAAGCTAACAAAAAAAAAAAAAAAAAAAAAAAAAAAAATTACTTAAACGCAAAGCCTTAATAATCTCATAACAATAAATATGTGACATAAAAATAAATAAATATGTGGCACTTAAAGCCCCAAAGGGCTCATTGGCCGAGCTTCTCTTCCATTACTGTTGTGCGTCTTAAATTTGGACAGTATTAGAAGGGACCTACTTATTTTAGCCGGTTCCGAACGGCAGAACACTAGTGACATCACTTTTTCTGAGCTTTGTCACAGAGTTCTTTTAGAAGCTTTTTCGTGGCAAGTTGTTACTGTCGGAAGAATTGCCAATTGCTTGCCGACAAGTGGGTACCATTCGAAAGAAAAATCTTATCGATATTAAATTTGTTATGCATCAGCCGGGGATTGAACCACGACCTACAGATCAGAAGGCGAACACACTAACCACTGAGCTACGGCACCCATATGTGACATAGGCCACTTTATTATTTCCTATTAAAGGCAAAGGCGGACTTACCCTGATCAAATGTTTAAGTGAATGTTTTCACTTGTTAGTAATGCATTTCAGAAAATATTCATGCAATAATTTGTTCACGATGAGCCTGATCAATTGTTGTTTAACCAAGTTAACCAATAATTTCGTAACACATCGTTTGCAGTGGCAAAAACTCTTTCAATTGCCGTATATTTACATATGTGATCAAATATGATCAGGTGTATGAAATATGTATTACCTTACCCAACAATAACGTGGGAACCGCATCCTTTAATAATCTCCTTTTCCCTTTAGAAATATCCAAAAAATTTCGGCTACACACAAACTTTTTACATTTCCACTTATTTCAATTCTTAAATTCTCACATCACTTTCGTCACAATTCTATTTGCTTAGGTATTTTAAAGTAAGATATAGATTTATCCGTTTTTCCAACACATCCTTTCACAACACATGATTCGTATTGGCGTTTCATTTTTATTTTGATCTTTTTAATTTATTCAGAATATTAATTTTCAATCTAAATTCCGGCCACAATTTGAAAAGACGCCCTTCTGATATTTCATCCGCTCAAAATAATTATTCACTGAACATACCGTGTAATACAGTGTTTTTTTTTTTAAAGTACGTAGTTACATAAAACAAATACATATACAATACACAAAGTATATTATAAAAAATAGAATTTATTTATTTAACTTCAATTTTTTAGAAATTATTAAAAATTACTTACTTATATGTCCATATTTTATATAATATATGCACATATTAAATATACATACGAAATATAAAAAATCAACAATATAATATTACATCCAACAAAAAACATTCCTGAGTTTCGATACAGAGATCACCTCCTTCTACCTCATCTGAAAAGATTTTTGACGTCACTGCCACAAAAAAGAATGTCAAAGGATGATATTCGACGGCAAATAATAACTAGGACATTATTATAACTGAAATTGAATTAAAAATTAAATTGTGTGATGTTAATTCATTTAAAATTTTTTTTTTGTGTGTATTTTTTGTGTTCGCTATGTTATCTTTACAAAGAGGGTAAAATAATAAGAGTAGACGAATAATTGCGCAGCGCCTCTTATCTGTAGAAAATATAGTTGCACACTTTATCTATGAGTGACTGAGTTTTATGTGAGTAGACTCGGCTGCCATCATAGTTGTTCACTTTCTGAATTATCAATGAGATTATAATGACAAAAAGAAATTGAGAACAAATTTCTCACAGAATATATATGAAATGACAAAATCTTCAAAAAATGCCAAAAATTCAATCGCAAGTGCTGTGTTGCCGATTGCGTGCAATTATGAATGAAAAATATAGTATTTTGCTGAGCATACATACGTACATATACTTTTTATATAGGCAAATAGAAAGAAACGAAATTGAGAGAGTTTGAGCCGGTTCCGAATTCTTTTAGAAGCCTTTTCATGGCAAGTTATTACTGTCGGAAGAATTGCCAATTGCTTGCCGGCAGGTGGGTACCATCCGAAAGAAAAATCTTATCGATATTAAATTTATTATGCATTCTATACATATATGTACATATATGTATGTATAGAATGAAAATTGGATATTGATAACGCACTTTTATTTTTCATATAATGATATTTATTATGATACATACATTTTGTATAAATAATTTCAATTCTAATTTTTTTTTATAAAATAAGATGTTTTTGAAAAAATTAAATAAAAAATTTCGAATACAAAATTTTTCTCCTACACATTTTTATGCCATCTAAGGTTATATGGGTGCCGTGGCTCAGTGGTTAGTGTGTTGGCCTTCTGATCTGTAGGCCGTGGTTCAATCCCCGGTTCATGCATAACAAATTTAATATCTTTCGTATGGTACCCACCTGTCGGCAAGCAATTGGCAATTCTTCCGACAGCAACAACTTGCCATGAAAAAGCTTCTAAAAGAACTCTGTGACAAAGCTCAGAAAAAGTGATGTCGCAAGGGTTCTGCCGTTCGGAACCGGCTAAAATAAGTAGGTCCCTTCTAATACTGTCCAAGATTTAACACGCACAACAGTAATTGAAGAGAAGCTCGGCAAATGAACCCTTCGGGGCTTTAAGTGGCACATATTTATTTTTTTTATTTTTTAAGGTTATTTGTATAGTACAAATAAAGATTGTACAAATAAAGATTGAGCAGACGACAATAGGAAAAAATATTTAAAATTGTTTAGCATTATGGGCTTGATAATTTCCTGTGATCTCTATATAGGGATATAAGTATATGAAAATATCAAATGAATGATTGCCTTTGTATTTTCTCATATTCAAACATCACCCAGAGTGATATTACACAATATTCAAATATATACAGAGAGGGAGAGAGAAATGATAATATGCCAATTTGTGGTTCATGTATCAAAATTCACAACAATTTGCAACTATATTTTATAATTTCAATGGCTTCTATTTTATTTGACTCACTAAAAGTATACATTGAGAGAGCAAGTTTATATGATGACATTAGATGAATTTTCGGCAGAAATTATTATCCGTCTACCCTCTTTGCTCTTTATTATAGAATATGATGCACCAGTATCCAGGGCTAACATGAAATCCATATTATCCAATTAGTCAAGCTGTTTGGCACACGCTGTAATTGTGAGATGTGAATGATGGGGCAACCCACTCTTGGAGTCAGTTCATGCCCCGTTGAAAAAAATTATTTGTTAATTCTTTGGAATAAAGTAAATTTATAGAAATAATAATAATAAAATCAAATAATTAAAAAAAATTAATCTGACTATGAGCTACACTCAGAACCGGAAATTTCAGACTACACATTTAAGAGAACACTTTTTACCTGTATATCTAAATGTATGTTCTTTAAAAAAAACGGGAAGAATTTTTAGACAGTCGGAAATTGTGAAAGCCTTTATTTCTTGCTTCCAGCGCTTCTTCCGACATTGTGCCTATTGGCAACGACACAGTGTATAGGCTCCGTTGATGAAAATTTTGTGAAGCGAACAAGGCATTAAAAGAACGGGTATACCTTAACAAAAATATCCACGGTTTGGAAGGCGTATACACGAAATGCATCTGTATTCTGTTCATATCCAGAAGCCATAGCACGTAGGATTATGCCAAATCTGCGGATAAAGTAAGATTACTTACGTTCAGATTTCAATTACGCCCGTTATTTTGGAAGACATCTGCGAGTTTTCAAAAAAACGTCTGGCTGTGTTGCCATTATTTGTATTCCATTCTAGGCATTGGAACCCTAACGACCCCAACCTTGTTTTGACTGCAATAACTAGTTGATGAAGGTCGCTCATTGGTCCAAAGCATTGAAGTTCCTAGTTGTTCTTTCAAAGGTACAATGCAGAAAGTAAACATGTTTTCATTGGCCGATATATTGAATGACCACTACTGCCGTCTCATCCCCATTTATATAAATTAATAAAATTATTATTACATTTATTATTAAATTATTATTAAATTTATGTTTGCTTTACTGCGATGTGACTCGCTTTATTACTGATTTCTTAATGATGCATTATCACTCGATTTCATTTCAAGAGACTGCTGTACTCACACGTGAGTAGGTATGTGGGGATAAGAGAGAGCTTTTGGCATTCGTCATTGTTTCAAAGGTGTGAATGTTGTTGGTTTTACAAGCTATAGATTTTGGCGCCAATATCGAACGTTGCTTAGCGGGTCTAAGGTGTTCTTGCCTTTTCTTCGACAACGGTGGTTCTCAGCGTCAAAACTGTTGCTATACGGGTGTAGTAATGCTGTAGAGCTGAGTACGTTACACACATACAAATGTATGATAATAATAAGTGCAGTGAGTATCGAGTGCAATGATAACTCGTAACTCGTCGATGTGTGAATATTGAGTGCAATTACATGCTCATAACTCGTTGGTGTTGGATTCCACACATAAGCTCGGCTTTAGGCTCCACATCAGTTGTAGTGTTAGAAAGCGGTTTTAACATTACATCTTAACTATTCCCCTTGTCAATTTCGAAACGTCCTCGTTTCGATAAAGTCAATTTAGATCTCGAAAATCGATGTGATAGTTGAAACAGGTAAAAAAAATTGTTTACAATTGTAGTACCTTAAAACAAAGTTTACAAAGTTGTTTTAAAGAAATGGTAATAATTCAAGATAAAAAAGGTATTTTCTTTTAATTCCATTGACTTGTTAATTTTTATTAAACCCCTTCTCTGAAACCAAAAAACCCAGAAACTCAACTTCCGTTTTGTAAAACTTAGATTTTTCTGTAGACACTCTCATTCCCACTTTTTCTAACTTGCCTAAGTCTTTATCGATGTTAGCCAAATGCGAGTTTTCTTCGTCTAAACCCTTTTTGGATACTACATGGACGGGAGAATTATACGGAGAACAGGATTCTCTAATTATTCCGTCATTGAGCAGTGTTCTTATTTCGTTATTAATGAACGGCGCAACTGAAACCGGATACGGATAGCTTTTGCTATAAATTGGATCATTTGTTTGAGTACGAATCCTAGCCTTAACATTAGTGTTAAATGGTAGTGCTCTATCTGGGTCAGCAAATGCAAATGTTAATCATATCGCGAAATTGAGATTTGATGTGAAATGGAACGGAGTCTTCTTCTATTGTAATCAAATTGCTTTGATTGCATGAGAGATGCTTTAGTTTTTCTCTACCATTACGGTAAAACAAATATCCATTTTCAGTATCAATATTTGCCTTAATTTCTCTAAGAAAATCGTATCAAATGATACCATCTAACGTACTTAAGTTAGGAAGTAAGTAAAACGGTGAGGTATGGTCAAGAACATTCATTATGCATTTTTTATTAATTAAATTCTTCCCATTGATAGACTTTAACTTCAAGGGTTTATCGATACTTTTGATGCCATATAGAAACGAAAAATTTTTTACATAGTTCTTAGAAGTTACGGTGTCGATTAAAAGGCGTAGCTCCCGACCGCTTTTGGAAGTTTTAGTTATAAACGGCAGGAGCGACTTTAGTTTAAAAAATTAATTTCCTCGACTTGTTTCGTATCGGTATCAACGTGATTATAGTATCATCATCAAAACAACAACTTTCAGCATAATTTTTAAAACTGTCGCCTTGAAAATAATCTTCATTATACCCTTCACATTCTACTTGATCGAACATTTCTTTTTCAGGCATAAAGTTAACTTTTTGCATTTTATTTAGGGGTGTCTGATTTGAGGAGGATTGCTCGCGTTGCCGCTTAAATACCGGAGTATGAATCGTAAAAGGCTGCTGCGGCGGAGCATTTCGTGTTAACTGATGTGGTTGAAAATTATTTTTATTTTGCTGATAATGGGGATTATACTGATTCTGAGGAGAGGAGCTTTTATGGTAATAAGAGGTATTATTGTCGATTTCCATCGGCGTTGGTCTAATGTGGGCGTTTTGAAAATTCGTGTACTGGGTTGAGTATGCCGATGAATCGGTTGAAAATGAGGTGTTACTTTTAATGAGTTTCCTGCGGCAAAAGCACGAGCAAAGTCATGACGCATGTGACTAATTTCGAGCTCTTGAGCTACTGCGAGTGCGGAGGGATGATCCTTTGGCATTGCCGAAAATAGAATATCGCACATTGGACGACGAAGCCCCGATATGAATACCCGCAAAGCGTTTTCTCTTGCTCGATCGTTAAGAGCAGCAATGATTTCCCTATTACCACTATGGGTCATTATTTGTTTGTTAATTATGAGAGTTAATTGCTTGTCGACTTTGTCATAGTACTCGGAAATTGACAGCCTATCTTGCCTTAACACGCTAAGTTCATTCTCTAGAACATACAATGGTCTTTTGTCGGAGTACGATTGATGTAACCTTGCAATAATTGCTTGAAAATTAAGGACTGTATTGAACGATGAAAGAGTAGAATTAGCGGATTCAGTAATCTTATTTCGAAATATGCCCATCGCAATGTAGTATTTTTCCGACCCCTCTTTATAATAATTCATTGCAAACTTCGCAGCGGTGCGCCAGGCCGGATATGATGAAGAATCGCCTTTAAATTCAGGAAGTGACTTAATTAAGTCTAAGCTAGCATTACTATCCGCAAGTGAAGGGTCAATAGATACTGGCACATAAGTTTGAATAGTGGGGAGCGCTAGTCGATTCACAGCTAGAGTTATTTGGTTAAGCTGCTCGGCAAATGCCTGTCTAGTACGCTCAGTAGCCTCATTGATTATTTGCTGCACTTGCTCACTACTTATGCTCATATTGATATTTAAGAAACGTGATTATTTTTATTAAACTTTTAAATCACAAAATGTTAATTTTCTTAATAATATAATTATTTACACGAAGGGTAAAGAAAAGGTAATTTGGTCAGAAAATAAACGAGTTTAGAAGAAAATATTGAATAATATTAAAGTTTACACATGTGTTCTAAGAGGTTATATTTTGTCACCGAAAGAGCACCCGTTCACTAAGCAAATCGAGATTTAAAATATCAATTTTGACAAAACAGGAGCCACAAAAACAATTTTACTTTCGTCTATCAATATCTGTTTAAGCTATGTTAAATTATTAGAACTCACAATGAAAAATTAAATATTTTTTATGTTATTTTAAATAAATTTAAAATAAATTTATTTAAAGTACTTACTTATAAGTAAGTCACCTTTTTTTTAACACAAAGTTTTTCGAAAGGAAATAAAAAAAGAGATATTATTTTTTTTTTAATAACTTTTATTTCCTCACCCGATTTTTCACGAACTTTATTAACTTTTTACTTTTTGTTTAAACACAATATTACCACTTTTTATGATCTTGAATTAATACTTACAGACAAAAATTTGGTTATGTTAATTGTAGTTTATTCTGGATCTATATTTAAGTTTTTCCTCAGGATAAATGGTTCTCTCTATGTCCTTGGTGATTATGTTCCGATTTTAGGAATCCTTTAGAAGTCCTTCGGGTTGGGCGCCAATTAATAAAATTATTATTACATTTATTATTAAATTATTATTAAATTTATGTTTGCTTTACTGCGATGTGACTCGCTTTATTACTGATTTCGTAATGATGCATTATCATTCGTTTTCATTTCAAGAGACTGCTCTACTCACACGTGAGTAGGTATGTGGGGATAAGAGAGAGCTTTTGGCATTCGTCATTGTTTCAATGGTGTGAATGTTGTTGGTTTTACAAGCTATAGATTTTGGCGCCAATATCGAACGTTGCTTAGCGGGTCTAAGGTGTTGTTGCCTTTTCTTCGACAACGGTGGTTCTCAGCGTCAAAGCTGTTGCTATACGGGTGTAGTAATGCTGTAGAGCTGAGTACTTTACACACATACAAATGTATGATAATAATAAGTGCAGTGAGTATCGAGTGCAATGATAACTCGTAACTCGTCGATGTGTGAATATTGAGTGCAATTATATGCTCATAACTCGTTGGTGTTGGATTCCACACATAAGCTCGGCTTTAGGCTCCACATCAGTTGTAGTGTTAGAAAGCAGTTTTAACATTACATCTTAACTTATACAGCCGAAAGTATTTCATATTTTTGATCATCAACAATTCGATGAAAAGCATTCTTATTACCGTCGAAAATCCTTGAAATTGTGTGATGAAGTAATAGTTGCAATGGCACCTTAGAAGAAGATTCAGTTACTTTTACCATATCAGGATAGCATTTCTTTTTAGCATATCGTAAAACGTGTAATAAATTTTCATGTAGCGTCCTAGCTAAAGCTTCTTCTGGTGTGTACTGAATAGGAAATTGTAGGCCATATTAAACGCATTTCTTAATTTTAGTAGATGCATTTGGATCAGTGTCCACCATTAACATAACTTGTGAAGCACTTCGTTTTCCAGCCTTATATAAGCTAACGCGTGTCGCCGCCATAACTCTTCACATGTATTCGTTTCGACTAATCCCGAAACTCTCTTGGTCTTTCGCGTGGCATTCTGTAAAGTCCTTTGCTAGTCGCCCTGCCTCTGTTTGAACTGCTGGCTCAGAAAGTAGAAGTTCACCATCTAACAATTCGCTGTTTTTTGTTCTCAAACTTTTCACAAATCCTATTGGACACCATCCATTTTTCAACCAATTTACCGATGAAATGCCTTAATATTTGCCCAATTTTTAATAATTTTAAACCATTCAAGTCACCAGGACCTGATGGTATTATACCCGCGGACATGCAGAAGTGTGCGGACCTTCTAACACCATGGTTGGAGGTAATCTTCTCTGCATGCCTAAGGCTATGCTATGTTCCAAGGACATGGCTACAAGTTAAATTGGTGTTTATCCCTAAAGGCGGAAAATCGTCCCACTCAAAGCCAAGTGATTTCAGACCTATAAGTCTATCATCCTTCTTATTAAAAACCCTTGAAGACTACTTGATGTGTACTTAAGAGGCTCTATAGATACTATATATACTAAGAATATATCTTCATTGCAACAAGCATATAACAAAGGCAAATCCGTTGAGACAGCCCTTTACTCACTTGTGCAGAAAGCTATATTCTTTGCACTGCAAAGAATATAGCTTGGTCACCTTTCTAGATATTGAAGGGGCCTTCAATAACATAGACCCAGAAGCAGTCGAAAACTCTCTTGCTATGCTTAAGTCAGATGAACCTATTATTAGATTCATTAGTCTGTTGCTAAAGCAAAGAGTGATAAACTCAAAATTGGGTACCTCATGCATTAGCAGATTTGCGATTAAGGGCACCTCTCAAGGGGTGTACTGTCGCCTCTTTTGTGAAACTTAACCATCAATGAAGTTCTCATATCTTTACAGGCCACGGGATGCAAAGCGGTGTCTTATGCAGATGACGTGGCACTTGTGGCATCGGGAAAATATTTAAATACACTCACCGAAGTGATGAACCATGCCTTATCAATCCTGTCCAAATGGGATCAAACTCTGGTCTGGCCATCAACCCTGCCAAAACTGAGCTAGTCCTCTTTACTAGAAAGCATAAAATACCTATTTTTACCTTACCTAGAATTGGGAGAACTAGTCTAAAGCTAACTGAACAGGCGAAATACTTGGGTATAACTCTAGATAGGAAACTAAGTTGGAAACCAAACACGATGGAAAGGGTCCGTAAAGAAACTGCAGCACTCTATTCCTGTAAGAAAGCCATAGGTAAAAGATGGGGGATGAGTCCTACAACCGTATCATGGCTATACTCTGCGGTCGTGATACCAATTCTTTTTTACGGTGTGATAGTCTGGTGAGAATCCTTAAATCTCATCTATCCATCTCATCAAGCCGGAATTCCGCTTGCAACATGCAAGCTTCTTATCAGACAACATTATCTCACCATAGCCAACAGAATATGGCGGGATGAGAGCTCTTGTGCTACCACTAGGAAAATCTGGCCAACCCTTGACAATAGACGAACCCGTTCACTGTTGTCAATGGGCAGGAAAACCATAAGTAATGTAGTCGCCGTACTCACGGGCCACTGGCTTGTGGGTAGGCATGCTGCAAGGCTCGGCTTACCGGCCAACGGTTTCTGTCGCAGCTGCCAGGACGAGGAAGAGGAGGAAAGTGTTCACCACTTCCTCTGTAGATGCCCCGCCTGGGTACGCAGAAGGCACACTCTACTAGGGAGTGCCTTTTTTACAGATACCACTGAGCTTGCACCCATGGATGTCAGGGACATTGCTCTATTCATTAGGAAATCCCAATGGTTCCGCTTAACAGAGGAGATAGGGTGGTAAGCATCAACGATGATTGGTGACACAATGGGTCAATTATTTGGCCTAAGTGCGCCCCCCTTTGGGGGGCGGCCGCATAACCTAACCTAACCTAACCTGCCCAATTTTTTGCAACTCGTTCACAGTAAGTTTAGTTTTATCAATGATGTTTGCATGGACATACGCCTCAACTGCCGAAAATTTCTTTGTACTTGTTAAAAGAGGTCAGTGCTATTGTAAGCTTCTACCACGATTTACCAGTACAACTTACATACACAGGCCACGCAACATGTTTCTTTTTATAACAACATGCCTTCAACTTAACAAAAACTAAATAAAATAGCTGGGAAAATAAACTCTTTCAATTTGCAAGCCAAATCCGTGCGCACCGAAAGAAGGTGTTAACATATTTTGATGAAGCTATAACAACATATGTTATGATTAAGAGCTTACAGCTAAGCGAAAATAGATAACAAAACAAAATTGGCAATCAAACGCAAATCGATAATTTGAGGATTTTCGTATCTTAAAATTTGAATTTTCTTCCACTAAAACACTACTGACTGTTTCGGCATATGTATTCCTTGGTGACATGACGCTTAGTCTCTCCGTCGCGTATACCATCTATGAATGCTTCTATTTTTATTTTCTCGATGAATTCTTTCGAATGTGCAGAGAACGCAAGATAACATAAGACCTCAATATTGGAAGCGAAATTGTGAAGGCTCTCATTACTGCGTTCCACACGCGTTCGTGATTCCACTCGATGCAATTTGCTCTATTATTAATTTACATATTTGAACTGAAGTGTGTCCATCAGTGATTAATAGCTACCACAATCTTGGCCATGATAATGCGTGTGCAGAGCCCATTTCCCTTGTATGCCATTCTCCTAATTATTGGTTGCTTAATGGAGCTCAATTAAATTAGGGGAGAGTTCTAGCGTCGTGCCATTTCTGGCTAGTTCGTCAGTCCTGCAGCTGCCTGGAACGTCACTGTAACCCGGCACTCATATTAGGTGCAGATTATACTTCTCAACCATCTCGTCGGTCAGATCTGCGGCAGTGAATCATGCTCTTATACTTAAAGGGGGAAAAATGTCTCCGTATAGAGCTAATTTATGTGAATTTAAAAAACCAAACAATTTTTGTCGCCAGCCCCCATAAGGCGTGGTTCAAGGTCAAAGTTCAAATTTTTGATCGTAATTACTCAACAAATTCGCAATTTTAATACCTTTTCAGTGATATATAGCACTTGATATGTTTTTTTAAATTTAAAAAGTTATTAATAAAAATGTGCTGCTCTTAATCTAGGGCTCTTAATGGCCGCAGATTACATGCAGAAAAGGTCCAGGGCAATAAGTTGAAGCATTACTTCTAATGCGTTCATTGATGTAGTTTTCAATGCGCCTGTAATTATTATACAAGCCGAACATTGTATTTTGCAGAGTAGGTTTCGGTGAGATAGTTTCCGTAAAGCAGTCCACCAAGTTCCATATGTTAAGACAGGTCTATATAAAGTAGATCCAGTGCATGATATTTGGTTTAATGTCTTACCTATTGCCTTCTTGCAGGCATAAAATGCGACTGATGCCTTATGGACTCTACTTTTGATGTTTTGTTTCAAGTTTAACCTCTTATCTATGACTAATCCCAAAAAGATAGCATTTTCTTTGAACTCGAAGCTTGTGTTATTTATTATGAAAAATATTCGGGTTTATATGTTAGAGTTCGGGAATCTGCCGATTACAGTGAGGAATATTTCATCCACATACGTCATCACTTTGCAGTCTTCTGCTTCCAGACTCCTCAGTAGTTCGTTGACTACGAGATTCCAGATAAGAGGCGAGAGGACACCTTCTTCCTCTACTAACTCTCCTTGAGAGTGAGGAACCACCTAGCACTAGGAGAATAGTTCTACATAGTAGAAGGCACTGTATCCAGTGTACCAAATAATCCTCTTTCACCTCAAGTCGCAACAGTGCTCCTGTAGTGGCTTCTAAATCGACATTACTGAAAGCACCTTCATTTGCCTAGAAAGGTTGCCAATATACAGTGCTTGTGGTCCATAAACTTTTCTGTGGTATGTATTGATTTACGCTTGCTGACGCTCGGAGATGTATTGCGGTCCTATCGTTTGTCTAAGGGGGAGATCTACAAGACTTTCTAATGTCTTTAATGAGAAAGACAAAAGGCTTATAGGTCAGAAGTCTCTTTAATTGGTGTGGGAACATTTGCCTGCCATTGAAATAAAGACAACTTTTCACTCTGCGCCATTCCTTACGAATGTACTTAAGGCGGATACAGCCAATGAAGATAATTCTTGACAGCTTTATAACCACTTTTTGTAGGTTTTGTAGTTCTGCATATAAATTGCCATCTGGTTATGCTGACTTAAATGGTTGGAATCCCGCAATCACCAATTCAATATTTTCCCTAGAAATTAAATTAGTGTTGAAGTTAGAAAAATTGTTTTCGTGCATACGTTCGCATTAGATAGCATTCCATGTTGTCTGACTGGAAAATGTGTGTTGGTGACGAGCTCTTGAACTTCATTTTCTGAGGTGGTTCTAACTCCATCCACCCTCTGTTGGTACTTGACACTTACTATTAATGTGGAGAGAGAAAGTATCCTTCTCAGCATCGCAGCTTTGGAGACTCCCTCTATATCTCCGCAGTAGGTTTTCCACGATTTCTCTTTTTCCTCCCTAAGGACTTTTTTCCTTAGAGACTCTTTGTGCAGGTCTCAGTCCAATTCTAGCCTGGACTTCTTTGTTTTGTTGAACAATTTCTTACTCTTACTTACTTACTTATGTGGCCATAACAACCGAGTGTCGATTTAGGCCGAAAATAACATGCCAGTTAGAAATTCCAAGCGCCGTCCTCCAGCGGATTCCGAATATAACACCTTATTAGCTGGAGCGTGTTCCTCCATTTGCTCGAAATAACCTAGCCAGCGCAGCCGCAGGATTTTGATGCGCTTTACTATGTCAATATCGGCATACAGCTCGTACAGCTCATGATTGTACCTTATTCGGTACTCGCCACCAACGCAAATAGGTCCAAAGATCCTGCGTAGGACTTTTCTCTCAAAAACCCCAAGCATTCGCTCATCCGAGGTGGAAATTATCCAGGCTTCAGCGCCATATGTTAGGACAGGCATGATGAGAGACTTGTAGAGTGTAGTTTTCGTTCTTCGAGAGAAGGCTCGACTTCTCAATTGCTTACTCAGCCCAAAGTAACACCTGTTTGCAAGAGTGATTCTTTGCAATATCTCCAGGCTGATGTCGTTACTGCTGTTAATGCTGGTTCCAAGATAGACAAAGTCCCTTACTACTTCAAAAGCGTAGTTGTCAACAGTGACGTGCTGTCCAAGACGACGGGACTCTTTGTTTGTTGACACTAGATACTTCGTCTTGGCCTCGTTCACCGTAAGACCCATTCGACGTGATTCTCTTTCCATCTCTGAGAATGCTGCACTGACTGTTCGCGTGTTCATGCCGATTATGTCAATATTGTCGGCACACGCCAACAACATGACACTTTTGTTGAAAATAGTGCCCTTATGTCGTAGATCAGCAGCGCGTATTATTTTCTCCATAATAAGATTGAAGAAGTCGCACGATAACGAATCACCTTGTCTGAAACCCCGTTCGGTATTAAACGGTGCGGAGAGGTCCTTCCCAATTTTCACTGTACAACAGGAGTTATGCAGTGTCATTCTACAAAGTCGAATGAGCTTTGCAGGAATACCGAACTCAGACATTGTTGCGTAGAGGTAATCCCTTACCGGACTGTCGAAAGCGGCTTTATAATCAACAAATAGGTGGTGTGTGTCGATCTGTTTTTCTTGGGTCTTCTCCAAGATTTGGCGCAGTGTGAAAATCTGGTCGATGGTGGATTTACCAGGTCTGAAGCCACACTGATAAGGTCCAATCGGGTTGCTGAGCATAGGCTTCAATCTTTCACACAATACGCTCGATAGAACCTTGCATGCGATACTCAGGAGACTTATTCCACGGTAGTTGGCGCAAATTGTGGGGTCTCCTTTTTTACAGGACAGAGAACACTGAGCTTCCAATCATCAGGCATGCTTTCATCCGGCCATATTCTGCTTATGAGCTGGTGCATGCGGTTGATCAGCTCATCACCTCCGGTCTTAAATAACTCGGCAGGCAGGCCATCAGCACCTGCAGCTTTGTTGTTCTTCAGACTTAAAATGGCCGTTTCGACCTCGTCATAGTCGAGTGGTGGAACATCAACACCATAATCTGTAGTTTGGGTTACTGGGCAGTCTCCTCCACTGGCGGAATCGTTCGTAGCATCGCCATTCAGTAACGTGAAGAAGTGTTCCCTCTATTGGCTCAGTACACTCTGGACATCCATAACCAGACTCCCACTTCCATCACGACAAGAAGAGGCTCCGGGATTTAAACCTCCACTCAGGCACTTGATATTTTCGAAGAATTTTCGAGTCTCATTCTTGTCGGTACACATTTCTATCTCCTCACACTCGCGTCTTTCTTGTTCTCTTTTCTTGCGCCTGAAAAGGCGTCTCTCTGCACTCCTTTTCTCTCTGTACCGCTCCTTAACAGCTCGCGTTGCGCCTGCACGCAGGGTTCTTCTGTAAGCGGCGTCTTTCTCTGCGGTAGCGTCGCGACACTCCTGATCATACCACTCATTCCTCAGAGGCCGGTAGTAACCGATTACCTCCTCGGCAGCAGTAGTCATGGAGTGGGATATATGTGTCCACCGTGCGCATGTATCATCAAGTGAGGGAGTGTTCTGCATAAGCAGATGCGATAGTCGAGTGGCAAATGCATCTGCTATACTCCTACTCTGTGTCCTTAATTCGCTCGATTCTTTGTTCTATCATCTGGGATAGGGTTTTAACGTATTTTCCGAAGCGGCCATGCTAAGTTTTGCGCAATATTAATGGTTTTGGTCAACTGATTTACTATTACACCCCTGCTACTAATTTCAGACCCTATCTCTTTGATAAGACTGTTAATAATATTTTTGAAAATTGTCCAGTTCGTCCATCGAATGTTTCAGACAATAGGAGGTTCTTTAGGATGATCAACGAGCATAAATTCAATGTAGCTGTGGTCAGAAAATGAGATTTCCTAATCCCTAATCCCTGGGCCAGGTAACCTGAGGCGATCCAGTAGCATTTTCTATTTAGCTCGAGAGAGATGATGACTAGGTCGTCGGTACTGAAATTAGGGAGCAAATATGCATTAAGTGATTTCTTCACAAGGATACAAGCACGTGGTCTACCTTCACACTTGCTATGAAACAATTTATAGCTTGGAGCCCCAATTCCAGAGATGATATTAGCCATAGCCCATTGCTCTTGGACTCTTGGACAGAGAACTAGTTCGGTTGACGACTCTTTATAGTGGTGGAGGTTGATCTGAACTGCATGGATCATAGTCCATTACATTCATCACAGCCTCTATAACCGTTGCATTGAGGTCGTCATCCGTAAGAGGCTGTCCTTCTCCCATATCCTGCCAAAAGCCTCCGCCAGATCTAAACCGGAAGATATGGAATCCGACCGGGTCAGACCTCTCGATGGCCTGGGAGGATTGGGTTGACGATTGTCTCTTTTTCACCTGTTTTGGAGATTTTCGCCTGCTCCTGCCGCAACTCCGTAGAGCCACCTTCGCAGGATTTGGTTTCAAACGATTCTTTGTCTTTTCTATAAACTCTCAATGCAATGTGCCCGAATCCGAAGGTCACCACACTGCCAGGGGCCCAAGAGACTATCTGTAGAGTTAGACGGTAATTTATTCCATGCGTTGGATAAAAGGCAAACTGCATTTAATAAATTAAATGTTTTTATTTTCAATTCAAGATTTCTACCTTTATATATATATATATATATATATATATATATATATATATATATATATATACATACATATATATATATATATATATATATATATATATATATACATATATATATATATATATATATATATATACATATATATATATATACATATGTGTATATATATATATATATATACATATATATATACATATATATATATATACATATATATACATATATATATATATATATATATATATATATATATATATATATATATATACAGCACGAAACATGGTAATTGGTGGTACCAGATTCCAGCATCTCGACATCCACAAAGCGACATGGCTGTCTCCAGATCAACGTACAAGAAACCAAATTGATCATGTGGTGATTGACGGAAGGCATGCTTCCAGTGTGATGGACGTGAAACACAGAGAAAGCTCGACGTCAGTAAGCTGCGATCACCAGAGACAGCAGATGCATTTTCCACTCGACTATCGGATCTGCTTATGCAGAACACTCCCTCACTTGATGATACATGCGCACGGTGGACACATATATCCCACTCCATGACTACTGCTGCCGAGGAGGTAATCGGTTACTACCGGCCTCTGAGGAATGAGTGGTATGATCAGGAGTGTCGCGACGCTACCGCAGAGAAAGACGCCGCCTACAGAAAAACCCTGCGTGCAGGCGTAACGCGAGCTGTTAAGGAGCGGTATAGAGAGAAAAGGAGTGCAGAGAAACGTCTTTTCAGGCGCAAGAAGAGGGAGTTGGAAAGACGCGAGTGTGAGGAGATAGGGATGTGTACCGACAAGAATGAGACTCGAAAATTCTTTGAAAAGATCAAGCGCCTGAGTGGAGGTTTAAATCCCGGAGCCTCTTCTTGTCGTGATGGAAATGGGAATCTGGTTACGGATGTCCAGAGTGTACTGAGCCTATGGAGGGAACACTTCTCCACGTTACTGAATGGCGATGCTACGAACAATTCCGCCAGTAGAGGAGAATGCCCGATAACCCCAATTACAGATGATGGTGTTGATGTTCCACCACCCGACTATGACGAGGTTGAAACGGCCATTTTAAGGCTTAAGAACAACAAAGCTGCAGGTGCTGATGGCCTGCCTGCCGAGTTGTTTAAGACCGGAGGCGATGAGCTGCTCACCCGCATGCACCAGCTCATAAGCAGAATATGGCCGGATGAAAGCCTGCCTGATGATTGGAAGCTCAGTGTTCTCTGTCCTGTAAAAAAGGAGACCCCACAATTTGCGCCAACTACCGTGGAATAAGTCTCCTGAGTATCGCATGCAAGGTTCTATCGAGCGTATTGTGTGAAAGATTGAAGCCTATGCTCAGCAACCCGATTGGACCTTATCAGTGTGGCTTCAGACCTGGTAAATCCACCATCGACCAGATTTTCACACTGCGCCAAATCTTGGAGAAGACCCAAGAAAAACAGATCGACACACACCACCTATTTGTTGATTATAAAGCCGCTTTCGACAGTCCGGTAAGGGATTACCTCTACGCAACAATGTCTGAGTTCGGTATTCCTGCAAAGCTCATTCGACTTTGTAGAATGACACTGCATAACTCCTGTTGTACAGTGAAAATTGGGAAGGACCTCTCCGCACCGTTTAATACCGAACGGGGTTTCAGACAAGGTGATTCGTTATCGTGCGACTTCTTCAATCTTATTATGGAGAAAATAATACGAGCTGCTGATCTACGACATATGGCACTATCTTCAACAAAAGTGTCATGCTGTTAGCGTATGCCGACGATATTGACATAATCGGCATGAACACGCGAGCAGTCAGTGCAGCATTCTCAGAGTTGGAAAGAGAGTCGCGTCGGATGGGTCTCACGGTGAACGAGGGCAAGACGAAGTATCTAGTGTCAACAAACAAAGAGTCCCGTCGTCTTGGACAGCACGTCACTGTTGACAACTACGCTTTTGAAGTAGTAAGGGACTTTGTCTATCTTGGAACCAGCATTAACAGCAGTAATGACGTCAGCTTGGAGATCATGCGTAGGATAACTCTTGCTAACAGGTGTTACTTTGGGCTGAGTAAGCAATTGAGAAGTCGAGCCCTCTCTCGAAGAACGAAAACTACACTCTACAAGTCTCTCATCATGCCTGTCCTAACATATGGCGCTGAAGCCTGGACAATTTCCACCTCGGATGAGCGAATGCTTGGAGTTTTCGAGAGAAAAGTCCTACGCAAGATCTTTGGACCTATTTGCGTTGGTGGCGAGTACCGAATAAGGTACAACCATGAGCTGTACGAGCTGTATGCCGATATTGACATAGTAAAGCGTATCATGTCATGTCGAGCGAATGGAAGAACACGCTCCAGCCAAGAAGGTGTTATATTCGGAACCCGCTGGAGGACGACGCAGAAGAGGAAGACCAAACCTCAGGTGGAAAGACCAAGTACTGGAGAACCTGACGGCGCTTGGAATTTCTAACTGGCGCCAGCTAGCGAAGAACAGAGATGGCTGGCGAAGCATGTTATTTTCGGCCTAAATCGATATTCGGTTGTTATGGCCACATAAGTAAGTAAGTATATATATATATATATATATATATATATATATATATATATATATATATATATATATATATATATATATATATATATATATATATATATATATATATATATATATATATATATATATATATATATATATATATATGGCACTAAAAGCCCCAAAGGGTTCATTGGCCGAGCGTCTCTTCAATTACTGTTGTGCGTGTTATATTTTGGACAGTATTAGAAGGGACCTACTTATGTTAGCCGGTTCCGAACGGCAGAATCCTTGCGACATCACTTTTTCTGAGCTTTGTTACAGAGTTCTTTTAGAAGCTTTTTCATGGCAAGTTGTTACTGTCGGAAGAATTGCCAATTGCTTGCCGACAGGTACCGTACGAAAGAAAAATCTTTTCGATATTAAATTTGTTATGCATGAACCGGGGATTGAACCACGACCTACAAATCAGAAGGCCAACACACTAACCACTGAGCCACGGCACCTTCTACCTTTACTTATGATTAAATGTGCCAAGGAACCTTCTTTGTAATATATTTCTGTGAAATTTATGGTATTTTTGTTCATCGGCTGAAGGACAAAAATGTGTACCTGTGGAACAAAGGTATTGTGAAACTATTTCTCAAATAGATCAAAGGTCGTCCATGCATTTTTATTAGCCATGCAAATGACTGCGTTGTCCTCAAAACGTTTAAGCGCGCTGGTTGATATCGAATGGTTTGATTTTGTGCATTCCAGATGCATCGGTGCAAGCGAGGAATGTGACGCGGTCGTTGCTTACTTTGTGACCAAAAGCATTTTATTAATTCAAACTCACAAGTGTTTTATTTTTCATGATTTTATAAAATAAGCAGGACTCATCAGAGTTATGTAATTGGTCTGGTACTGAATCAAAATCTTTAACTTTGTCCTGAAACTTCGCTAAAAATGGTTTGACAAGTGTTGGCTTATTCGAAAGTTTCTTGCCACAAATTTTTAACATGCCATGACGCTTATTGAAATTTGAATACCAGCCGTTGCATGGATTAAAATCGCAATTAATATTCTTAAATTAAAGTGGGATTGTTGATATTTTCAAAAATATCTTCTTTCGATATATCAAATTGGCGAAATTGAAAAAATCGTCGTATCGACAATATCGGTTTTAAAATATAAAAATATCAATAAAAAAAATAAAAATATCAATATATCGCACAAAAACATTTAAAATTTCACAGCAATATTTAAGAATCCTTGTTCATTATTAGCTAAAAGAAAAGAAGAATAATTTAAGCCTACTTGCAGAATGTCGAATTATCTTGTTATCCCTGAGTTATAAACTCAGGGTTAAAACGTTAGTAAGTAAGTCAGTAAGTTATGGCTGTAAGTAAGTTGAGCTATATTAAAAAGTATGCCACCTTTCTTCTGAATACAATATTAATTTAAGTGTCAATTATGGTTGCTCTAGGCAGAACACTGCCGAAGTTGCAGTGGTTTAAATTTAAAAGAAATTCGGTCATTTCTCTTCTCCATTTCTTGTAAATCTAGTTATCCTTACAATACTTATTTAGTTGCTCTACGCTAAACAGTTTGTAAGTTATGACGGTTAAAAACTTTTTTTTTAATTTCGTGGACTTTTTATGGGAGCTACATATGGAAATAGGCCTGGCTTTCTAATTTTATGCCACCTTTTTTCTGACTACAAAGTTGATCTAAGTGTCAAATATGGATCTCTTAGACAGATGATTGACAAGGTTGCAGAGGTTTAAATTTAAAAGGAATTCAGGCACTTTGTATGGGAGTTAGTATTAAAAGTAGGTGTGGATCGCACATTTCTGGCAAAATTATGTAGCAGTATAATGTAATCTTTTCAGAGTATACGGAGCTGGCTAGAACAGCAAGTATTTAAGGGCTAGTTTTAAGAAATTTTCTCTTTCTTTTGTCTCTGAATTTTTAGTATAATTGCTAAATTAATGAACGTAAACAAATATTTAAGCAATGTTTTCAAATATAAGTATACGAATGTTATGAATGTATGTACGAACATATTTTGTAATATAGTGATAACTACATATTCATTCATTCATAAAAACATTGAAAAAGCCATTGAATAGTTTAACTTACACATATTAAAATTTGGTGAACTGATGAAAAAATTAACTCAACATAATAATTGCCTTTTTTGTATACATTGAAAAATATTATGTCTGCTGTAGCCTTTTTTTATACATTTTTCTTTTATTTGTTTTGACAGCATTTTTGTTTCGATTTGTCACCTGATTTCGATAAATTTTGTTCATAATTCGCATGATAATTCAAAATGAATTACGTACTAATGAGGTAATTCGAAATTTTGTATAGCGAACTAAGTAATCCGTTACATGATTGGAGTGTGAATTACGGTGCTGTTGGAAAGTGCTATAATATAAATCCCAATACAAAGCGTTTTCCATTTTAGATTATTCACAAATTTCCGTGGCTAGACGGCATCTTCTTGGTCCAGATTCTGCATCCACAACGAATTTTCTCAACATTTTTTTATTTTTTCGAATTCTAGATAAGATTCGTCAAGCACCACGACGAGTTACATTGTCCAAAAGAGATGAAGCCATTAAGCTGATTACCGATATGCAGAAACAAAGTGTTATTGAACCATCAGCGAGTTCATGGAGTTCACCAGTTGTGCTGGTAAAAAAAAAAAGAGAGCTATCCACTGCTAAGAATCGATGACACTCTGGACATGCTATCTAGTGCAAAATGGTTTTTAGCTCTTGATATGAAAACTGGCTATTGGCAAGTGGAACTTGGTGAGGAGAACAAAGAGAAAACAGCTTTCAGTATTGGCGATGGTCTATGGCACTTTACAGTGATACCATTTGGCTTATGCAATGCGCAAGCTACTTTCAAACGTTTAATGGAGCGTGTACTCAGAGGTCTACACTGGTTATCGTGATGAGAAAACATTTTAATGGCCACCTGGAAAAGTTAAAAGAAGTATTTGAGAGTATACAATCAGAAAGGCTTAAACTGAATATGAAAAAGTGTTCACTCTTCAGGCGAGAAGTTAAATATCTTGGTTATAAAGTAAGTAAGGAAGAAAGACTCTGTTCAGCACCAGTATTATTATATCCAGTACCTGGTGAAAAGCTTGTGTTGGACACAGATGAGAATGGCTATGAAATAGGTTGTGTGCTCTCTCAGATCATAGATGGGCAAGGAAAAGTAATAGTATACTACAGTAAAATCTTGTCGAATCCAGAAAGAAACTACTGTGTCACTCGAAGAATGTTGCTCACAATAGTGGAATGTGTAAAGTATTTCCATAAATACTTGTACGGTACTATCGAGCATCGTGAAGGAGGACATCACGGCAACGCGGATGCTCTATCTCGTCGTTCTTGTAAAATGGAATGTAAACATTGTTCTCGAGTGGAAAGCAAGGAGCACATTGTCAACCTATGACTTACGAATGTCTTGCCGGAAGGGAGAACCGAACAAGTGCAGCGGAATGACCCAGATCTCGTAAAGATAATGAAATACAAGGAACTGGGCGTACGTCCAGATTGGCAAGAAATGGCTAATGAGGGTCCAATAGCAAAGGCATACTTGGCGCAGTAGCAAAGTGTGCACTTGATAAATGGACGTCTATTTCGAGCATGTGAAGGTGAAGATGGAAAAATCACTAATGCTCTTCTAGTGGTACCCAAGACAAGAATAAATGAAGCGATAGCTGAGTATCACAATGCCTCCAGGGGAGGGCATTTGGGAATCACCAAAACCGTCGAGAAAATAAAGAAACGATTTTATTGGGTTATATGTCATAACCATGTCGCTGATTGGATTCGGAAGTGTAAGCAATGTGCAATGGCCAAAGGTCCCAATTAAAAAATTCGTGATAAGATGCACCAACACACCGTGGGTGCTCAATTTGAATGAATTGCTATGGACAAGACTGGACCATTTCCAACAAGCAACGCAGAGAAAAAATATGTTCCGGTGGTTATAGATTATTTCAGTAAATGGCCTGAACTATACCCCATTCCAAATCAAGAAGCTAGTACAGTTGCGGGTGTAATTGACAATCAATGGATTACTCGGTTTGGTGTGCCGATGAAGTTACGAACAGACCAAGGTCAAAATTTCAAATCAGTTGTCTTTCAAGAAATGTGCCGTATATTGGGTATACACAAAACTCGTACAACACATTTTCATCTACAATCTGATGGCATAGCAGAACGATTTAACCATACCTTGGAGGAATACTTGAGAAAATTCGTAGATAAATACCAAGGAGACTGGGATGTATATATACCAGTGTTCCTCATGGCATATTGATGCGCACAACATTATACCACGGCTACTATACCAGCAACGGCAATTTTTGGAAACGTGTTAAGACTGCCAGCTGATTTGAAATTTGGAGTCGCAACACCAACGAGATGAACAGAAAGAAGGTAACTACACTAGCGAAAAGCGGGAACAGTTGTATGAAGTACATCAATTCAACAGAGAGCGGACGCAGATAATAAGCGATAAGATGAAGGCCAGGTATGACTTGAAAGCAAATTCGAAAGGGTTTTATGTAATTCTTCATAATCCACAACGAAAGAAAGGCCTGTCCCCTAAACTACAGACTTATTGGGAAGGACTTTATGAGATAATTATAAAAATTAATGACGAAGTGTATCGTATTCAACGTGCCTGGAATAAAAGAGCAAATTTTAAAGTATCGGACTTGAAGCGACTTGTGCCATATAGGGGGGAAGTTCAAAAAGATTAAGAGGAGGGCAGTGTAACGAGTGTCGATGGTTAGTTACTTATCACTAATTGTGAACGACACGAATATTAGCAGCATCGAAACGAATGCCACGAATAAGCCAACTAGAAGCACAAACATCAGAACTGGTTGAAGCAGTGTTGCAGCATCGAAATGAATGCCAACAAGAAGAAATAGGGTATAACAAGAACAAACCAACGAGAAAGAAAGTGAGGAACCTCGACTACGATAAAGGAAGATTCTGCAGTGCTGCCACAGAGTATAAATAGGGCCAGTTGTTGATAAATGTAATCAATAATGTTCCGAAAATGATCGCGCAAACTTTGGTACAGTATCAGAGGCAAAACTTGCAAGTACATTAAAGAGTTTTTGTAAATAGCTAATTGTAAATAGACTTGATTGAATTAATTGTTGCTGTATATAGTTGTACAGCGTAGGTGCCGTAGCTCAGTGATTAGTGTGTTCGCCTTCTGATCTATAGGTCGTGGTTCAATCCCCGGCTGATGCATAACAAATTTAATATCGATAAGATTTTTCTTTCGAATGGTACCCACCTGTCTGCAAGCAATTGGCAATTCTTCGGACAGTAACAACTTGCCATGAAAAAGCTTCTAAAAGAACTCTTTGACAAAGCTCAGAAAAAGTGATGTCACAAGTGTTCTGCCGTTCGGAACCGGCTAAAATAAGTAGGTCCCTTCTAATACTGTCCAAATTTACGACGCACAACAGTAATGGAAGAGAAGCTCGGCCAATGAGCCCTTTGGGGCTTTAAGTGCCACATATTTATTTTTATTTTTTATATAGTTGTACAAAATAACTGTTGCAATTATTATTGGCAGAATCCAGTGATTGAACAGGGTTGATTCGAACAGAATTAAAAATTCACAATTGGTGTCAGAATTGGGACCCTTTTAAGATGGTGAAAATTTACCAACTGAAAGTGAACCAGCTTAAAAAGCTGTTGGTAGAGTTGAATTTATCGTCATCAGGTGCTAAGACGGAACTGCTGGTGAGGCTAAGGGTATTAATGTAGAAGAACATGAGTTATTTAAGGAAGCCGAGATACATGGACTTGTGTACTCTGAGGGACAGGGCAAGATAGATTCGAATGTTCAACTCAATTGCGTATGGTTATTCAAGAAAGTTCGTCTAGCAAAAAATGTTATGGGAGAATTCGAGAAAACAATTGCCTACAGGCTTAAAGAACATTTAGCTCGCCAAGAACACGTCATAGAAAATCTACTAAAAGGAATTGAACACAAATTTCCGGAGCCATTAATGAAAAGGTCACGGATCTGAAGAGACATGTAGATGATTTGGAAAATAAGTTTGAGGAATTACAGCACGAACTCAATCAACTAAAAATAAATGAACCAGCCGCATCAGTGATTAGAGATTCAAGTTCAATCAAACTAAAGCCACCAACATTCACAACAGCTTCGACGAATCAATGGGATGATAGCGACAAGACTGTTGCCTTAATAGTTGCATTAAAGGATAATGCGTCAGAAGTCTTGCAGATGGTTCCAGAGAAAGATCGTGGTAGCTACCAATCACTCATAGACAAGAATATAAGAGTAAATTGTATCGAGTGGAATTAAGATCACGAGTGCAACGGAGTAATGAAAGCCTTCTAGAATTCGCTTCCTGTCATCTAGCGTTCTCCGGTAATTCGGAATAATTCATAGAAAAAATGAAAATAGAGGTGTCTTTAAACGGAAACTAAGCATGCCCTAATCAGGTGACCAAGGAATACATATGCCGAAACAGTTAGTAGCGCTTTGACATATGAAGCCACCAGTTTGATGTGTCGACCAATGCCACGAGTACGCCTACTAGAACCAAAAACATCAGATCTGATTGAAACAGTGTGTCAGGCAGACAAGTCAGTAGTGCAACCTGAAGCGAGAACAACAGGTAGACGCGAAACAAAATATACTGGTAAGTGCTTCACTTGCAACAAATCAGGACACATTGCACGTGACTGCCATCTAGGACGAAAGCGATCAAGAGCGAATTCTCCAGGAAGACAAAGGAAGGAGAATAAGGTGGACAACGATCGCTCCACTAACACAAATCAATGGTTAAACTAAATCGAGTCAGTTCAGCGGTGCGTGAATTGACTCCAACAGTGGGTTGTGCCATCATTCGAATTTCGCAACTACAGCGTGTGCCTAGCAGCTTGACTATTGAGGAGAAACTGGGCAATATGGAGTTCATGTTAACTCTGAATGCTGGTGCATCACATTCTAAAATGAAGAGCGATTTGGTGAAGAGTTTGAGCCTTTACTGGGAACAAAATTGAGTACGGCAACGGGTAAGGATGCACAGATTCTGGGTAAGATAAAGAAATGAGCATCTATAGAAAATTGCATGCGGGAACATGAATTCATTGTGGCCGACATCATCGATGACGTAATAATGGGTGTTGATTTTATGATTGATAATGGATTTATATATATATTAAGTTCCTACGTGGAACACTGGGCCACAACAAACCAATTATCATTCAATTTATCTAAAGTGTCTCAAAGAACGGCCTGAATTTTGTGCTTCTGCTTCAACTTGTCGTCTCCATATATTGGCTGGTCTCCCTCGTCTGCGACTCCCTTGAGGATTCCAATCCAATACTGTTCTTGTGATGTCGTCTTGGAGTTTACGCAGTGTATGCTCAGTCCACTACCAATTACGTCGACGGATTTCTATATGGACAGGTGTTCGTTTGGTCGCAGTTCAAAGATCAGTGTTGCTTATAACATCAGGGCAGAATATCCACATTATCTTGCGGAGACAGCGGTTAAGAAAGGATTGCAACATTTGTAGAGTGCATGCTGTTAGATTTCATGTTTCGCACCGATATAAGACTACTGATTTTAGGTTAGCGTCGAATATTCTTAGTTTCGTGCGTGTAGAAATGTGCGTTGCTCTCCATAGCTTTTATAGCATACCAAATGCAGTTCGTCCCGTATATACTCTGTTGCGCACGACTGCTGTTGACCCACCAGTTTTTAAAATAATGCTACCGAGATAACAGAATTCATCCACTTCTTCCAACATTGTGTTGGTTGGTTGTTGCTGCGTCTTTCAGTTTATCGACATCAAACTTCTTTTGTGTTTTTTGGTTAAAGTCTTTGCTGATCGCGGGCACCTTGAGCCTAACTCCTGCGATTAGATGATGATCGCTGGCCACATCAGCTCCGCGCTTTTTGCGCACGTCCATAAGGGAGCCGCGCCTCTTATGACTTATGGCAACGTAGTCGATCTGGTTTTTGGTAACTCGGTCCGGTGAAGTCCATGTTGTTTTGTACAACACTTTTGCATTAACAATATGATGGCATGGTAGAACGATTTAACCGTACCTTGGAGGAATATTTGAGAAAAGTCGTAAGGAAATACCAAAAAGACTGGGATGTACATAAACCAATGTTACTCATGGTGATCAAACTATAAGCGTTGCAATTATTATTGATAGAATCCAGTGATCACAAAGGCTTGATTCGAGTAGAATTAAACGTTAAAAAAATAAAAACCTAACAATACAAACGTCAAAAAGTCAGCGTTCTAACCAATTTCCAATTAAAATGGAAATTACGCTGTTTATCACAGTTTTTATATATTCACAATGCAATTTTGGGTCAAAATGAAAGTTTCACTTCACGCGGTTATCTATCCTTTGGTTAAAAGCAAGGTTAACTGGACATTGTGAAAATGGCCCTTAGTGCGAAAAACCTAAAAAGTGATGTGCTTAGATAGTGAAAATCATATATAATATTCTCGTAAAACAATAGTATAAAACACAATTTATGACAACTTTGCCGCCAGAACGTGGAACTTTATTACGACCTTTTCATTCTATTGGACTTGGTGTTACTGGAATTTTCAACATAAAAACCTGTAAAGGTAGAGCATAGTTACTAACAATAGGTAGGCAAATTCCTCCACCACTGAACCCTCTTCGATGGTGCTGACTGGTAATAGATACCACAGTTCCAGCCTGTGCATTGCCAGGAGTTATTTAGCTAAGGTAAGGGTGCTGTGGTGAGGTGTTTGATACGCTTCAAAGTGATAGCGGCAACATAACACCATCAAGTGATCGAGGCAAGTTAAATTAAAGAGTGATTATAAATATATATATATATATATATATATATATATATATATATATATATATATAATATATATAATATATATATATATATATATATATATATATATATACATATATATATATATTATATATATATAGTTATATATATATATATATTTATATATGTATATATATATACATATATATATATATATATATATATATATATATTTATATATATATATATATATATATATATATATTTATATATATATATATATGTATATATATATATATATATATACATATATATATATATATATATATATATATATATATATATATATATATATATATATATATATATGATACGGGCGATGAAAAGTGGATCACGTACGTGAGAAAAAGGTAAATTTTTTGATATTGCAAGTTATTTAAAGGTTTGCATTTCAATAAACTTAAAAGTACACAAAAAATTGTTTTAATATATATAAATAAACAAATATAATAATAAAGATCATACCAAATTATTTTGTTGAAATATAAAAATCAAAATAACTATAGTGTATTTAAGACCGGAAAAATAAAAATCTAGCAACAATTATTATGGTACATCGAATACTTAAAATCTCAAATCATTCAATGTCTACTTTAAAATGGAATTTTCAGTTTGTTTTCCATTGTATGATGTAACCGGTGAATAGTGACCTCCTCTTTAAGTGTTTAAGTCATGGTTATTTGAATATTATTGTAGCAACGAACACGAACTGAAAAAATTCCATAGCTCGGTTCACATAAGCTCAATGTGTCGATCTTCGATCGAACTCGTGGAATAGTGGGAGAGAGATAAAGAGAGAAAGACAGAGATAATAGTTGCATAAAGTAGTGCATGGACGTGGTATACTGATTATGATCATAAATATTACTGCCCTCCGCCACTTACAGGCAATCCAACTTTAGCGTGATGCCTAACATACAATACGAGGTTCTGCTGCTGCCGCTATTATTCTAATAGCTTCGAAATGAAGTAATCATGTGAGCACACAGTCATTTAGATTCAACCACGCGCAAATTATATATATATATATATATATATATATATATATATATATATATATATATATGTATATATATATATATATGTATGTATGTATGTATGTATGTATGTATGTATGTATATATATATATATGTATATATATATATATATATATATGTATATATATATACATATATGTATATATATATACATATATGTATATATATATATATATATATATATATATGTATATATATATATATATATATATGTATATATATATATATATATCGATATATATATACATATATATATATATATATATATATATATATATATATATATATATATATTTATATATATATATATATACACAATATAATCACATCGCCTTTGCCATTGTAATTATCATCAGCTCCATTAACAGCAGATTGGATAGTAACAACAACCACAATATTAATTGTAGTTGTTGTTACAAGAGTAAAGCAAAAGAAACTAGTAGAATCATAAAATCCGAACATGGCACCGTAAAGACTGGATTACGTGTTTTTCTTAGTTTACTTCTGCCTCTTATGATCCCTCTTCCATGGTTCTTGTACGATTTCTTAATAATACCTCCCGATGGCTTAATTTATTTTTAAATCGACAAATAATAATGAGAAGTATGTTTCATATACAGAAAAAGAAAAAGGGATAAAGAAAAAAAAAAAGAGTAGAAGCAGACAAGCAGAGTTAAATGATAGTAGTGGTGGCGACAGATCGGCCCAACGTTAACTCTTCTGTTACTTTAGGATAAATTCCTCACCCATTGGGCTTAGAACTCTTATATCTCCGAAATTAACAAAGAATATATGTATGTATTTTCCTTCTATGATATTCCTAACCCATAAGATATATCTATAGGATGTATATGTATGAAATATACATCATAGAAAGAATTGCGACGTCTAATAATGTTCAGCAGACGACATTTTCAATTAACACCTACCAGCGCTCATTATGTTACGACAAAATTTTTGTTCTTTATTCATACATGATTTATTATCATTACCAAACAGCGTTTAGTAATTCTTAAAACTGGCAACGGATATATATATATATATATATATATATATATATATATATATATATATATATATATATATATATATATATATATATTTAAGTAAAATTAAATCAGTATTCAATATTGATTATAAATTATAATATTAAAGCTAAATGCATACTACTAGTTTAAATTTGGAAGTTAAATAAGATTAAGTTACGTAAGTATTAAATACAGTTTATTTATAATCTAGTAACTTGCTCCGTTGGTAGGCGTATTTTCAGGCACTTAGAATACAACTTTTCCTTTGTAGGAAGATTTCTTAGTTCACTATTACTATATTTCAGGAAACGGGTTGTATAGTTGAGACAATATTTTCTTATAACTGCATCTACAATATTATATCTGCGTTTAATTCGCGATGTATTGCACATATATCATGTACATACCAAAGAGAATTTGCAATAGTTCTTGATATTATTAATTGCAGAAGAAAGAAGAATCTTAGACCATGAACGGTATATAAAGTATCTTGTATGTTATCTGCGTGTATTTTCAAGAAGAAGGTTATTTTTTTTTTGTTTTTGATCATTTTTTTAACTTAAACGATGTTTTTGCACACTATTTTGTTTGAACACACACCATTGGGATAACAATTTAAAAGGGACGCAGTTTTACGAGTAAAGTACCTGATGGTGGTCTGGTGTTGTTTTCCCAAGGTGACGAGCTAACTTCCTCAACCGGGTAGGACTAGGGCAATCCTTATTGAACTCATCGCAAGTCTACCCACTGGACATCATGTAGTTTCTTCTGCGCGATATGTGATGACAAATTCATTCTGTAATGAGGGTGCCATTATGTAGCTAGTTCTGCTTGCAATATGATAGCACCTTAATTTTTTAATGGGGGTCCTCCACGTGGCGAGAACCGGGCAACGGGTTTCTGACACCCGCTGGAAGGCGGGTAAAGTGAGTAGCGAGAACCTCATCGATTAGAGGTTGTGCTTCGGGCTTGAAACCCATCACATAAAAATCCCCTCAATGAAAAATTAAAACGTGCCTCGGATAAGGACTACCCCTTTCGTTGACGACCAGTCAACAACAACCAGCAACCAGTGCCCCATTGCAATATTACTTCCGCCGATTATATAACATTATATCTTTTACAGACATATGAGCCGGAATGAGTTGTAGGTATAGCTATACATTACTTCATTTGTATGTAATAATGCGATAATTCATCAGTAATGAAAGTAATCAATTACCTAAAATCTCAGTTGGATATTTCTTAAAAACTTAAATTTCTAAATAGTACATGATTATGTTACACAAATACAATATATGTATGTATGATATATAAAGCAACATTTACAATATATACTATTTGTGACATTTATTATATTTATATTTATTTTATTATGCAAGTTAAAAACAATGAAATCCAAAATTTTACTTTGGTGTACAAATATGTGACACCAATCAATATTTGAGTAAGAATTATCGACAAGTACTAGCACACCTGTCGGAATTAGTTACATGCTATGTCAGCTGCTGATTACACTGCTACGCAACCTTATTGGTGCCGTGTTAAAAGTAATTTTCTGGCATAACATGGATCAAATCAGAACTAGCAAAATGGTATCAAATTTTTGTATATAAAAATTGTTTTTTCGCAATATCTCAGAAATCAGAACTTATTAAAATAATGGTCATTTTTGAATTTAGCGTGGCCATATTACTTTCAATCTGGCACCAAACAGAAAAGCTTTTTCTGTGGAGTTTTGTTATGGGCAAAGCGAATAAACGGGTAATCATTTTAGCGAAATTTTCTTTGAAAAAAGGAACAAAATCATACTTTCGGACACCATCTAATTCTTATATTTATCCTGTTGATAGCTTCAGAATGGAATATGTGAACTGGTTGAGTTTCAGAAGATTTTTAGTCTCCACTTAGAACCAATTACAACCGTTCTCCACCAACCGAAAAACCAAAAAATACAAACTTTTTGGCTACATAAATAATGAATACATTCCAAAGAAAAGCCCTAAGATTTCAATTAATTAAATTCGCAATTAGGTTCAGGAAAATGTGAAGTCAGTACTGGCACACGGCTCCATGATATCGATCGGGTTCAGATATTCGTATTAAATAGCTGATTTATTGCTTAGTATATGAACGTTTACAAACCATTTGTACATATATAAATGGATAGTGTTAATACTTCTTATACATATACACACATGATTTGTATGTACCTGTACAGGTGATTTCATTTGATTGTTCTCAATACTAAGATGTTTTTTTTTATTACTGCTTTTATTGTTTAGATTTCCGATCATTTGTTGCCATCCTTGTCGGACCAGCACAAACTAGTTGAATACATCTAATAGTGGATATAAAGTAGTTGTTAGTTAAACTAACTTTTAGAGTAGTTGAAAATATCATTAAAAGCGGGCAATTGACTTGTGCTAGGGCTTGTTATGTTATGTTATTTAAGAAACTAATATTTAGTCAACTGGTTTGTGCTGGACCTTATTGCTTATTGTGTGTGTGCGAATGCGGGTGCAAGGAGGAAACATAAAAATGTCTTCATCAGCAGCATCATGACGTTGCTGTTATTATCCGTAGGTATATGTATTATTGTTTTACTAAGAACTGAGCACAATTCCGTTGTTGTTGATTTTGTGGTTGTTATTTTCATTTTCTTTATGTTTCTCTTCATTTTATTTTTCTTTTTGTTTAGAAGCATGGTTTATTTCAAAGGTTTAGTATTACCAGAGAGAAATCATATATACTGTCACAATAGAAGAATAAGACGTAAATTAAAAACCACAAACAAAAAGATATAACCTTATATTTATAAATGAATAAAGGAATTACGAAATGTTCACCTTTTCAATTACATCATGGTCTGGAATAGGATGTGCACATCCAGGCACATGATTTTCATATTGCTTTGGTAAATAAGTAGTAATATGTGTATATTTATAAATGTGTGTGTGTGTCTATTGAAAGAGGATTAGTTTTATACCAAATTCAAAAAATATTAGTTTGAAGCTAAATACGATTGTATCTTCATTTTTACAGTTAGATTTACAAATTTTGCAAAACTTTGTATCTGAAAATATCAATTTTTTTGATGAGGTGATGGATAGAACTTTCCACTTTTCACATAACAAAACCAAAAAAAGGACTGCTTTTGTGGATCACCTGAGCAAGATATTTATGGCCAACGCTTTTCTCTAAACTCGCAACTCCCAACACTACTGTCAAAACCAGGATCCAACCCAATGAAGATCAAACTGAACAAAATCTTCTATGCTATGAACTATTTTTTCTATACAAAGAAAGCACAAAGGTCCAGCACCCGATTGAATAACATCTAAAATAATAATTGAATTCCCAAAAATTTCTGTTATTCATTTAAAACATATACATTTAATACATATACATATCAAAATAAAATAGACAGGATAACGCTGCAATCCACGTCTCACTGCATTCCATTCACTGATTTAAAGAGGAAAACATACTATTAATGATATGGCCAACACTGAATCCTGACTTAAATCCCATTGGGCATACTGGATAGTGAAGTTTAAAAAATGGACGTCAATTTACCAATTTACTGAATCTCATTTTCGCTTTAATTAAATGTAATGGAGAAATAAATAATAAGTAACGTTTTTTCATTAGTTTTGTTAGTTTTTTGATATTATATACAGCATTCGGCTAAACGAAATGCGCGCACTGTATACATATACATAATTTATATATATATATATATATATATATATATATATATATATGCATATATATATATGTATATATATATATGTATATATATGTATATATATGTATATATATGTATATATGTATATATATATGTATATATGTATATGTACATATATACATATATATATGTACATATATACATATATATGTATATATATATATATATGTACGTATATATATATATATGTGTGTGTGTGTGTATGTATACATACATATGTGTGTGTGTATATATATATACTCGTATGTATATATGTATATGTACATATAAGTATATATGCTTATGTATATATATATATATATATATATATACGATATATATATATATATATATAAATATATATATATATATATATATAAATATATATATATATATATATATATATATATATATATATATATATATCGATATATATATATATATATATATATATGGTATATATATATATATATATGGTATATATATATATATATATATATATATATTTATATATATGTATGTATATATATGTATGTGTATATATGTGTATATATATGTATATATATATGTGTATATATATATATATATATATATGTATATATATATATATGTATGTGTATATATATATATATATATATATATATATATATATATATATAAAACGAATAAATACTTTATCAAGAAGTTTTGCTACAAAAAGAACCCTAACCAGTAAAAAAAACTAATTTCAAATTTTTTCACATACAGATAATTCCAATTTTTTATGTTACACACATTTTGGCATACAAAACCAAATGCTTTTGACTGGTTTTGTTTATCTTTATTTATTAAAAGCAAAATATGAAATAATTATACAATTACTCTGGTCTGACCGATTTATACCGATTTATAATAGGATTGAACAAGTCACACTATATCGAATCTCCTTGTCTAAAACCCAGTTCCGTAGTAGTCGGAGGGGAGAAGACCTTTCCAATTTTCATTGCACAACGGCAAGAAAAGTGTTATTCTCCAATGTCAAATGAGCGTTGTAGCGGTACCGAACTCACACATTGTCGCGTAGAGCTAAGTCACCGGATTGTTCAAAGCGGCTTTATAATTAACAATAGGTATTAGTTGTTTATCTCGTTTTTTTAAGTTTTCTCCAGTATTTTGAGTAGTGTGATAATCTGATCAAAGCTGCACCTAGTAGGTCTGCAGCCACACTTCTAAGGTCCAATCAGATTCTTGAGCTTAGGCTTTACTCTTTTACACAGTACGCATAAAAAGTATTCGATATACATGGGACTTATTCCACGGTATCCAATCGTTTCCTATAAACACTAGGGACTTCGATATACGGTGAATATAAACAAGTATGAATTCGCTGTTAAGTTTTTACCTACAAATTTCTTATTTGAAAGTAACCGGTGTGTAAGTGCGGCGACAGTGTGGCGACAATTCAAATTAAATTTTTTGTTGTTCTTGGACGACTACAGTTATAATATCAGGAGTATAAATAAATTCGTGCGGTTTGTTTTCGAAAATTGGTTATACTATACATTCAATGTTCAAAATATTGTCCATCGCCATTACTTTTACTTATCTTTCTGTCGGTAAGGGATTACCTCTACACAACCATGTCTGAGTTCGGTATTCCTGCGAAGCTTATTCGTATTTGCAGATTAACACTGTGTAGCTCCCGTTCTGCAGTGAAAATTGGGAAGGACCTCTCCCCGCCGTTTCAGACAAGGTGAATCATTTTCGTGCGATTTTTTCAATCTTCTTATGGAGAAAATAATACAAGCTGCTGATGTAAGATATAATGGCACTACCTTCAACAAAAGTAGCATGCTGTTGGATACTGATGATAGTGACATATTCGGCATGCAGACGAGAACAGTGAGTGCAGCATTCTCAGGGTTGGAAAAAAAGACGCGTTGAATGGATCTTACGGTAAACGAGGGCAAGACGAAGTACCTACTATCAGCAAACAAAGAATTGATAACTACGCTTTTGAAGTAGTGAAAGACTTTATGTATCTTGGAACAAGCAGCAACACCATAAGACGTCAGCCTGGAGATAATGCGAAGGATCACTCTTGGTAACATGTACTACTTTCGGCTAAGTAAGCAATTGAGAAGTCGGGGTTTCTCTCGATAAACGAAAACCACACTCTGCAAGTCTCTCATCATGCCTGTCCTTACATATGCCACCGAAGTTTGGACAATTTCCACTTCAGATGAGAGAATGCTCGAAGTTTCAGAAAGTCATACGCTAGATCTTTGGACCTATTTGCGTTGATAGTGAGCACCGAATGAGGTACAATTATGAGCTGTACGAGCTGTATTCTGACACTGCCATAGTAAGGTGCGTCGAAATTCAGCGACTTCGTTAGTCAAGACGCGTTGAGATAATGAAATAACACACTCCATCTAAGATGATGTTATATTCGGAACCCGCAGACGACCCGCAGACGACGCAGAAATGGAAGACGCAACCTCCAGTGGAAAGAACAAGTACATGAGAACCTGTCGGCGCATTGAATTTCTAACTAAAACAAAGACGGTTGGGTAAGTAATTTACGTTCGAACTAAATCGATATTCAATAAGAAATCCAGTGACAGAACAGTGTATGTTTTTCACTCTTCAAATGATTGGTAACCAATTTGTTGATTGGTATTAACGTTACCTTGGCCTGCCTTCGGACTGGTACCCAAAAGTGTAGTCTATTTAAGTAACTGTCGGACTATTTTGCCAAAGTAAATACATTGATCAAATACATATACATACATATACCCTCAAAAATTTGCTATATTAGTTTCGTCTTTTCACTATATCAGTGGCTGCGCTGGCACCCACTTTTTTTGAGTACACTTCACGTCAGCTGCACTGCGTAACATTAAGTTCATCATAGCCGTGCTTTTCGTCGTTTATTAGGTTTTATATTGTGCTGAGCACACTTGCGTTCAAAAATTTTATAGATAAAGTGCTCCATTAGCGCAGCTGCGCGAATACCAATATTGTCGCATTGCTACCACAGCAGTCACAATATTTTCGTTGCACCGCTACTACTGCAGTAACTAACCAGTGCTTTACGGTTTTAAACACGTATGTTTTACCAACAGTTATATTTTTTTTATTATTCAACACATGCTAAATCCTACTTTTTATGTTATTTTTACGATGTTACTAATTTTCTCAATTCTCGCGTTCCAATTTTTTTCGTTTTGGATGAAATGGAAAATATGGAAAGAACAGAAGATCAACACCCAGATGGACAATCAGTATCTGAGTTTAATATTAATTGACAAATTTACTATTATGAAAGACAAAGTTGCATTAGATGGTGATCAGGTGGATTCAACTATTTTAGAGTGTCGTTTGGAAGTTATTGAATCACAATTCAAAAAATTAGTAAATGTTATGCATGACATAAACAGAACAGATGTAGAAGAGCTATTCATCTTTGTAAACGCTAAAATTTGTCTTTACTAAATTTTAAGAGTCGCAATACAATAGGGGATAGCACTCTTTTAAGCTCTCCCTCGTGTCCAGCATCAACAAATCGTAACCGATTATCACAATTGAAATTGCAACAGTTTAATGGAAAATATTCAGATTATAAAAAATTAATACACCCATTTGAGCGTATGGTTCATGGTGATGCCACAACCCGATTGTTGAAAAATTCACTTTTCTACTAAATTGTCTATCTAGACCAACGTTAATTAATGTTCAACATTTTGAAATTAATGTAAGGTTTTACAACGCTTACAAGAGCGTTACGATAATAACGATAATAACTAATCTTTCTCGACTATATAAATTTGTTTTTAGCTTACACTTTATGGCAAAAAACGATCCGAACCAACTACGAAGCTTAATCGATACTATCTCTGCCGTTCGTGCATCATTAGGTATTGTCATTGGATCAGAGATAGAATTCATGAATTCTATTTTAGTTCATGTTGTCGTTTTAAGGTTATATTCAAAAGAAACATATGAAAATAAAAAAATTTTAAATCTTTGCCAATGTGGGATCACTGCTATGACATTTTAAGCCAGCGTTGGCAGCTGTTAGAAAGTCGAGTAAAAACTCTCGAAAAAAATCAAAGGTAACATGAAAATAAACAAGAGGGCAATCGAAAAAGGACGGGAATACTTTCGTTAACGTACACTCAAATTGTTATTATTGCAACAAAATAGAGCATTCACAGGGACACTGTTATTCATTCTTATTGCTGCCAGTATTGCAGCGGTTCGACTTCGTAAAACGCTAATTACTTTGCATAAATTGTCTACGTAAAAGAAACATTTCGTCGAAATACCCTTCGAAATTCAAATTTTCGTGTGAATAAGTCATTGCATCATACTCATTTACACATAGTTCTTAGCTAAAGTTCTTGATCGAGTCAAGTTTATTATAGCAACCATCAGAACAAGGCAAAACAATTTCTTGAGCCACATGTTCCTACAGAAGAGTAATAATATTAAGGTAGTGGTTTTCATTAGAAATAAATATGACGTCTTTCATACTGTGCGTGCTCTTGTAGATTCGTATTCTGAAATCAATTTCATAACAGAAGACGTGGCAAAACGCTTGCAATTAGATTGGCAACACATGAATGAAGAAATATCTGGAATAGGAGATATCCGCACTCGAATCAAACACTCAGTTTTCGCTGCAATTAAATCTTGATTTACTGACTTTAAATTGTCGTCTACATTTGCTGTAACAAAAATAATCTTGACAGAGCAACCTGACCAGTATATTATTGCAAAAGATTGGTGCATTCCTGAAAGCTTACAATTGATCCTCTCTTCAATAAACCGCTACATGTTGTGATCTGCTTATTAGCACTGAAACCTTTTTTAAGTTGCTGCATGATAGAAATATTTTATTGGGAAAAGGATAACCTTCCTTATTAGTTACTTTGTTTAGGTGGGTAGTTGGAACGAGTACGTCAATTGATGCATTTCTCACAAGAATCTGGGAAATACACGAATTCTCTTCTCATCCAACAAAACTTTCTGAGGAAGAAAATCGCTGCGATTATCAATTCGTCAATAATGTTGTATTGAATTGTGATAGTCGTCTTAAGGTTCGAATTCCAAATTTGGCGAAATGCTTAGGAAATTCTTTGGAAAATGCACATGGACGCTTTCTGGAATAACGTTTAAACCATGACCAATCTTTGAAAAATTGTACATCGATTTCATAGACGAATAGAAATCACTTTGACACTTGTCATTGCGGGATTTTGTGAATGCTAACCATCTGTATTATTTTCTACCACATCACTGTGTTATTAGACCACAAAGCATAACAACAAAGCTTCGTAGTGTACAACGGATCTGCACTCACAACTTCGAATCGTTTACTAAATGAAATACTCATGGTAAGACTCATAATACAACTGGAATTAACATTAACGCATTAACAGCGAACATTTCAAAAATGTACGGGGAGTTTCTGGTTGATGGGATGCCGTAGCTCAGTGGTTAGTGCTTTGGCCTTATGATCTGTAGGTCGTGGGTTCAATCCCTGGCTGAAGCATAACAAAATTTAATATGAATTTAAAAGAAAAAATTTTTCTTTCAAATGGTACCCACCTGTCAGAAAGAAACGGCAGTTTTTCCGGCAGTAACAATTTGCTTTTTAAAAGAGCTTTGTGATAAACCTAAGATAAAGAGATGTCACAAGGGTTCTGCCGTTCAGAACCGGCTAATATAAGTAGGTCCCTTCTAATGATGTCCAAATTTAACACGCACAACAGTGTTGGATGAGAAGTTCGGTGGTATCACAGTGGGACTTTCTGACCTAAGTGTGTTCTCTCAGAAAGAGAGGGCAGTCACAATATCTTAACCCAACCTTCTGATTGATGTACATGATCGACAATACCAGCTATGGAAGCAAAAGGTAAATAACCCGTTGCAATTATTTCAATTGAACACAGTAAATTACAGCTGCTCCATTCCGCGCAATAAGATGTTTATTTCACAAAGAATATATTTTTCGTAATGTGTATCACCTAGATGAGATTTTGCAAGAGGACTTTTACGTGGATGGGGCTACTGACTGGGGCTTCATAACGGAGCTTCTAAAGAAAAGAAATAAAATTACTAGTATTTTAGCATGCGCAGTTCTACAATTAACAAAGTGGTATTCGAATAGTACATACATTTTCGACAGATGCAACCGAGCGTGCATATATATGCTCTCTCTATGTGCATTAGGGTGTCCCAAAAAAGGCGAAGCTGTATTTTTTGTATGTTTCCAAAAGTTTGTTAACCATATATAGTTAGTCATATATGACTAACAAACTTTAGTTTAACACTAAACAAAGCAACTTCAACTTTTTTTAGAATTTGACATTCTCATACCAGGATATGGTAGCATTAAACAATGCTTCAAAGAAAAAGCTGCATGGAAAGCACAAAACCGTTTACTAGACCATTAAGTATATATCAACACGCGTACAGAGCTGACGAATTTACTTAAGCAACCCTGCATGAATATTTTCAGGGTAGCGGAAAGAGAACTTTCATGAGGAGGGATATAAATTACTACTTTAAAAATGTAGAAATTTAGAAATGCTGAACAGGGTCTCGCTACCAATGCTAGTAAGACGGACGTGGTACCTTTGCTAAAAAGAAGAAAGCATTAACAATGGAACTCTTAAGACTATTTAGATCGCATATCAATATCTCAAAGGAAGCCAAGCTCCTAGGTATTATTCCGGATAACAAGTTCACTTGGAATGGCCCTTTTAGCGACAAAATTCAGAAGCGTAAGGGAATGTGTGGTATAATATGGGGGATCACGCTAATGTACTGCAATTGGATGTATCTATTTGATTTTATCTCGAGGCAAAAGCAATGATAGTTCAGGTGCAAGGATTGACTTGTATTGGGCTTGCTGCGCCATCCAAACTATATAGTCGTAAACCTCATTGTAGGAGAATCTACAGTTCTA